>VXBU01003347.1:445639-504512 GCA_013400315.1 Bombycilla garrulus | reverse complement strand
TTTTTTTTTTTAATTTTCAAGCTCAGTGTACATTAAACCTGGCACATAACTTCCTTGTGTCCAAGCCAGTGTGGTTGCCTTTGGATCTCCTAGGCTGGGACGAAAGCATGGATCAGCACTCAGGATGGCAGCCAGCATGGCTGAGTTTCTGTCTCCAAGGGAATCACTAGTTCAAATGAGAAGTAAAATACAAAGGTTTATCTGAAACAGACTTTGCTACTAGGGAGGCATTTGTCTGGCAGTTCAAGCAGTAAAATCCACTGAGAAAATCACTCTAGCAAATCTGTCACTTCAGTGTCCACTGTGTCAATCAACAAGTCTCTCCAACATTTGCCACAGCTTCAAGGCAGGAATCCTCCCTCAGCACCAGCACGAGTCATCCCAGAGGAGATGGACATATAGCCAGTATGCGGGAAGAGCAGACTCCAGCAAACACAGAAATGAAGCAAATATCACACAAACACCATAAACCCAGCGACAACCGTAAATACTAAAAGACAGAGCCTCCTTTTCTGAATTTATTGTATACATTATAGCTTTGAAACATACCTAGATAATCCTCCTCTAACTACCAAATTTGCTTTACTGAGTGGGACAAAACATAAAACTCCAGCAAACTGAAATGCTTCAAAATGCTGAGTCTATTTCTGAAATTCTTAGGGGCAATTCTTAGGAGCAGTGAGATGCCATCTACTGCAAGTGATTCCCAAGAACAGAAAGCACTGAATCACTAGAGATGAAAAGGAGACTATAACAAGAGAGAGAAAATTACTATGAATTTTACACATCCCATTTCTAAAGGAGAACAAGATCCTTGAGTAAGAGACTGTGTAGCCACAGACACCACAGATCCCAACGAGTTTCATTTAAGGAAAAGGCCTTCGCTCCCCAGAGCCTATTTAACTGCCCACCTTTGCTCCCATCACAAAGTGCATCCTGCTGCCCCTCCTGCAGGACAGGCACCAGCTGCCTCCCACCCCAAGCTGGGCTGGCCTGTGGGGACCGTGAGCCAGTGCTGTGCAGAGCTGGCCCCATTCCATGCTGACTCCTAAACCCGAGCTAAGTACACTGGAGTCAGAGACAAAAGAGTAAAAGTGACAAAGATTTCTTGTGTGAGCCACAGCCTAGTAATTGTGAGTTCCTGGAAAACAACCCAGCCTTGGAGGTGACAGGCTGGAGCTGCTGAATCTCATTCGCTCTTCTACCTGGGCTGACATGTCAAGCTGCATGGAGAGCATGCATTGACCTTGTTTTGGAAGATATTAGACACGTTTCATTGTGCATCAGTAATTCCACACATGTCGATTTCTTAGATCTGCCCAGCTCTGGCATGTTTTTCAACTCTAAATTGCTCCATTTATCCCTCCTTCCTCAGAGCACCCTTAGCCATGGCAGATTCACTGCTCTGCAATGCTGTCTACCTTCAGCAAACGGGATGTGAAGCCACCAGGCTGCAGGATGGCTCCCACACCCTACGTGCGTAACACAAGCACCCATAGCCATGTGCTCATCAAACTGATGGGAATTTAGAGAAATTAGGGAGTGATTGTATCTTTTGACTCCCTTCCCCAGCACTCACCTCTTTTGCCCTCCATTTTGTGAAAGAGTGGACTTCTCCCAAACCTGTTGTGACAAGATGCACAAAGACCTTTAATAGTCTATCATAAAAGAGGTTTAAGATTTAGCACAATTTAAAGCTTGTACACATAACCAAAAACACCAGAGCAGAAACTGGACCATTTCTCCTCTCCATTGTGAGAAAAAAGGCTCAAAAATGCACAAGCTTGATGACTGGAGTCACATATACTGGAGGGAGCAAGGCAACATTTAAGCCAAGATTTCTGGCTTCCTATTTGTCATAAGCCAATGTATCAACGCTCAGTTTACTTTGGCTGATTGCAATACAGTGATCCTGCCAGGACCATTACCATGCCACTCCTGTCTGGGCATCAAGTGCACTCCCGTTCCTTCCTCCACGTACTGCTGGTACAACAAAAGCTGCTGACCTATTCCAAGCCCTCCTCTTCCTTGGGTATTTTTCAGAGCAGCCAGTGTGCAGATGTGAGGGAGCACACAGGCAGGATGCATGGCACAGCTGAGGCCTTTTAGCAGCATTTCTGCGCTTATTTGACACAGCCCAGGAACTGCAGTACACGTGCCACTTCCATAGGAGTTAGATTTCTGCCGATCAATTTACATTGGGCATTGAAATATGTGCCGAGATGTTTATCCACAATGAGTGGAGGCTGCAGTTACCCAGCTACCATAACCAGATGGCACCAGGCTGTCACAGAGCTTATTCTCTCAAAAGTAAAGACCAAGTATGCAATGCTGCTTTCCCCTATACACCAGCAACATTTCAAATTCAAACACTTCCCTGACTCAAATGGTTGCAATCATAAAAGTTTAGCTATACCAGAACAGGAGGTTTTAACATAAAGGCTTGTGAAGTAAAAGCATATTAGAATACTTAGAAGTTCATTAAATCTTACCTTATAAAGAAGCCTTAGGATGAAAGTGTAATGAATCAGTTTCTGTGACAGTAAGTAACCTTTGGATGCTCAAATTGCACATAATTTTCCACACTGACTCTTTCTCATCACAGCCAAGAGGACACAAAACTGTGTGTTTAGCATGAACATTGCTGCAGCCATCACCGAACATCACTTTTTATTGATGAAAATCAGCATAGAGGTGACACTGCCCAATTTTGTTGTGCAAATAGATCCCCAATTTCTGTCAGAGCTGGGATGGTCTTCCAGAGCCACATTAGAATTATGGCAATGCTGCTGACAAATTTCCAGGCATTTTTACACATTAAGTGGTAGAAAACTTTGCCCCAAGGGCAGGACAGTGTACTCCATACTCAAGTGAAAACTGGTTGCCTTCAATTACTTGGAGCCCAGGTCATCACCAAAGCCCAATGGTCAAGTGAATTCTCCACCTGGAAACGCTCACAGTGCCCATGGAGGCTGGTATTCCTGTGCTGGCTTACTTTGCTGAGCAGACAGTAGTGAGGAAAAAGGAGCAGTAACAGTCTAACCTGTCCAGGAGCTTACAGAACCATCACCCTGAGGAATAATACTGCAATACTGCCCAAGATGCATATAAACCACAGCAACTGTTATATGCTTCCATGCTTGCATCCATTGCTGTAATTGGTCAGATACAGCTGCATAAGAGAAGAACCTCAAAAAAATAATTAAAAAAAGGGGGGTGGTGTTTGAATTATTTCCAAAATATTCTTTTATGTAGACAGAAGATAACCCAAAAGCTCCTCTTTCCTAGATGCAAGACCTTCTTCAAGAAGAACTTCTAAAACCAGCTAAAGCCAAAAATAATCCCAGGACATCTCCAGATTCAAGCAGCATGCAAGCAAAGCACCAACCCAAACATTAAAATCCATATTTAGGACCAAGCCAATACCTTATCTAATAAATTGATGAAACCAGTAATGAATAGAACCTTCCGTAAGCAACAGACCAGCTTTTGTGTTTGCTTTAAAAAAGTTAACTAGTCATAGTTACCTAACAGAGGAAGACAATGCAGCATTCAGAGATCTGTCACAGGGGTTCTTGCTGCTGATACAGAGCCTTAGGTGATGGTTACAAGAGCTGTGTTGAACAGGAGAGCAAAAGGATGTTCTTTCCCAAAATCAGAAATATAGCATTTCCAAAAATGGGAGCAAAAGACAAAATGTAATGAAAAATACTGCTGAAGAAATGTTTAATTAAAAAAATCAGGAATTCAACAGTGCCTAAATCTTTATTTTTCATAACCTACATATTTTTTTCAAATTAGACAGTTTTACATTTTATGACACAAAAGGAAACTTAAATTACTGATAGTTTACATGTAAGCTTGATTCCAGTCTTAATGGAAGAAGAACAAAAACAAAAACCCTCAAAAAAGGCTCCCATATTACACTTCTATTCCGTGAATTGGCAGCTATTAGGTCTCCTCAGAACTCTTGGATTGTCTGCTGCTATTAGTGTAATAGGTTACGAAGCACAAACCCCTACCTGTAGCTGAAGGAGATACAGAGATAGGTGTGCACCATTACAGTCAGCTGTTGCTCCTGATACACTGCACCATGCTCCAACACGGGCCTTTCCATGCCAACAGCTCAAGGCTTTGAGGGGTAACACAGCAACATAAACAATTTGCCAGTGCTCACACGTTTCTAAGTGACAGTGTCACGGAGGGGGACTGATCTGAAATTACCTTCAGTTTTGAAAGCAACTTTTTTTTTTTTTAAATTCCTGGCAGAATCTCAGATCCCATTTGGACTTGTTTTCAAAATGAAAAGCATCACCACACTGTTCTAACAGGGTAAAATGCCAATTTTAATTACTGTATCCCTGAACCTTGAGCTCAGCTACAGCTTTTGGGAGGTATTTCATTTTAAAAGCCATGTTTTAATCCCTCTCTGTATCGTAGCAACAGTCTGCATGCAACTTCACAACTCTACTCCGAAAACTCCATTTTGTCACTGAGTGGGGGGGAAAAAATAAAACTCAAAGCAAAATATAGTAAGGAGAAGTTGTATTGTATATTACACAGCGATTTGGCGTGCCACTTTTTTTTTCTTTAAAAATCTATAAAACCACATCAGAGGAAGGTTTAAACTTTAGATGCAACAGACTGTTGCTGGGTAAGCAGTAATTACAGTGTATCGACCTATCACAAATGGCAGCAGAATACATTAGAACAGCACAACACATCCCACTGGTCTCAAGAGATCACCTCGGGTAGCGGCTGAGCAGCAGGACGAGCCGCTCGCTGCCGCTGGAAGGGACCGCCTGCCACTGTCTGCAGCTGGTAAAGCCTTTCACTTGCAGCAGACAAACAAAAGGAATCACAGCTGGCCTAAACCACACACAAACCTAGCCACTGCTTTCACTGCCGCTGGGGAAAGGAGAAGGGGACAAAAAAATCCAATCACAGAAGTAGACGAGCAGTTTTGGTGATGGTGTCGGGGTCCTATCTCCTCCCACAGCATTCACAAAGTGCGCTTTTTAAACAAGAAAAATCAACAGACTCCACATGCCCTATTTTGACCAATTCTGCAGCATACAACAGGCTGGATTTACAATGCCAACTAGTTACCAATTGATGCTCGTAATAGGAAATTTATCAGGAGTCAACTTCTACAGTTACTTTACAGTTCTATGAACTATGCACTGATACTCTCGAAAGCAGACAAGTAAGCTTCAGTGTATATTTTTGCAGCAGTCAAGTTTTTCCCCAATTAGACTTGATTTTTATTAAAGACTTAAAAATTACAGTTTGACTGCTGAAATTCATTATTTACATTGCAGAACACTTTTGAATTGGTTAAATTGTTTGGTTTTAAAGGGACTTTAGGAAAACATTTGAGGGCTTTCAAATAAGACTTTCGTTCCATTTCCCTTTTGCAGTGAAGAGGCAGAGTCAGTTCAACACACCAGAATAAAATAAGAAAAAGAAAAAACAACAAATTAAAGTAATATTCAAACCACAACATTTAGTTTATCTACATCCAGCTCAACAGCAACATTTATAATATCAATAATTTTTATCAGATTTTTTTCTTTAGGGTACCTTTTTATATGTTCTGATTATTTACAACTGTACAAGCAAAGCACACACTTCCAAGTGCACATATTTAATACAGTATTGACTATTTGCATTTACAGGTTTTTCAACAATCTGAAAAAGATCAACTGTTTAAGATCTTTAAGGTATATTACAAAAACTGCTGCTAGTTCCTGTACTACAGTATGTTTACCCAGTAAGACCAGTGACAATAGATACATACTGTAACTGAGTAATTCTGTATGCCATTCATGCTAACCCTCCACGGGGTCAGACCTCATTAACTCTAAACTGTCTTGTACAAAAGTTAAGGCAAAGTCATTTTCAAGTTTAAATAAAATTCAAGTCTTTAAATATTGGATGGAAATAATTCTTTAAAAAAAATCAGTTGTTTAAATAAACATTTTTGTGGAATAAACTGTACTGTCATAGTCAGCAGGAATGAGTTTTGTCTGAACTTCCTGCAATTTAAACACTTAAAGAAAAGCTTTAGGCATTTTAAAACAAAAATAATTTATATTCAACTTTATTAGAAACTTGCTAATTTAGTGCATCCTTGTCCTTCAGAAAGCGCATCACTTCTAAAGTAAATAAGTGTGAGAAACCTCATCCCAGAGGTAAATATCAGGGATTTCTTCCTCCACCACACAAAACAAACACCATTATCTCACGTCTTGAAAAATTTAAATCTGTATGCCAATGCTTGTAGTTACAGGAAGATGTCAACACAAGGCTGACTAAGATATGAACTCTTTCAAAGAGCACTTGGGGCAGAGTTTTAAAAAAAAGTCTACACAGAGTACAGGGGTAACCAGAATATACAGTGCTGACTCAGTTAACTCCCTTACAAGCACAGGGAAGCTAAGGTTATCACAAGAAGGCTACTCTGCTTTCTCCTGATAACATCCACTAACAGGCTTCACCACCATAGAAGCTCACAGACTTGATTCTTTCTATTCACAATGTGCTTTGTATTTGCAAATTATAACATCACTTTTATTCTGGAGTGAGAAGATGGTTACTTGCTTGCAGTAAGTCAAAGAAAGGAAATATTTCAGAAAGACTGCTATGGTGCCCTGTAGAATTAATTTTGTGTGTGCAAAACATCAGAAACAGATTAAGTTTTTAAAAATGCTAGAAACAGCTACTCATTTGACCTAAAAGTGCAAGTTGATTTGCTGACACTTAGTACAGCAGCCCAATAAAAAAAAAATCTTCAAGGTCACATACTAATTTGTAAAATATATCTACTTTCTTGCACTCTACACACTAGCTGCCGTTATCAGTCTTTTGGACACTTTAGATATGTACTTGCAGACCAGTTTATTAAAAATATTGCAGCAGCATGTTTCTGCTTAACAGTTTAGAAAAAACTCACTATACAGAGCTTGCACTCACACAGCCACAGAGAGGCTTAATAAAAAGTTGATTTTTTTAAAGACAAATATTTTACACCTTGGAAAAAAAAAAATCACACTAAGCTTCACCTCCAATTAAGCACCAATCTAAATGTAAGGTTTAGAACAATTATCCAGAAATACCCAGAAAAATAGAATGTTTGTTCAAGAGGGGAAAAAAGTATTTCACAGAAAAATAACTTGCAGGCATTGTTATATGCCTTGTGTCACTGCAAGCTCCTAACCAGCAACTCATTCTCAGGTATCTTAGTGGGAACATGGGTTTAATTTGTGGGAAACAGACCTCTTCTCAAATCCCTCCCAGGTGTTATTTTCACTGAGGAGATTTTGGAGGGGTACTCTGTTCTTTATTTAAGCGTTTGCCAATGGCTGGAGGGGACGATCTGCGTCCTGACTGTCTCCTCTGGTCTTTGGGTTGTCCAGGATGTGACTTTGCAGGAGGAGGTTCTCTGTTTTTCTCTATTGTTTCTGTGGGCTTTCTTTCTTCTTTCCCACATGCTACAGTGTTTGGCTTCTGTTCTTTCTGGGGTTGCAATGTAGGAGGATCCTTAGTTGTTCTCTGGCAAATTTCCGCATAACTAGGTTTTCGAAGTTCCTGGGAAATCAGAAACAAACAAGACAGTTAAATAAAGCATCCTGAGAGAAAAAAAAAATACTTCTATGAACAAAAAAGGATGAAGACCTTGTCCCAAAGACTGTTGCACTCAAATATGCAGATGAGGGCTTGAGTATGAAGCTTACAGAAGCTGTATAGGTAATCAAGCTAAAGAAAAGGTAAAACAGTATGCCAGAAGAATGGGGTACTGACAAAGGGCAAAATACTTTCCTTTTGAACTCTAAGCCAGCTGAAACACGATGAATACTCTGGTTTCAATATCAACACTTCTACGTCAAGGACACTACCAAGAAAAGGATTCAGATAAGGAGATCTCTTTTGCACTGTTAATTGTATAACCCTATCATGCCAGTAATCATGAAGCCCAGTAAGCGAATTTAAAGCTGCTGGACAAATTCTAGGATGCTGGGCTCACATGATTCAGCAACACTGGGTAGCAATAAATGTTCTGTTAAATGCAAACTGGATCACTGAGAAAAAGTGAAGTAATAAGGTCACTTACTATGGCAGCCCCATTGACTTGTACCGATTTACATGCAGTACTCAGTGTAGAAGAAGAAAGTCTTTCTGTACTCTGTGTCTCTCTCTGCTGTTTATCCACAACTTTGGAGTCCCTGTAAGCATCCACAGCAGGAAGCAAGGCTCATGAGAAGTGATTAGATGATTCAGGATTGATGACTGGTTTAATAACAGGTCTAAAAAGTTTGAGTATGACTGCAAGTAGTTACAGCTATGTAACCTAGCAAGTTGTTACCTAGCACATGATGACTAGCATTGCATTCAAAAATGCCATCAAAAAATAGAAAAAATACATTCCTGTGCAATGTGACACTACCCGTAATTTGTTGTGCTCTAATAGCATTTAGTTACTCAGCCATTTGATTTGCAGGTTCCAAATAAACTGTTACCAAAAAACTTTTTTAATGTTATGGACATCATTACTGCCCACAGGGCCATGGGTTTACTCTGTGCTTCAGAGCTATCGAAATACAAGACAGTAAGGTATTCATTAAACTTCTACTCACAGAAACTAAACCACAACACTAAATTTTCTTCTGCTAAATGACTGTTAAGATTGAATCACTATTATGATATTGTTCAGAAATTAAGCTTTATTGCCTTTACTACAACAAAATATTACTTCTTTAATTGATTAAGATTTTAATAGCTATTTACATTGTTCTGCCTGATGAAAGAAAATGCAAATGTGATTCAGAGCAGAATAATTACACCCGTGTAATTAAGTGCTTACTCAGTAGGCTGGGGTGGCGAAGGAGACCTTTCAAAGGTCCTGGGCAATGTAGAAGAAACTGGCAACGGCTCTCGAGGAATTCCTGATGGAATAGTGTTTGTACTTGCATCCACATTAATGTTCTGAAGGAGGCAAAAAAGGCACAGAAGGACAATCAAAATATCCAATGAATATGGTTTGCCTGAAAATTAGCACAACCAGGAAACAGCTCACACTTTGATTTATATTGGTAAATTGACTACAGGAAGGTACAGAATGAGCCAATATATATATTGTAATGAATATGTTATTTTATTCTTTACATTTATTTAGAAACACAGACAGATAACACACTGTGGTTATTTCCGAAGAAATTATAAGATTCAGGTCCCTTTGGTACATATCTGAATGACAAAATCACTTTGAATCATTAAGGTTAGAGAAGACCTTTAATCAATCATCATCTTGTCAACTAAGTGCCACATGTGGTCATTTATTGAACATTTCCTAGGGTGGTAACTCCATCACTTCTCTGGGCAGCGTGTTCCAACATTTAACTTGCCTTTCAGTAAAAAAAATTTCCTGACTTTCAACATAAACCTCCCCTGGCAACAGCTTGAGGCCGTTTCCTCTTGTCCTGTCACTTGTTGCCTGGGAAAAAGAGACCAACCCCCACCTGTGTGCAGGCAGCTATAGGAAGTGATAAGGTCTCCCCTGAGCCTCCTTTTCTCCAAGTTACACAACCCCTCAGCTGTTCCTCATAATTTGTGCTCCAGACCCTTCACCAGCTTTGCTGCTCCTCTCTGGACATGCTCCAGCACCTCAACGTCCTTCTTGTATTGAGGGGCCCAAAACTGGCCTCAGGATTCCAGGTGCAGCCTGACGCAGTGCCCAGTACAGGGTGACAATCACTGCCCTGGTCCTGCTGGCCACACCATTTGTGACACAGGCCAGGATGTCATTGGCCTTCCTGGCCACTTGGGCACACCTGGCTCATGTTCAGCCACTGCCAGCCAGTACGCCCAGGTCCTTTCCTGCAGGGCCACTTTCCAGCCACTGTCCCCATCCTGTAGCACTGCCTGGGATTGTTGTGACCCAAATGCAAGACCTGGCACTTGGCCTTGTTGAACCTCACACAATTGGCCTCAGCCCATCAATCTAGCCTGTCTAGACCCCTCAGCAGACCTTTCCCTTCCTGCCCTCCAGCACATCAACACTCCTGCCCAACTTAGTGCTGCCTTAACCTTACTGAAGGTGCCCTCAACATCCTTGTCCAGATGACCAACGAGGTTACTAAACCAGACTACTGGCCGCAATACCGAGCCCTGGGGAATACCACTAGAGACTGGACTTCCTTCCACCTGGAAATTTTGCACCTGATGTGGACAAAGTAGGCCACAGGCAGCCTATGACAACAAGTCTCCTAGTGTTGTGCACTAAGAATTGTCTTCTTCAAAGCTCTAACTGCATCATCCCAATATATTGATTTGCTACCAAGCAAAGGACTTCTTCCATAGCCCTCAAAAGATTCTGTTAGTACCAAGTGATACTGTGCTTCCAGATAAATGCTAAATAGGTTCAAGATGGATACATTAATTTAAACTGTCACAAAATAAGAAAAGATAACTGTATTAAAAAAAAAAAACAAAACCCACATCTCTTATTTATAACAATTTTGTTTGTGTTAAAGGATGCTATGTTCTTTGTATTGCTTCTGACCTGTCTCATCCTAAAAACTCTAAACCCCAAAAAGGTGTTCTGGTATGCAGAAGGAGAAGCAATGGGAGAAGGGAGAACACAAGCTCGGAAGGAACAACACAACCCTCCTTTTCCCCAGCCAAGCCACCATTCAATAGTGCATGAACCCTAAGACTCCTGTAGTCACCGTTATAAAGGAAAATGGTATTGGATGGCACTGTTTTAAGATCAGGCAGCAGAGATCACTGCAGTAGATCTAAGCCTAGACTGATTACTTTTTGTAATCAAACTAATTTGATTCAAAGCAAAATAGTGCAAAAGGTGGATGTTTAGAGATAACAGAACAGCTTTTATAGTTTTATTCACTGTAATAGTGTGTGCAAAGGCTTAAAATTGTGAGCTGCTGAGCATTCTGGCCCAAGTACATCAGAACATGTAGGTACATGGTTAAATGTGAGTAACTTCAAGTCTAACAGACATATAAGAGCTTTTGCTTGCCAAAACACTCAGCCCTCGATCTGACAGTGCTGCACTTCCTAGTTACAAAATGTGGGATGATTACTACCTGCCATTCCCCAGAGCTACATCTAGAAGAGCATCACTAAGCAAAGAGCATAAAGATATGATGCTTGCATAACAACTGCTGGAAATTATAGACCTTTACTCCCCTCAGCTTCCCTACACTGGACCTGCCCATCTATATAAAACAAGGGAAGCACTGTGTAACTCTACTCCAGTGCTTTGTAACACCACATCAAGTGACATGAAAAAACATTGAGATCAAGGTGAAAAGCAGCCTGTATACATTGGCAAGACTGATGTTAGCTCAAACAGCTTTCTAGAACACAATCAGTCTTTGGAGCCCACTGCTGTCATCTTACTCTTTATTTAAATGCCAACCAGGAAAAGCAGCATAATCCCTTTCTTCAACACAATGGTACAGAACAACTCCTGTATGCTGGAAGATGAAACTGGTAAATCTAAGGATGCTTTCTAATGTGACAGTGCACTGCAAATATCTTGCAGCTCAGTGCCTGACTGATATGAAGACTGCCTCTACAGGAGAGAAGTCTAAGTTCTTTACTCTAAGTGCGGTGCAAAGCTAGTAGCAGATTTGCAATGGGAGAACAAAGGGTTTTCAGCTGCAGCATTAAAAGCAAGTGCTGGAATTGTATTTAAAAATCTAAAATACAACAGTCAAAAAACACTTCATAAGTAACAGAGGAAAAATACTTCATAATTAATAGATCTTAGCCAAGAACAGCCTACAGTCTGAGGTACTGGCTGACAGTAAGTTAAACACTGCTCTTACCATGGCTCTGAACTGCATATTCCCCCTCAATACAATCCTGGAACATAGCTGCCCCTCCTAACACTTGCAGGAGACAGAGTAGGTGGCTTGTCTGTACAGTCACTGCCTCAGGTGCAGGCTGCCCTGCTGCCTCCCCCTTCCTTTACCAACAAACACCCTCTATCTACCCACCCCTGACACATGGGAACCAAAGAAAACATTCTAAACCCAGGCCATTGCAGGAGAAGACACAAAAGATTGTGGTGCTTCCCCATGTCGCTTTGCACTGCTCATCCAGGGCTTAACTTCTTCAGTTGTGGTACAGCTAGAAAAACACAAGTTAAATTTGAGCTATCAAAAAAGCCAATACAGACTTTCACAGCCCAGAGTGTTCCACAGTGCAGAGGGTTATGTGAGTCTTGCTGGAGGAGAACATACTGTCACTCACAGATGGCATGGCAGAGACAGTTCTAAGAATGAAATCTATGAAAAGCTACTGAACATTAATTTTCAACTGCATCTCTCCTACATCTATACAGCAGTGGTTGCCAAGTTATTCTGGTGTATTTTTATCTTTCTGAGCAATATGAGAAGACAACACTGGGATCCAGCTGGTTTTGGTAGCAGTTCTTGTTCCAGCTATGATGCCTAGTGTACTGAGATTATGTAGGCAGTTGCTTTATTTTGGTACTTAGAAGTCAGTCTCTGTCACTTTAAGGTGTTTTATATACAACTCAGAAGTCTTACTTTCAAGCAGGTGGGAAAACGTATCACATACTTTTCACCTGAGTCTATCAAAAAGCCTGAGGCAGTTAGGAACAACAAAGAGCATATTTTCTAATCTCTGCTATTAACAACTACTTATTAAACTGGTGCCCATATTCCACACCATTTCAAAGAGCATACCCAACAGATTCTACGATGTAAGTGATGAAGGCAGCAGCACATCATTTGACAGCTGTTTTTAAAGAACATTTCTCACAACCCATGTAAATCCACAAGTTTTTCCATGTATAAACCACCAAATCAGAAAGAGGTATGCAATTCTTTGCTTTCCCAAAATAAAAATGAACATCAACTACTCACTCTTTCTTTTGACGTTCCTATTACCACACTGGACAATCTGTTTTCAAACAGGTCTTCAGTCTTTAAATTGCCAGCAGCCCCGGGTAATGGAGGAAAGCTAGATAAACCCAATTCAAAGCTGGGAGATGGAGGTTTTGGGGGTGGTGGAGACTGTGTTTGGCCTCTCTGGAATAGAAATAGCATTTTGGGGTTACTGCACTAGATGACAGAAAAGATGAGCAACTCTAAACTGTATTTTGCATTTGATTTGTATCAGTAAATCCCTGGAGAAGGCTCCTCCATTCCTTATCCAAAAAACCCACAGAG
Source organism: Bombycilla garrulus (assembly GCA_013400315.1). Lineage (NCBI taxonomy): Eukaryota > Metazoa > Chordata > Aves > Passeriformes > Bombycillidae > Bombycilla > Bombycilla garrulus. Next base: position 491,289 of record VXBU01003347.1, on the reverse strand, counting down.
TACTGAGGAATAAATGCTTTCATTTTTTCACTGTTGCCCTTAAAATATTCAATTATTATTTAAATGTCATGGTATATGCATCAGCTTCAGGGATACTGGCAAAGTAAGAAGTCTTCTCACTGACTCTTCCATGAGGACAGACACACAGACACAGAAAGGAAAACAGACTGGTTTATGTATCATGATATGGTGAAAATAAAATGCCCATTTATGTACAGTCAGTAACATCCTAAATAAAAAGACAGGTGTCAATAAGAACCTTATTTTCAGATATTGAAGAAAGGGCAAGACAATGTATGTAGCACAGAAAATAACCTTTTATATCTAATTGGTATTACTCTATATTGTCACTGTAAAAATGAACGTAAAAAAGCTCAGTGTAAAAATAGAAAGGAAAGTATCAAAACTATTTTTGTAATAGAGACTTCTAACTAAATCTAAGAAGAAAACCAATGTCTCAAGCAAAAAAACAACACCTGTGTGCTAAATGCAACTATTTTGCACTACAGAGAGCAGTCCAGGAGTTAAAAAGTACCACAGTTCAAGATCACTTGTGAGAACTGCTGGTAAGGATTTGTAAGTTCTATTATATTTACACAGGAAAAATAAAACTCCTTTGTAATATGCTGCAGCTGAAGTTACCAATTAACTTCACCTATGTCAAGTAAACAAAAAAGTTTTTTCTTCAAAGAACTGTGAACTCTTGACTGTGCTAAGGCCTGTGCTAAGATGATCTCTGCTGCAAAATACCAAATGCAAAGCAGTCTTTGAAACAGTTCCTATTTTGAAAAGGAAAATACAAACATACAGTCAAGATGGTGTGACTGTGAGAACAATGCTTCTGAAAAAAAAGTACAACAGATATAAGACTACCTTTGAGCTCTTTTCACAAACTACATGTAACGTCCAAAGAATTGTGTGTCAAGAGGGAAGTAGGGAAAGAAAAAAATAGAGGCAAGAACAACTGCAACTCCCAGCACCGCTACTGACCCAGCATTACCCCCTGGAAGAATGCTACAGCAATGGAGACTGCAAATCTCCAAAACTGAAGTCAGATGACCTGTCAAAGGTCAGGGAGAGACACTACGCATATCCAGCTCAAACTGCAAGAGAAACAACTTAAATTTTTAGAAGTCATTCTTCAAATCACAGCACTTGCTCTTCTTAAAGGGGACTGAAGTTCTGCAATAGCAAATGCTTTTATGTTACATTTTAAGTTACACAGTTGAGTCCTAAAACCCTCAAAATATTAAGAGTGGCATTAACATCTTAACTAGCAGGATGAGGGAGGACTTCAATGAATTTTAAGCTAACTGCATAAAATTTCTCAAGTTAACTTCTTGTACATTCAGTACCTGGCTCACATCTATAGCCTCAGAAACAATCTGATCAAAAAGTTTCATGCTCTTTTTCATGCAAACATGTGTACAACTCAATAGTTTTTCCTCTAAAATGAAAAAATCTTCTGAAGAAGTCATTACTCCATTCAAATATACTGGTTTTAGTGGTGTCCTGTGTACACTATCTAATTGCTACAGCATTACACAAGAAATAGGATACTGGATTCAATTATTTCCACAGTCCACAAGGGGAAAATTTTAATCTTTTGCTTCCTTGCAGTCATGGGTGTGCAGCAGCTTTCACCTCTGCTCAAGGTGAAGTACTGGACACTACAGACTAAAGATTCTTGGCCCATGAGAGACTGGAAGGAACCTGGCTGCACAGGCTGCAATTACAGCCTCCTGCTGACAGAAGGGAACTGTGGGTCTCCAAAGAAGTCACATCTACCAGTTTTTACATTCAAAGTTCAAATAATCTTTGCAGGCAGCTCTGTCAGAAGTGCTATTCTGCTCAGGGAGGCGTCCAAGGTAATCCTTTCACTCCAGTCACTCACACCTAACCTGTACCACACTTCCCAGTTCTTTTAAATACAGAGAAAAGTTACTAGGAAAACTTCACTCTAAAAATTCAAGCAGCTTTGAAAGGGCAAAAGGAAGATGTACTGTGAATCCTACATGTAATCTGGTCTCACTGCATCTAGGAAGTATGATGAGAACTAAAAGCAATCAAAAGAAAGGAATCACTTGCTAAACTTTCCTGTTCCTTTAAGTTCATTCAGGCCACTCAACAGCACAAACACATAAATGCAGTAATTCCAGACCTTTAGGAAAGTGTTATGGCTCGTGCAGTAGTGGTACTTGACAATTATAACATGAATAAGGAAATAACCTGGTTCAACTTCATGAATATGCCATGTGTGGCAAAAATGAACTGGAAATAAATGACAGATTATATCAAGTGAGACCTTAAATCCTACAAAAACTTCTTTTTTCTCTTCTACACCTAGTGCAGCTTTTTCAAGTATCAAGTCTACTTTGTTATTAACCTTGAACTTCAGTTTCCCAAAAGCCACAGTATTTTAATAGTATTGAAGAGGCATTTAAGAAAATAAACTGACCACTTCATAAAAATATTTTTGCTATGCATTATGCCACAAAGATCTATAAAATATTCTTCACTGTCACCATGATTAATAATGAAGTATCAAGTGTTTTGAACTTCAGCTGTGTAGCTATTCCTGAATGTGAACACTGCCACGTTGACAAAAACTGAGATGGAAATTTTTTGCTACTGTAAGAATAATTTTAACTTTCCCCTGACTTCTGCATTAATGAAAAATCTTCTCTGATACCCAAATGCAGTAAACTCTCGTGACTAATGAGCTGTTGTCTTTATTCAACTGTGATGCACAACTGCTTCTGCAGTAACTTATGTCACCTGCTACTCCACATAATACCCACACTATGGCCTTGTTACCCTACTATTATTAGAAACAAATAAAATCAGGAACACTCACTGTAAACTTGTCCTCCCTTTTCTTTCGGTAGCCATATGAGTTTTTCCTAAGAGAAAGAATGCAGATATGAGAACCTTGCTTATTAAAAGGATGGCAAGCAGTTAATGAAAACAGGAGAAATTAATTCCAATTACTATTTTATCCATCTTCATTCTACACAGGTTATTAAAAAAAGTTTTAGGGAAAAAATCCTAGCAGGCTGTTGTTAAAATAAAGGTATAGATCTTATGCAAGTCAGCGTAGGAAAACTCTGGTTTCAAGTAATTGCTGTGTCAAAAGCATCTCAGTAGAGATTAGATACAAGGATTAGAAAAAACATTACAGTACCTAAAAATAAGTGGATTAGGAATTTTGGTATATCAACGTAACTTCTCAAGTACAGCTAACTATTTTCAATCCAGGTAAGGCTCCTTCAAAATATTTTCAGCATGTTGCCTCCAACCCTGCTTCAGGTAAAGCCCCTTCCAACAGCACTGTAATACTTGCAGTGCATTCTAATTCTGTTCAAATATATTTTCTAAGTTTGACTTTTATTATTCTGAATGTATTCAATACTGAAATATCAAAATATAATTTTAACTACTGACTGTTCCTGTACATTTTTGTAGTCTATAGTTTGAGCAATCTTGCTTCCTGAGTTCTTAATCATACTTTCATCCATTAGCTATAACACAATTTGGTAAATTAGATTTAGAAAAGTATTACAAAAAACTGCAAAAAAAATTATTTAATTTTGCAATGATACAGGTCTAAAATAGGATCATCTACAAAACACTTGAGTTATCTTTCCAATTCAGTAAGTCACTCAAAATGGGATTTACTTGGAGTCATAAATATCATTATCAAAGCTGCAGAATACTTTTATGAAGCACTTATTAGAACTGCATTTGTAAATATGCCAATTTTCATCTCCCCAGGTAGTTGGTTGTAGTTACTGTTTGGTTGCTTTTAAAGCAATGTAACAATAGTTTCCTTAGTTGCCTATAGTCATTATTCCTCCCTCCATATCAATCCATCGTCTCTGCTGTTGTGTATGCCAAATTTGGTCAAAATTCTGAACCTTCAACTGAAAAAGTTAAAAATTAGCACTGCTAATACATATTCAGGTGTACAATCTACAATGTTGAGCAATGGAATTGGACAGAACTTCTTTAATAAAGTCAAACGAATACACAAACACTTTCTTGCACCAGATGAAGAAAGGATAGCAGATTAGATCTTCTAGATCTAAATTGTTCATCAGTTGCCAACAATGATTTGTTTAAAGCGGTATTGAGAACAGTAACAACACCACACCTCTACTACACACTAATTTAGAAGCAGCAATATTTGGCTGTTCAGAGCACAACAGCTGAGCCCACTCACCTTCCTCTCCCTAATCCAGGGGACGAGTCAACACTGGTCTGTTCCATGCGGCCAGTTCCCACTTCCCTCTTGGTGTAGCTCGTGGTAGCGCTCTGCACCCGAGTCCTGCTTTGCCCCGGCTGCCGCGTCTGTGGACTCCTGACGCCATTGATTAAACGATCAGCAGAAAAGTTGAATATTGTAGGACTGTCTAGAAGCCCAGGTCCCCTTTCTGCACTGGGTATTGTATGTCGTATATGTGACTTGCTAGGATTCCTATAAATTCAAAAGTCATTTCAACACACGCGCACTATCAGAGATCTTCTGAGGCCTAAGCCTATTAACAGAATTCAGAAGAAGCAAGAGCTTCAGTCCTTTATCACTTATTTAATTTGTAAGAATGACAACGTTCATCGTAACAGGTCATGTGAATTATCAAAATTAACCTTTTTCCTGTCTGTTTTCAACTAGACCTTTACTATATGAATAATCCTGCCGAGGAGTTGTCATCTTTCAGAATATTTCAGCTGAATACCCTAAATCACAGAACAGACAAGTTCTCAGCTTTCAGACTGTCCATTTACATTCTGAAACACTACATCCATTAACATCAGGAGCACCATCTGCCCTTTGGCCTCACCTCTGGCACCAGATTCAGTTTCACAAGTATTCTCAAGTTAGCTGGTGTTACTAAAATAAGCAGATGAAAACCCCATATACCAGATAACACAACAGTATTGTTAAAAGATAGATGAACTTGCCTGTTCCTAGGAGGATATTGTCTGAGTGTTGTCAGTGGAGAAGCAGCAGGCTTGAAGGTTGGAGATGTGAACCCATTGATAAATCCAGTATTTGGAAATGGTGTTACCTAAAAAAATGTATTGCATGCTTACTATTATAAACCAACTGAGTATTACTTTTCTTAACTCCATACTCTGTCATTCTGTGCAGGACGGTACTCAAAAGATTGTCTCAAACAGCAACAGAACATCTGTCTAGTGCCTTGTAGTTAACTTACAAAGTTTCTGAAAAAAACCCAAGCTTCTGTTTTTCTGAGAAGTCAGCCACTACACATATTCAACTTATGACAGTTCAAGAGGACTGGAAAACATCAAGCCAAAATTCTTGGCTGTAAGTTAAATAGCTCTCCTATTTCACACCGTACTATGCATGACTTCAGAGTACTGAAATACATCTTTGTCAGCATCTCTAATCTACATGGCCTGTAACTGTTTCTCCTATAATTGTATTTGAATTCCTCCCTAAAAAAACCCCAACAACTTATTTTTAGTTCCTCATTCTACTTCCATGTGACATCTAACTAAAGCCTAGAGAATAAATGGATGTTAAGTGGAACTCATGCTTTTCAGATATTACCACCTTATTCTACATGTGAAACACTGTCTTCTTGTCTGAACAAACAACAAAAGATTTTCTGGGGTGGGTGCTTATCAATATCTTGTAGTAACAAGATGCCTCAAAACCTGAAGCATGTTGAAAGCAATTTCTCCAACCTCACTAGCACACTTTTGTCTTTTTTATTTAAATGTGTGAGTTTCATTAAGAAATGTTACTGTTAGCACCAGCAAATGCTTGCTTGTCTTCTCCCCTGAAAATAACTACAATGCAAAGCAAGACTCTTTCTAGATTCCACTAAATGATGACAAAAAGCTGGGATTAAGACCATTTGCTGTAAAGGTACATTTAAACTTGGAAAAGGTTTCTTGTGCAAGTTAAATCACTAATCAATGGAAAACAGAATTTAACACCAAAGCTGTCATATCAAACTACTGCTAGCCTAACCTAGCATGTGCGACAGCAAATGCTACTTCAGGCTTCACAAAAAGGCCATTAATAAAGGCCTTTAACAAAGCTCCTCGAGGAACAAAGTTTCCTCACAACAATGCTTTGAAGTGCTTTCTGATTTAAGAGTTACAACATGAATGCTGCAAAATTCCATCAAAGCTAGTAAGCAACTACTGAACCTGAAAAATGAAAAGACACTGAACATATTAGGAACCCCAGCAATATTCAACTCATCTTCGTTTATAATGGTGTGTGATCCTTTTGGAGGAAAAACATATTTTTTCCCATTTTCCAATAATACCAAAAGCATCTCCACAGAAGTCAAATGGTTCAAACATACTTTCTTTTCAATTAACTTTTTTTTTTCCCCTGAACAGGAAAAATGAGATCTTCTCATATACTATTAAATACATGATGAAGAATGAGGTAGTTTTAGAATCCTGAGGACATGTGTTGCCATATTCAAGTTTCAGAACTAAAGTGGTGTGCCCACACTACTGGGGTATTCAATCTCAAATTAGAGATGACAGAAAGTAGTGTTTATGTTGAAGCAGAATACAGAAACTTTGCTGTATTTTCACACAAATCTCTACATGCAAACTGTAACCCTGTCTCATGAAAATTATTGCTGTGTCATGGTTCCTCACGGCCCCTGTTCTCCTCAAGTGATTTCTATTCAAATATAGCTCTTCCTACAAAAGAATCAAGAAACATCATGTTACAGTCATGTACATAAAATGCAGCTAACCAATGTCAATACACTGCAAAACAGTGAAAAGTAAAGTGCAGACAGTTTACTTCCTGTTTTGACTATGAGAAGTATGAGATCTTTAAGCTGGCAAACTCATCATGTCTTCCCCAAAGGACAGGCCTAGTAAGCTTTCTTGGATACAAAAAGTTACAGCGTAACATAAGATAGATACACAGTACGCTGCGCTTGAACCTGTGGTTTATTAATCTAGGCCTTCTACACCATTCCCATCTAGCTCCCTCAGTATCCCAGAGCAAGACTGTGTAACAGTCAGTTGATCTACAAGCAGATTCACATTCATTGCTGCTTAACAAGACAGCTTTCTTCTGGAATAACACTGCTCACTGTGTTACCTCCTCCACATTCTTCATCCCCTCCCCAGAAAGCCTCCCCCCGCAAGGGCGCTGCTTCCCTTCCCTGTGTGTGAAGTGTTTAGCACACCAACTTTTTAATTAGCTGTGGTTCAGCACAGAGGATGTTTGCCCAAGTTTGTTCAAGGACACTTTATTCCTCTGCCAAAAAAAAAAAAAAATCATCTGAAGAACTTCTAAGTTTGAGCATTGCTCCCCTCATTTCTTTGAGCCACAAGTAAAGAAGCATGTCCAGAAGGGAGAAAGAGGCTCCAGATAGGAAACCTGAGCCCCCCTGGCCATTACAGGAAACTGTCCATGTATTTGTACGGTAACAAAAGCCAACTAAAAGGGGCCAAGGTAATTCTGATGACACTATCACAATGCAGAAGATGGAAGCAGCATTGCAGGATACAATGTATCCTGCAGTACAAGTCTCATTAGAGTATTTAAAGACTTCTTGCTAGCACCCTAGCTTCAAGCCTTACCAATAGCCCCTTCAAGAAAATAATTTCAAAAGCAATTTAAAAGCGATTTTTGTAATTGGCAAAAGCAATTTTACTTTTCATTGCCAAAAGAGATGTTACTATTGCACAGAAAATATTCTGCTTTAAGAACATGCCAAATAGGACAATTCAGCATGTTAACTTGCAACCTAACTTCCTGCTGGAAGATCGAGATAACTTGGTATCTTGTCAAGTCCTTACTAAAGAACAGCCTCAAAACCTAAAAGGTTTAAGAGAATCACACTCCAGTCTGAGATCAAACACAATTTTCAAATAATCCATCTTGTACACCGTGGCAAGGATTTTGAAGGACTGTTTTTCAAGAACAACCGGAATCTTAAAAACTCCCATCTTCAGGATCAGTATGTCTCCTACACCTCAACAAGAAAGTAGTATCAGCTTTGAAAAGAATACAACTGTTTCAGAATCAAGAGACTTACCAAAGAAGGGTCAAGGTAGCTGTGCGTGGCTGACCAGGTCTGTGGGCCAATTAAGCTGTACAGTGGGAAGTGCTGCTGTGGACTGTATACTGGAGGTATGTAAAAGGATGTCGTGTAGCGCTGCTGCGTGTAGAGGTTCATATCCAGAGGTCTATATCCATTCTTTGGCAAAAATGTGTTTATAGCTATTGCCTTTGCTTTTATCCTTGCCTGCAAAGGAGATTAGGTTATTTATTTCAGCAGCCTTTCAAATTAAATCAGAATGGTTTAAACTAGCAGCTCTCAAACTTTTACTGACACTTATCAGTCACTGCTTTGTCCATCAAGGACAGCAGGAACAGCTGAATGCTTCCCTGCTGCCTGATGCTGGGCTGGATATACCACTGCCAGAAATGAGGAAAAGAAGTGAAGTGGTATGTGCTATAGTTCTAAACCCACCTCTAAGTCAAATGACTGCTGAGCTTGGACCACTTAAATTTACATTAGAAATCCCAATGAGCGCCAAAAAACCCAGAACATACACATACACCCCACCCCTACCATCATAAACCTCTATTTACCTTAATTGGTTTTCCTTGGAAAGTCTTCACTTCTTCTCTAAGGTATCTGTAAGCCTTTAAAAAAAAATAAAGTGTTAGATTTGTCAAATGTAATTTAAATGAAGGAAACTTAAGTTTTGACAAGCTAAGCCTAACAATAATTCTTGAAGTGTCTGCTAATGTTACAGTATAGCAAGCTCTCATACATCATCTGCATTTAGCAACATTTAACTTATCATTAAGTGCTTCAGTAGCATTAAAACAAGATTCTAATGGTTATGACTGAAGCATTTCAATGTGTCACCCAAAATATCAACAGTCTCAGTACAAAAATGTCATAGCTTTAGCCAGGAAGCCAGGATATGTGAACAAGATTAAAGAAACCTTTTAAGCGTTATGTTTATTAGTTTCTGAAAACTGGATATTACCTAAGGGGAAGCATTACTGTTTTTACAGTTTGGGGTATTTTTCTTTTGAAGTTGTTACACATTTGTAGTAGAGTTGACAACCTGTCAATTCACCCTCATATCATCCTTATTTACTTTCACATTCTAACATGCTTCAAAAAACAGGGTTACCTGCTGTGCATCAGCTTCTGATTCAAATGTGATGAACCAATTGTCATTATAGGCAAACTCACAGTTGATGAACTTAGGCAAATTGTCTCCTTTGAAAAGTGCTTCAACCTCCTGGGGAAAGTGGTTTGATAAGGAGGTGGGGAGGTGACGGGGGAAGGAGAGAGAAGAAAACATCAATGTAAAATGCAAAACTCTGACACTGAGAATGAAAGACAGAAAGCACCGCTAGGCTTACAAAACATAATGGAGGAGTTCAGAACACTTGCAGCACTGTCAGCTCTCTCCAATTTCTCCACTGGAAGGAATTCAGACTAGCACTGTCTAAGGCCATACTGCAAGAGAGGTTTAGTTGGGAGCTATTTAGGCCACAGTAGACATTTAAACTTGGTATTAAGTGCAGAAAGATGTTTATTTCTCCCCTGTCCCCAAAACCATGGAGCCACATGAAAACCTGTGCATATGGTATGGGACAGGAAAATCCTGCCCTTTCAGCAGAAACCTGCAGAAAACTAACTCAAATGTCTACAGATTCATGTATTTGAAACAGGGCTTATGTTACCTCAAACAATAACTGGCTAGTTTCTACAGAAAAAAAAAAACAAAACAAAAACAAAAAAACCCAATAGACCCTAGATTTTATATTTGTTTTAATTCATTTTTATAGTTTTTTGTTTAGTCACAGATTTGAGGTGAGCATCATCAAAAGGCAACACAACTTGGGAGGCCTTACAGCATCTTGGAATTTTGCTGCTTAAAATAATGCCTGACTCTGCTGTGCCAGAAAATATAGGCTGTTCAATCTGGTCAGTTAAGTCTAGATTTTTCCAGCCCAACAAATTAGAACACAATGTATAAAACATTTCATGGGAGACCAACTCTTCTGAAAATAAAGACTCCTCAGAACTTTCTTGCTGTCAAACATTTAAGAGTGAACATCCAAGTGCTAATGTATCCAACCTGATGAACTGATGACAAAAAAACATAAATATGAAAGAAATCTACAATACTAAAAGTTAGGCAGTCTTTGAAAGGCTACACTTCATTTGGAAAGCCAGAAGTAGCCTCTATTTTTAAGGTATGTACATAGCATATATCCAAATTCTTCCCTCCAACTCCTTTCAGCATTTTATTTCCTGTTTCTGTTTACTAAGGCCACTTCCTTCTTTGTTATCACTTTCTAAAGTGATACACTGAAACAGTACTTATGAATTTTGTATAATGGTTATTAAGAGGAGCAACTCTTTCAGAATCTTGAATCTTCCTAGTAAAATTAAATAGAAGAGACACTAAAATATATACCCATCATCAAGAATCTGCACCTTCTCCTCATTCTTGAAAATTCAAGATGGTTTAATTAAGACCACCTAATTTTTTTGAGTATTTCCATCAGTCATTATCCCTGCTTCATCAGAGTGGCATTGAGTATCTTTCAGAGAATGAAGTTTTTCAGTCTTGCACTCATTGCTCAAGCCAGTGGAGATCCTAGTGGCTTACTGACACCTCTCACCTCAGCATTATGGAAACATTTACAAAGCTTTAACTACTTTACTTGAACAAGCCTCAAGGTGCAACAGCGGCATTTTCTAGTCTGAGACTTATCTTCTTTCATCTTTGTCTATTTATCCAAGGATCTGAGCACCAAGTGCATATAGGCAAGACAAAGCCCAAGAAAATGATGTATCTCTACCCAAGAGAGCACTATCAGTTTCTCAGCCCTCTGCAAAACTACAGCTTCTACCAGTTTTCCTATGAGCAACATGCTTCTATCAAAAATTGAACACAATAAACTAAGTTTAAGAAGTGCTGCTAGACACTAAAAGCATAGTAAAAAATGTGATGTGTTTATTGAAATCTAGAAGGAATCTAACTTCCAAGTCCTAAAGGAAAAATGTTCTTTGCTGAACAAGGGAACACTTACTTCAATGGGAGTAGATTCAGGTACTTCACGTAAAATCACAATACAGCGATTCTGATTTGGCCGAACTTTTTCCCCCTTTTCATCCACCTGAACTAAAGGCAACGCTAAGAGAGAAAAGACAAGAATGCACTTTAGCTGTCAGCAAACCTACTAGCTTTGCACTCCAAAAGATGCACTGAACAATGCAGAGCCTCAAATATTTTTGAACATTAAGGAACACACTGACAACGTTTCTGTTTATCAGTTATATGCCTGAAGAACATTCTCTAGTTTTTTACAAAACTTGTAACCCTGGCCAAATTCAATTTGAGCTGAGCCTTTCCATTTATAACTGCATCTCTGCACAACCTGGCAATGCCCTTGTAGCTCTCAGCAGGTATTCATCCACTTTTCCATCTCTGGTATGCCTCTCTCTTGTTTTGAGCAGACTCAGAAGCACAGAGCTAAGTCAAGGGGGCCTCTTGATCCACCTACTTCCCTTACCTTTACAGGGGATGAAATATTCTAGGAAAGAACTCCCAGCACTAGTATAGTTAGTGCCTTTATCCTCCACAAAAACTGCCCACAGAATCCCTCCCAACTGTGCTCTGAGCAAGCTGAAGTTTGCTCTTGCAAAATCTAAAGCCTTAGAAACACTCAGTGTGCTCAGCACGACCCCAAATGCCACAGCTCTGTGATTGCTGCAGCCGAGGCTTCCAATGACTGAGATATTACAAAGCAGGTTTTCTTGGTTTCTGAGTAGTGAGTCCAGCAGTGCCTCACTCCTGGTTGGCACATCTAACACTTGTATGGGGAAACAGTCCTCTGCACATTCCAGAAACTTGATGGATGACAGGAGCTGCTGTATTGTTCTTCCAACAAATATCTAAGACATTGAAATTGACTGTAAGAATTAGGTTTGGCTGACCCAAAGCTTGCTTTTAAGCGACACAAATATTGCTCTGTTGGACTTATTGTCTTGGTTTAGGTCAGTAGCAGATGCCAACTGTAAGATCCCCCTCAGAAACAACCCCAGGGTCTTGGCCAACAGGTACCCACAGATCTTCCATGACTGATGCAGTTGATTTCTAGATATTCAAGGTTCTCCTTAACAGAGCAAGACACCTTCATCCCTTTTCCCCCCACCTGTCTTTACAGAACAGTCTAGAGATATACAACATGATCCTCCAGTCATATGAGCTGTCCCACCACATCCCAAAACTTAAAATCATTAATTCTTATTTGCACAGATCATTATTCAGTAGTTGGAATACAGAGTAACTTTGATAAAACTACAGTCCTATAACTGTGATGGTCTAAGCTGCTTGGGCTACTTAATGCTGTACAAAAAAAAAAACAATGGCATTTTACTAAACATTTAGATTAATAGCTCTACACCAATAACCAAAATGCCTTCTAGCATTGAGGAACTTTTACTTACATCTCAGCACTTCAACAATCAAATCCATATCAGTACTGAGTTTCTTGACATGATCAAGGTTTGCTACTGTCATTATTGGCACATACTGATCACTGTCCATCTGTGATATAAGGTACATGTCACTGGCGAGATTTTCTCTGTTGGGAGAAAAAATAAAAACAGGGAAATGTCACATATTAACTTTGTCCAATAAACTTGAGACAAAAATTCATCACATAGGAGGAGGCAGATTCCTTCAGCATTTTTGCTATGAAAATCACTGGCTTAAACAAAGCTTGTTAAATGGCTTAAATTAACTCAGTTTTAATTATGACCCATAAAGATCACAAAAACTCACCTGAGCTGTAATTGCTTGTAAATACTCCCATTTCAAACCCATATGCTAGTTTATGCATTAGGCACAGAGGTTTCAGGTAAGCTTTAAGAGGTACATCAACACAACACTGAAATTTGTGTGTTAACTTTTTCCAAATTCTCATCCTTTACACTCAGCTCTAAGTAATGACTAAGAAATGTATTAACATACATCCCAAGTTGTTAGTCATCTTCCAGTTTGATACATTTAGGTAAATACATACCTAGACAGACAGAATTCCAGTGTCTTTTTCAGTAATTCTCGTAAATCTTCCTGACCTTCTGGCTGCAACTGTCCGTTCCCACCTAATAATCAAAATACTTCAGATTAAAAAGTAGCCCTCCTATATTACACAATATCTGTTTTAAACAAGCAATCATTTCTATTACTGACTACATAACTACTAACCAATTTTCAAATTCAATTGATGTTCATTACATATTAGTTAGTAACCACCAAAATTGCATGGCAACACTTTTTATTTAAGACAGAAAAGAGAAACCATGTCTGACTCTACTTGTTAACCTCTATTCTCCAAACACATAAAATTCTGAAGCACTTTTAGAAGAACAGCCACAAGCACATCTCACAGTAAATACTGAAGTGATTTGGCTCGTAGACCTGTGCCCATTCTCAGGAAAGTAACCAATTTCTAGCTGATGAAACCCTGACTAATGCAATGCAAGGGAACAACGCAACAGAGGCACTCCATACTTCTGGTCTCACTCTAAATTACCAACACCTTAATTCAGAGAAGGTTTTCAAATATCTAGTTATGGTATATCAGCAGATATCCAATCTACTAACAACAGACATGTTATCAATTTACAATATTTTGGTTAAGAAGGCAAAATTAACTTCTTTCTTATGTGTGGAAGTTTAAAAATTATCAAATGGAAAACATGAACTTCATGTTCCTTTTAGTTTACACACAACATACCAATGTCAGTAGAGGGTAAACTCGTTGTGTCAGTGAGAGAAGTGTTTAAAGATGACAAGTTTTGTGTGGCCTTTAGAGATTTATAAAACATTTAGTAGCATACTGTTCATGTAAGTACATATGTATGTAAACGTAAATTAGCTTTTTAGAAGTATTTCACACAACTATTGTCCTCCTCTATACCATTCCCTTCACTAACTTCCATCCTTTCATTCAGCTCCCCTTAGCCTTTCTTCTTCCTAAAGCAACTACTATTTTTTTCCCACTATGCTGCCTTTCACATGCTCTACTCTGATGAAGATAACACCAACACCTGAGAAATACGTCTCACATTCTAACCACTATTTCCTGTCTCCTCTTTCTTTCTTGTCCAAACCCTGGCAAGGACCAAAATCATATGCATTTTTAAAAGTAACTGGTAAAAATGAAAGATCAAATTTCAGACCTGGGACCATGTGCCACTATTCATCAAGTGGAACAGACTGGACCTGCTGTTCAGCTCTTTACAACACTATCAGACTCTTGTTAAAAGTTAACTATTTTGGGCACATGAAGGACACCCTGACAAGTTCCAGCATTAATCTCAGGAATACTGTTCCCTTCTAGAGTGTGAGGCACCATTCATAGAATCTTCTGTTCACCAGCTAGTTATTATTTAATATTTTCCAACAGCACCCTTAAGTAGAGGAGCCAATGAGAACTTCCAGTTTTCAAATATAAATGAAGATGATGCCACAATGATGTCTGATTTCAGCTGCCTTGATTTCCAGCTATTATGGATGGTAATTGGTAATGGTAATAATAATTGGTATTGGTAATTTTAAGCACAAAATCAGCTATGAATTTTACAATGAGCAGACCTGTCATGAATCTCAAGAAACACCTACAGCATTTTCCTCTCTTTCCCATCCCTCATCTCAGTTCAAGTAGTAATCTTACATGCATCTTGCAGACCTTCTGTCCCATTCAATGAAATATAAGCATGGTGAATCTCTATGCTAGTTTCCAGAAGCTTCTTAAAACATACCATCTGGTATAGACTACAGCTACTAACTGTTGCACTGAAGAGAAATCCTGGTAGTTCATTAAATAAAAATGTGAAGTAATTAAGACTAAAATGTTGCTTATTTTAGCATTTCAAGCACAAGTCTTTCCCCACATTAACATTAGTACTTGAGACACAAACTGCATGTGAATCTCACATCAGTACGTGACCTAACTAGAAACATGCATTTGTTTGATTCTGTGCGGCATCACCTTGTAAGATTTAAACCAGGAGGAGACTGATCTTTGAACATGTGTAAGTATGACTGCAAAAGAGACAGGAATGCCTAGGGTCTGGTTATAGAATGCATACATTGAACAAGAAAACCGGTATAGTTCAGGGGGCTTTTTTGTTTTTCAGATGCTCACTGTTCAACTCAAAACACACGTTTAGTTTGTTTTTGAACTAAGCCCAGGACATCTTAGCTTTCTCTGACCTGTCTGGGTGATTTCATGCATAGACTCATAGTCGGAATGATCGAGAGCCAAAGGGTTCATATCCGTGTGCTCGGAGCCCGGAACAGCTGGGGACGTCTCGGGCAGCTCTGTCAGCACCGCGTTCTGGTGCTTCTTGTCGCCATCTCCATTGGCATCCAGTCCTGCAGCACCACCACAGACACACTTAACAACTGTTTTCCAACAGCAGGAACACCAGAGGTAAAACTAAATCTCAAATTAAGCTGTTTACATACGTGCTTCAAAATTTTTAACAGAAAATTAAAATTGAGACAGTGCTGCATTGAATTTCACCTTCTGCTTGAGCAACAGCCAGAAACTCTTACTCATACCTTCTCTACAAGAATCTGGAGGCTGGTCAGGTATTTCTTCCCACGTTTTGCTTACGCTACCATCAGTGGCACCACTTGCTTCCAAGTGTAACATATGATTTCCCCACACCTTTGCATTGGGGTTTAACTCTGAAACCTTGGTTGACTCCTGCAAAAAGAAATTGATTATGCATTTTGGGGATGCACAGCAGGCATCTGGTGCAGAGATACATTCAGTTTCAAAAAACAGTATCAGACATACAATTCAAGATTTTAGGGTCAAGTTTTTTCACACCTGTATATATTAACTGGATTCCCATAATCATTTCAGGCACAAACACAACTGAATTGTGGTGCACAGTATTCATTTCCCTGATTAGGAACCACTAGAAAAGGCTATCCAAGCAGGGCAAATGACGACAAACATTTCATTCTTTGCCTTTGACAGACTAACTCAGCCTGTACTTGACCCAGACTTCAGGCAATTTTTTAATATATATGTCTACTGGATGTTGACTATACTGCTATTGTATCTGTTTCTGCAAATTAATACTAAAAAAAAAAAAAGTACAGGGATTTTTCTGAAATTATATAAACATATAACAGTTTTAACGAAACTATGGAAAACTGAAAGCAATAAGATGTGCATGATAACTTCTATTATTACTTTTAGAGGAGGAACAGAGCATTAGGACAGAAAGGATGAATAACCAGATCCAGTTAAATCATCTCTAAATGATCTCTTTTAACCTGGATTGGAAATGGACGCATTTAATGATTACATACGGTTATATACAACCATCATATAAACAGTTCTATCTTCAGAGAGATGCTCTCTGCAGTGCAAACATCTACTACAATACTTTTTTAGAGTAACATGAGACTTGTTTTGCTAATGTTTGAGCAAAATGCATTGAATTATTCCATACCAAGGGTATATGTTGAGTGTTTTAATATAATTTCACTGGGAAAAAATATTGCTCATGATAAGAGACTAAAAAAAGCTTATTAAAAGCTTATTAAAAACTTGCTTTCTAAATTTACAGATGCTAGGAACATTACAGTGCTTAAAGACAGACTCCAAAACCCCACAAAGCTTTAATCTTCTTAAACACAAGCCTTCAAATACTTATTATCACAGTGCATAGAAAATACATCCAGAAAATGAAAAAAAAACCACTTAAAAATTTTACTTAAACACATCTCTTGAATGAAGGAGAAGACTTACAAAAAGTGGAAGTCTGACATAACTACTTGCATAGTAAGGATTCAAAGATGACAGCAAGATCCATCAGTTTCCATTTTGAATATAAGAAGTTCCCCCAGGAGACAGCAAACAGCCTCGAGTACAATCCACTGCCCACACCGGGCAAGGTCAGGGCAGCTGCTCCAACAGGGCCAGTGAGGGAACAATTTCAGGGAAGCTCAGCAGGGAAGGAAAAGGAGCAGCAGCTGCTACAGGCTGACTGCTGCAGAGTGGGTAAGGCTGGAGGGGACCACTGGAGGTCATCCAGCCCAACCTCCCCACCTGAGCAGGGTCCACAGAGCACCTGAGGATTGCATCCAGACAGCTTTGCTCATTTCTTAGCCCAGCCAGCCAAGATCCAGCCTAGCTCCTTCCTCTCACTTCTCCTGCAGCCACTCCTCTCTACAGCATTACTCACCTCCAGAAGTGAGCAAAAGATTTCCTAACTGCTACCAAACAAGAACTTCAGGAAATCCACAAACATCTCTTCCTGCACTAAGAACTGTTCGTAGCAAGCTTCCTTTCTGCACACTGTTTATCTTAAGTTCAGCTGGAACTGAGAATCTGCAATCAAGTTACTTTGCCAATGACTGAACTTTCACACAAAGTAAACAACATGAAAAACATCAATATTCAGCAAAATTTTTGACTTCTGCATTCTATACAGCTTTTGGTTTGCCAAAGGAAAGGGAGTCGTCAGGTTCAGGACAAAATAACATCTATTTAACTAATGAAATCACAGTTTGACTTGGCTTAGTCAAACTTCTAGCTTCAGCTTTAAGAACAAATCACTTCTGCAGAATACTTACAAGTTCATCTTTATTGTGCCATCCCCACATACCAGCATATTCTGGTGCTAGCAGCTGATATGGGTATGTTTCCACTGCATATGAAGCACTTGCTAAATTTTCAGGTTCATTCTGGAAGTTTTCATTAACTATACACAGTCTGTCATTCTTCATGGTATCATTAGAAGCTGCATTATTCCATAAAAAGCCCACTAGATATTCACCATTACCAGAAGGAACTGTGTCAGAAAGCAGCTGATTTGTCCAGTCAGCATTGGCAGTCTGAAGATTGATGAAATGTGACCACACCTCAACGTGGGGATTTTGTCTGTCCAGGTCATAGGAGGGCTTCTGGTCACTTGATCCATCTTCCATCTGACCTAACTGCTCTCTGCCTTGCTGAAATCCTGCTGCACCAAGAGAGGCACTGAGTATTTCATAGGAAGGAGTAGCAGCATATTTGTCTACCTGCCTCGGGTCAACACAAACTCCAAGCTCTTTGTTTGAGAAAATCTTGTGATCTGGCTGCATCTGTTCCCAGCTTGTGGTCAAGTCATTCATCTGAGTATTTAATATGTAACTGGTGTTTTTCAGTTCAGTAGTCTTGGCTTGTAACTGCTTCAAACTCCCACTGGTAGAAGGTTCTAGATTCTCAGCTGATAAACCAAAACCAGTGAGGTTCTCCTCTGCATGGACGCTGACACACTGGTTTACTTCACTGTCCTGAAGATTACATTCATTTACATCACACATACTTTTTTCATGAGTTTCTGATCTTTCTTCAGTAAAAGGCCCAACAGAAAACTGAGTGTTCCCAGTTTCTGGCTCTGGACTGGCACAGTGACACAATGCAGGCTCTTCTGCTGGTTTGTCACGCTCATGAGAACATGCATTTTGACACAATAAAGGCAAAAAGTTATGGTTTTTGTTTAAGAGTTCACTGGCATCTTCCAGATTTTTAGTGGCATCTTTTAATTTTACACTCCTGTACATACAAGTGTCCTTGGCTGCAGGCACTGTGGAATCAGAGGGAGCACTGTCAGCCCCTTTACTGCAGTTGAAGATGCTTTTATCACAATCAGCAAAGTTAGCATTCAGATTCTGTTTTACATTTTCTGCCTTGTTATCCACGGACTCATTTAGTTGACCTTCAAATTTTGTCTGTTTTACAGATTCTACTACATGCCCAGCTATTTTGGCTGACTCAACCTCTGCATTCCATTGATTTTCCACTGTGTGGAAGGAACATATATCCTGTTGTTCATCTTGTCTGCTGTTCACGTCCACTTTATTCCTATGCTCGCATTCCATAGGCACAGAAGAGACACTGGTTTTGTTATCTGAATTTGAATATTTGCATACCTTACCTTTATTCTCTAGTGACTCTTGTGAAACCTGACACTCTAGGCTGTTTCCTTTTAGGAACACTCCATCTGTGCTTGGATTATGTGCATGAGATGTCACAGTGCCACCACTTAACCCTGATCTAGTTCTGTTCAAGTTACCAGCTTCCTCAAGCAAGTCACCTTTTAGTTCAGTGGCACTCACACAGATGTCTTCCTCCATGCCACTGTGGATTGCAGCTTCAGATGATGCCTTGATTTCAGTGCAACCCTTAACGAGAGTTTGAAAATCAGGACCTTCCTCCAAGTTTAGCTGCGTTCCAGTGATGTTCACAGGTTCACAACTATGCAAAGCTGTACCAGTACATCTCTTTCCCTCTTTCAAGGATTCTTCAAAACTCCTGTGATGTTCACTAGAGTCTGGTGAAAATGTTTGGCTATCACCATATGTTCTTTCAAGTGTTTTCTTTTCCACATTTGAATTTGCTTTGCTTTCTGGCTCTAGAAAGCAGACTTCTTCATCAAGTTTTTCTACATTGTCCATTTCATGTAACTCTAATGATAATTTAAAGTTACCCCCCATGTTGTCTACCACCTGTTCAGTATTTATTTGCTCTACAACACTTGAGGGATACAGGTCTATTGGAACAACAAGTGGTATAATATCAGAATGATTACTTCCCTCAGTTTTTTCTGAATTAGATACTTCAGTGTTTAATAATACACTGGAAATACAATCACTGTTTTTCACCTTTTCTGAGTCAGGGCTGTATTGGTCCTCTCCAGCAGCATCCACAGGCTTTACAGAATCACAAGCTATATGCAGTGATTCATTCCAACTGGCACCACTACCCATGGTATATACCTCCTCTTGCTGATTCTCAGGGATGATTTCATCAGGCACTTTTGCTATTAAGACATCTGTTACTGTACTGTCAGTATTTAACCTATGCACCTGACACCTGTCAGTCAGTAGGTTATCAAAAGAACACTGGATGTCTAGGCTACAATATTCCTTTGTATCCTTTTTCTCCATGTTTGATCTGGCCTCTTTTTTACACTCAAACAGTTCTTTCTGTGAATTAAACTCAGCTTCTATTTGTGCCAATTGCTGCACTGGAAATTCCTTCCCTCTGTCTAGAGGTCGTGCCATGGTGCACATTCCTTCATCAGTAACAGCTGAGTTATCTATGTCTGCTGCAGTCTCTTCATGCACAGTAGCTGGCATCTCTTCATCCCCTTTCAGATCTTCGGCATCTACAACACAAATGCTGTAAAACTCCTTGTCTTTCACATTTTGACTGTTGTCTATATGAAGACAGGAAAACATTGGAGACGTCTCTCTATATGAACTCGAAACTTTCTGTAAGCTGTCACTCTTGCAGTCTTCAACATTTACTGTTGTTTCATTTTGCCTTGAATGGTCACATGTAACTGCATAATCCCCCAGAGAATTTCTATTTAAGGAAATTTCACTCTCTAAGCCTTTGTCTGCAATATCTGGTACACGTGAATTAGAAATACGATCAAACAAGCAATGCTCTTGTGCAGCTACATTTTCATTATTAATATTGCTATTATTATTTTCTATATTGTTCATGTGCTGACCACTACTACTAGCTTTTTTAGGTTCTCTTTTTTTAATAATCTTATCTTTCTTTTCTTCACTTCTCTGCAGATTTCCATACGTACCAGAGACTTTCAAGAGGTGACTAAAGGAATTAAAGAAGCTGAAAGGTCTGCCATATGTCCTCCTAGGGCTCGCATGGGGAGTATTCCCCATGCTGTTATATGATGAATATTTTGCTTTTCTACCCCAAAAGCCAGATTTAGAATCTGATGCTGAGCAATCATCACTACAAACACGTTCAATGCCGACTGTCACAGCTGCCCCATTAACTGTCCTTCCCACTGTATGCAGATCCTGGCTCTCCACAGTTCCAAAAATTGAAGATAAAGTTTTACTTATCCTTGACTTTGGTGCTTCCTCTTCCACAGATTTTTGTAACAAGCTGGTTTTCTCCTCACTCGTGCTGTTACTCAATTCTTTACTGAAGCAGCAGCCCATGTTTAGTAAGTAGTGTCAGAGGGTCTTCTCATTGCAAATCACCTTCCTCTTTACACTAACTTTCTATGGCTACTGAGGAGACAAGCCAACACCCAACTGCCAAAAATAGCACACTTTAAAACCATGCAGGGGTTCATATGTCATTGCCACTCAAAGTCCAAATCTCAGTTGCTGAGCAATGTTTCAGTATTTCATCATATATACTGTATTATTCAAGCCAAATACTCCTTCTAATGAGATTACAGTCTGTTTAGGAGTATTACTGAGTTTTATAAACTTCTATTGTTTAATTTCCTAAAAAGTTTTGTTCATCCAAATCATTAAAATATTTAAATAACATCTTTCACAATACCCATGTGTGCCAGAAACTACTTGTTTTCATACGTAATACAACTCTCACCTTCTTACAAGGATAAATGCATCCTGGCTTTACATGTTTAAATTTGATCTGTAGATCAAACACATTTTGGATCATTTTTTCCTTTTCCTCCCTTCCCCCAGAGCTGAACCTACACCACAATTACTTCTTTAGGAAAAACAGGCTAAAGATAGATAAGACCTCATGTATTCCATTGAGCAGTCATTGTACGTTATCAGAAGCTAATTCTGTTCCAAGCCTTTTTTAAAATTTGTTATCTGCATGAAAAAAAAAACAATACATAATTCCTCAGTGCCTTACAGCACTGAAGGGGGCCTCAAGATCATTTACCCACCGCATGGTACTGTGACAAGACTAATTATACTTAACCTCAGAAAACCTGTATATCCTTTTACTACAAACTCAGAAATATTTAAAAAGTAATTTGACTGAATGCTAGTCCTACCAAAAGTCTCTCCTCAGCATAGTCTTCATTGTTGTACATTTACAGACTCCTTCTGACCTTGTGACAACTAAACCATTTTTATACACATATATTTACATATCAAAATACTTCTAATTACTCTAAGTTCTTGTAGTTGCTAATAAAAAGTGGTTCTGTTTCTTCAAACATAAAAGCCCAATAAAAAAGCTGAAAATACCCAGCAATCCTTTTCTGCTCTAAACAGAGTTGTTCTTTGCCTTTCCATTACCTCAAATCACTCAGATCTTCTCTCCAATTCATTGCTATTATTTCAGATTTGACACCCATACTTCAGAGAGCTTACAGAGTGCACAACTACAGCACCACTCAACTCTGTTACTTAAAAGATATTGAAAATATGTAGGCGTGTAAGACAAGGCAGACCCTTAAACTATTTCAAATGCTCTTTCAGACAAACATCAAACTTGGTGCTATTTTTCCGCTGGTTGTGCACCTTATGGCAACTAATATTCCATTAACTCTGACCATAAAAGACTGCTGAATTGGCTAAAAAGTACATCCCCTCTTCAGCAAGTCTGCTTCGAAATTGTAAAGTACGATAGAGGAAAACCACCCTCCCACTGCCCCTCATCCAACCCAGGAAGACTCCAAGTGTCTGCAGCTACACTGTTCCTAAGGATAGGAAGTCTGATGCATCATTGCTGCCATCTGCTGCATTTTTTTAAATTCTCCCCTGGGACAAAGTTATTCAACATGCTTGGATCCAGACTGAAAACTATGCCAAGTCACTCCTCTCTTTAGCATTCCCTGGAACCGAAACAGGGAAAGGGGGGAGGGAGTTACTTATAATAGTTTTTTTGAAGAAATGCCATGAGCAAACAATTTAACTGTTTTTAATGTCAGCTTAAAGTCACAGTAATACTTCAAAAGTTCACAACTATTCAGAAAACTCCCTTATCAGGTAAACAAATAGCAAAATTTTTCCCTTCGTGATTTAACCATTACTAACTCATGCTTTCTAGAGAGGAGCTAAGTGTTTTTAAGAGACAGACCAGGGCAAAGTCCACTTTTCCAGTGCCTTAACAACCACTTCTCCTATCAAATAATGGGAAGAAAAGGGGTGAAGCAGTCCAGGCAAACAGAAACTTATTCCAGTTTTCCCATACCCTTCTTATGTGCAAAGGCACATCTTGTACTTGTTCATTTGTTTTTATCTAAGGGTTCCAGGGATAACTTCTATTTCAAAGCAGCTACAGCACACATTCATTAAGTCAAATTTCTCAATTCTGTTTATTGTGGGATCACAACCTTAAAAAAAAAAAAAAAAAGGCAACATGAATTTAAGCAGAAAATGCCACTCTTCTTATGCTACATCACCCAAGGCATCTTCTGGCTAAGCTTAACACTGCCACCAACTTGAAAAGCACTTAATAGAGTTCATGCTCTGCTACTTCAGAGCCCAACTCGACTGGAGAGTAAATTTTGTTACTTTGTTTTGGCTTTTTTCCTATTATTCATGCATATTTTAGCTCTGGTATATTTCTCATCTACTCAAAGCCTAAATAGGTTTTCTGTCTGCATGAAACAAAAGTGCTCTGAAGCAGCACTTTGATAACCTGAACAATTACTTTTTTTAAATAGGTATTTAGTACTACGTCCTGCATACACCTACACAGAAGGCAAGAAGTCAACATGCTTATTAACTAGAGTACACTAACCCATCTTTAATTTCTCCATGTACCTACTCTTTGCCAAAGAGTAAGGGTTTATCCCAGATACAGCCTAGGCCTAAGTTTAAAAACATAACCTAAAGTTGTAATAACAAGTCAAAAATGTCCTTACAACCTACCAAAATCTAACTTCCTTTGTTCTGTTTCCATAATAAAGTCATGCAATTGTAACAAGTCCTGAAGCAGCAGTGACCATGCTGCACTCCCAGGCCACAAGTGATGCCAGGCCCATCACCAGTTAAGGGAACAGAGAAGAGCAGCATCAGAACAGATGTTGCAGTGACACTCCTGCAGGCTTCTGGAAACAGCTGGTCAAATTGCCTAACTTCCCCCCCAACAGATCATGGCTAATGGACTGATAAGAGTTTAAGTACACATTCTACACATTGAAATAATTAAACATGAGCATTAGAAGCCCTCTACATGTATAAAATTATTCTTATGGCCAATTAACATTTCTTATGGACTAAATCTCGAGTACCATGACAGAAAGAGCAAACATTGACCAGTATTGATCCTTCATGATGCTGATTCTGTACATGTCCAGTTTAAAGTCTAATTCTCCCATTTCTCTTTTAAAGCCAGTTGTGATCCCTTGAATTATTAAATACCACCTGCTCATTATACAAACTGCTGCTAAACATTAAATTGGCACATACTGCATTGTATATTGTCAAATGATCTGAGGATTATATGGTATACTGAATTTTCACTGAACACATGGTCCTGTATTAAACTAGTAAACCTGATTTCCTCAGTTCCTTTTTATTCTGAGGCTCACTCTTGAATGGGATGCAAAAGAATTTTTGAACAACATAATCCAGCAGCAATAAGCCTGAGACATCCTTCTTACAGGACTTCCTAAGAAAAACATTTTTGGGAAATATAATTAAGTGCCACCGTTCATGAATTTCTAGTTATTTTTCCCCTGCTTAGAACAACAATATGACTGAACTTATATTTACAGTACCTATAAAGACTGACAAAAATCAGTGTACCACACAGATTTGAATTCCCATTAACAGAAAACCATGGCAGCACCTGTTAATTATTCAGCTAGGGAAAGAATGGGTGATGCTAATATTGCAATCAGACAGCAAGTTTAAATGGCCCCACTGCAATATCCTGCACTGAAACACACATTTGCAGAACTTGTTGTTGCCTGATGACAAGAATCCCTTCTAAAGATGTTTTCAAATTTCCAGATCAGGTCTCCAATTTGACTAACCAAGGAAAGAAAATTCTTTGGTCCTTGGAAAGTGCTCTGAGAGGCCACACATTCAAACATGAGCATGGCAGAGGAAGAGTTTAGGCTCAACAACGAAGGAAAAAGAATGTGCATACCTTTAGCATCAAAGGTCAGTTAAATCCTGACTGACAGAGACAGGACATACAAACTACCTCCACCTTGGCCTCCTCCCTCAGAGTACCCTAATTTGTAGCAGAAGAGTTACTATTGAAAAGGAAACACAGAATTGAGTTAAAATTGAGCAAACTGCTTCTTAAACACTGACTTTCCTGGGTCCAGCCTAACAAGGGCTTTCTCAGAAAGGGTAATTGTCGATCAGGATACAAACAGTCTACTGGCAGACGCCACCTGAAGTGAAAAAGCTCCCCCTGAAGAAGTTGAACAAATAGCACATTTAATTCCCAAAGCTGAGAAAAGCATCAAAGTTAAGAATCTACTAGCATCCTCTAAGCTATGTACCTCCAATGTGTAAGTCTAAGCTACTATTGACAAGAAATCCATGAAGATCCTCAAGATGCCAATTTCCTTCAAATGACTTGTGTGCAAAATTCTGCTGTTAAATACCACTAAATTCAGCCAAACTGATTGGTTGTGATGGAAATGAACCATATTAGACTTGTGATTGATCTACACTATGCTTTAAATAGCATACTTTCATAGCTACTTCAATGCAGAAGAAAAGACTGTCTCCCTCACTCTGAGGTTAAGACTTCGAAAAATATTAGTGAGCAACTGACCTGTGTATCTTTTTTTCAACAACCCTGGAAAGTGATTTCTGAAGGGCTCCCTCACAACATCAAAACCTTCATTTTAATTTAGCCACTATTGATTACCTATTCAGCATTACTCAGAGTAGAATGTCTTCAGTTTGTCCTTGCCAAATAAGAGAATGACTAAGTTCATAATTAGAAAAATTCAGTTACTGTTCAAAGAGAAAACAAGAAAATACTTTATATAACCACTTCCAATTAGGTACTAGCCTAATATCCATTTTTACAAGATTTACAGAAGTGCATCAAGATTCCCCACAGAAATTCTGTAACTTTCTTCCTGAATAAAAGCATTTGGACAAGATTTATTAAGAGATCCCAGTGGAACAATACAGCCAAAACAGCTGGGAAGGTAATTCAGCACATTTCTCATGAGCCTACTAAAAACAGACTCCTAGAGAGCTCACTAGGTGCCATGGCAGTATGGCCCCATATCAAACACACTGAAAAAATGATCAGTGCAAACATGCACCTATGTCTTTTTGCAGTCCAGCCCTCTGATCTCCAAATAATAAAGATACAAGAAAAAGCAGGTGATTTTGACTTCACCTGAAGTACTCGCTAAAAGCAACGGTCAGGATTCCATAAGTTTATCTCCTTCCTGCCATGTTTATGGGAAGATGGAAGTGTCTTAATGATTTTAGTTTGCTAACTCTTTCCTGCCCTCTGTGAAGTTTTTCTCCAACTCTAATTTTGTTCCCAGAACTTGCAAGCGAAGTCTGGCAAAAATCAACTCATGTGAGCATGGCATTAAAGAAGGGACCATTTTGAAAACACCACTGTTAACAGCATATATCGGTAATTGTGCTCATACAACACAATGACCTTCTGATGCTCTGCATATAAGAGTATCATACTGGTATAACTTAAAGCCTAATAAGCAACAGGTCTCATCTTTTTCAGGTAAAATATTCAGCCAAAGAAAAGCTTTAGTCACAATAGTTCAAGTTATTTGAAATGTACCATTAGAGTACTGTGGATACATTCCAAGATATCTAAATTGGCATCAGCCTTCTCATGAAAAAAACATTAAGGTCTCCTGAAAGATAAAGAAATGGTTATACTCTTTTTCTCCAAATAAGTAGAGAAGAACAAGAATTAAGATTTAGATACAATTTTTTAAAAACAAAAATTCTAGTATGTCAAATTAAAAGAACTAGCATCCAAATGAAGACTAATATATTGCCTTTAATGTGAATGCACCCATTGAAACCTACAGACAGCTCCAAGCTCTTGAAGCAAATCTAGTTTACACACTGGTTTGTTGGCACTAATGGCCTGGGTACAGGGAAAAAAAAAAAACAAAAAAAAAAAAAAACCACACCCAAAAAAACAGCAAATCTCAAAAGTTCAACTTTCAGAAATGTGGCAGAAAACCAGGTTAAATTTTTTCCTCTACTATCAAATAAGTAAAAATTCACATCTGAGAAATGTAAAACAGAAAACTCGGAATAAAAAAAGTGAGGGTAGAGGAACAAACAAAAGTGCACAAGCTTGCTTAGAAAAGAAAAGCATGAGTTTTTTCAGAATGCTCCTTAATGCTTGCTCCAAGCTAAGTTGGAAGTAGGAATTATCTGCTGCTTAGCATAGCACAAGCAAAAGTCCTGGTAGAACATACACTGAAACCAAACCCTTCAACATGTCCCAGGAGGAAACATTCCTCCCAATATACAGTTAACAAAGACAAAAATTTGAATGTATTTGAATAAAAGTCAAGTCTTCAATATTCTTGAGGACACAATTAGCATTTACTGCAACTTACACGCCCACAGTATGATCTACGGTATCATCTGCCAAAAGCATCCCATACAGCCACTGGATCCTGCACAGCAGCACAGCAACAGCAGCACATGCCAGTCAGCTGGCAGAACTGACTGAGCAAAATTCCTGTTACAGGTTGCAAATTCCTGCTTATGTGGGTTTGTATTTTTTTCAATTACATTCCACACACATACGAACTGCAATCCCTGCATTTTCCTCACATGGGAAGGTGTGAGCAAGAACCTAATTTGAGATCGATGATACAATTCCCTGCATACCCTAAAAAGCCCCGTACCTTACATGACTGCAAACTGCCATATCTTGCAGTTTATGTAAATCCCCCCAAAGGGCTGAAGCAAAGTTAACTTGAGGTTCCTAGTCAGTCTAGAGAATTAACCACCTCCAACAGCTTTGTTCTGGCTGTTTAATGTTGTAATGCTGTCAGCCAACTGCCTGTTTTGACCTACAATTTTGACTAAGACACAGTGAAAACACAATGTTTCATACAACACTTACACCAGGGGAAAATGCAATTAGAATACGTACTAGATGAGAACCGTCCTTAACTTCTTGTACTTGCTGCACCTGCGGTTCAGCCACAACTTTAGTGTCCTGATCAGAAGTCATGAGCTGTCTGCTTTTTGGCTGCTCAGAGAGAACTTTACTGGTCACCTTTGTAAGCTGCAGAAACAAAAAGACAAAAGATTCTGTAAGTGGTTGTTAAAATTCCCGAGAGCCCACAGCCACTCCAGACACGCCACGCTGATTCAGACCAAAGGTCCAAAGAACTTCCACACAATACAGTCGGGATTATGCATCCAGAGAAAACACAAAATGAGGATAAAGCCACCTTCAGACACACTCAGCTCCCAGTCACTGCCTGCCTTGGGACTACAGATGAACACTTGCCACAGCACAGGGCAGGGAAATCTATTGGGTAAGTTTCTCTTGATTCTCACCTAATTATTCAGACTGCATTTCAAACCATTACCTCTTCATACCACCTGGCAGACTCCACTCACTAAGAAGCATTTAGTCACAAACCCCTCTTCTGTAACTACTTTGATGGTCACTTTATCTTCGCAAAATTTAAGAAGCATGTTAGAACAGTTCTGCTAGACTAGTAATGCTCAACCAGTTCTTCTTGCTCTATCATCCCAAAATCCTATTCTGTTTGATTTAACAAGTAAAAAACTCAGTAGAGTTGAAAGTCTCACCGTGATACTGCTTTGAAATTTGATGCCATTATTTAATATTTTTAAAAGTCTTAAAAAAACAATAAAAACTAATTTAAAGTATTAAGTCTCAAAGTAAATACGTAGGTGTGAAAAATCAGGCTTTTTAATTTTTTCTTTAAAAAAAAAGATGTAAAATGCTTTTTCAGTTTTTGTTCATATGGAAATTCCAATACTTCATCTGTAACAATGCATGAGAGATTTACTGCCTTCAAGTTGGTGATACCAAACATGCAATCTCCTTAAAATGAAAATGTAAAGATTTGCAGCACATGGGAGTTAATGGTATTGTTCCATTCTTTAGGAACCTAAGCTCCTTTTGTCTACTTTGACTCCAAGACTAAGAGTTAACAAGACCTTGTTTCAGTCTAGGGCATTATGGCCTTCCGTGGAATCTCCTTTACACTGTATTTTGAAGTGGACAAAAGCAAATGCCAAATATAACTGACTGAATATATCCCAAAATTTTCAAAGAAAATTATTACATTCAGCTATGAACTGATTCAAGCACCTGTATTACAGGATTATGCAAAGGGTATTTTGTGCATACTGTTGAGGAAACAAATACACTGACATCCCCTAGAAGATGAGCATTTCAGCTTACATGAACAGCTGCTTATCACCTCGTGCTATTGATGTAAAGCCAGCACGAAAAATATGTTTTCAAAAGAAACACATGTACTGTGTCACTGTTACATTCTCAGAAGCTTCTTTTCCTAACACTCTTGTCTCTCAGCTTGGAATAGAAACTACTTCAGGAAGAAATTACACAGACAAAAAACCACATTGAACTAAAAAAATGACACTACCTCTCTCATAGTGTAACATACAAACATACTCAGGTTATGTAAAAAAGTCTGGAATTTATTCAGGATGTTTATATTTCATAAAATAACAAAAATCATCCTCAGGATGAAAGCAATTTTTCAAAATCAGTATTAAATAGACAGACTCTGTGTTCCTCAGAGCCATGCAAGGAAAGATGTGGGCACATTAACACTGTGTAAAGTTCTTGAAGAACACTTCTGTTCATGTTTTTAAAGAAATTGTGTTTAGCCTTTTAAAATTTTGGATGAAGTTTTTTTTTTTCTAAAAAGAGCCCAAGACTCCTTACTCATTTCATGTTCACTGTATGTAACCCCTACTGCTGTTCATACTAACCTTGGGCATACACTTTTGTTCAGATTCACAAGCTAAAGACTACTTTATAGAAAGACATATATGTTTCAGTCAGCAATGGTGGCATCTACTCAGCATTTTGATCCCCAAATCAATGTTAAGGTACCTCTTTGCATCCTTCTGTCACCTACTTATCTCACATATTCCCACTCCCTTCTGGGAGCAGCCTGTCCAGAGCCACGCTGCAATCTCTTCCATCCTCTGGTACATAGTCTTAGAACCAGAACTTTGTAAGTCTACGGATACAGGAAGGGAAGGGCAACAGCTATGATCATGTGAATCTGTCAACCAAAAAGTAAAGTTGCACTACATGTATGTCCTTTAAAGTGCTCGCTGACTGGCCATCAAGCACAAAACACCCAGCTAAATCATTAACTCCAGCTGAGGATAGACAAGTTGTCAGCCAACCTGACAACACACAACTGCAACGTGCACACGGCAACTTCAGATTCCTTAGGCAAGCCACCAGCAATTAGAGCAGCATATCATCCTCCTGCTTTTCCGAACTCCTTAGATGAGATCATGCAAGATGCTTATCACAGGCCAGGTCCAGACTGAAGCTCTAGGTAACTTCGTTTGCCCTAGTCAGACTGATAATCATATTCTCATTAGATACACGATTTGTTGTGATACACACCACAGTAATACCACTCACCTTGTAAACAAATTATTTTTAGTAATTACAGTGTCAAACCCATATATTTAAGTTGAATTCTCACCACTAAGGATCAAAACGGCACTCCACACAGTGATAAAGTAATTTGTTTGTAGAGGGTAAAATCTGCTTTCCAAATCCCATGATTTTAACAATTACCAGCATTTGCCTTTCTGCAAATGGGCAAGCCATACAAAAAGATCCCAAACAGAGGAGGGAGCTTCTGTTACAATTTTCTTCACTTAATACATCCCCACTGCTACAAGTCTGCAGGACGTCAAGTGCTCAGCTGCAAAATCCCATTGGTTGTGAGATACTTCAAATTGACTTCACACGCAGGGCTGCTCTGGAAAGTTAATGCCACCTTTTCCACCGTAGAGCTGCCACTGATTGGACTCCTAGAGAACAAATGACTGCAGACACCCATGAAAAAGGCAGTGATATTTCAGAAAGAGAAAACCAATAAAAACCATGGAATGTTGAAAGCTCTCCATAGGATATGTTTTAGCATGTTTTTCATTAGTATTGATATATATCTTCATATAAAAGCTTATTTATACAAACCACAATCAATAGCTGGCAAATCTAGAAACCTCAGGTACGAATTCAGTATTTGAAAGAGTTTATCAGCCAAATTATTGTTAGGTTAAATGGAGCATTTTAATGCAGCAATCAAAATCATCCTCCAACTGAAGAGTCAACTTGTCCATGACTTCAAAAGATATGGTTTACTAGTCAGCAGTTCAATGTATCTTTGCATAAAAAAATGTTGCAGCAATAAGCAGGAGACATTCAAGAGAAAAATGCAAGTTGGCAAACCTGTTTGGGATACAGACAGCACTACCTACAGCAGAACACTGAGCTATCACAATCAAACGACCATTTTTTCATCACGGAATCAGAAAACAGTTTTTTAGTTGAAAGGGGCCTTTTGAGGGTCATTTAATCCAACTCCTCTGCAAGAAGCAGGGACATCTTCAACTAGATCAGATTGCCCAGAGTCCTGTCCAACCTGACCTTGAATGTTTCCACGGATGGTGCATCCACCACCTCTCTGGGCAATTGTGCAAGTGTTTCACTGATTTAGAAGCAGTAATTTCTTCTTCTTTTAGAAGAAGCAGCAATTTCAATTCTGCAAATGCATATAGTAAACCATTGTATCCTTCTGGCTTGCCATTTGGTCATTGTAGAATAATAATTCAAGTTCAGCAACTTCAGAATAACTCTGTTCTTGACTCTACTACAGACATACAAATACTTATTTCGACAACTACCTATCCCAAGAGAAACTGCCTAGATTTTACTGAGACTTATCAAAAGTAGTCCAAACTTGGTTTGTAAACAGGCAAGACTGAGAAGTTTAAAATACAGGTAAACCCATTTATTTTAGAAACATCATGATTTTCAACCATGCTTGCTTTCCCCAAAATTATAATACACTGCTCCATATGCAAAACTAGTAATTGCAACAGCCAGGGCAAGAGTGCCTTATTACTCATATTCTCATTAGTCTGAGGGTGATGGGGGCAGTCACCCTTCACTTGTACAGATCTGTCCCTGCAGACACCTGGCGAGTGGTTAACCTGAGGAGTTCCAAGAATATTTATTTTCAAGAGGGACTGAGACCATCTGGTCAAGCAACACGGGTATTTCAACCTACTGGTTTCACTCTGAAACAGCCACAACCACCTTCACAAATAGAAAGATATGGGGTTTGTTTGGAGCAGGGAGGGGTTGATTTTTTTTTTTAATTTTTCTTTGTTTGAGGTTTTTGTGAGGTTTTAGTATTTTGGTTTTTCTAAAGTTGACCGCATAGTACTTGACCGTCATGTATTTTCAAAACTATCTAGTTATAAGAATTCCATCATTTCAGAAGATAACAGATACAAACCAGGAATGGCCCACAGGAAGCCTACACAGATAAGTGCACACAACCACATGATCACTCTTGCCTGGGTGCCAAGCCAAGCAGGGCTGGGACTGCTCTCATCCAAAAGCCACACATGTGCGTTAGCGTGGTGCCAACATCAGACTAACCTTTACACTGCATTTTAGTGCAGGTTTAGGTATCTTAGTATGGGCAGAGTTAATGTGCAACTGTCTGAAGGTATTTATAAACACACTGCATCTACATGCACCACAACTTTGCAAGCAGTTTGGAAAAGACACCTATCTCCTTGATTGTTACACAGCAAAGAACCCCTACTGCTCTTGCTGACCTCCCTAAACATCTCCCTGGAGTGTAGCCCCCAATCCTTCTCCTGCTTTCATTAGTAGACATCTCTAATTTTTCTATTTATTTATTTCATATTTAAAGTGTGCTTTTCTGCAGTCTGTTTCACTGTCTAGAGTTACTACAGTCTGAGTAGCAGCACGCATTCTCTCAATCAAATCAGTCACATAGATCTGTTATTTAAAAACATGCAAAACCCCAAACAATGCTCTAGGGCTGAGATCTTGCCTGCCAACTTTCAGCCCAGAGCAATCAGCCCTTAAAAAGAGATTTACAAATGCAAGTGCTGACAACTAACTTTCACCCTGCAAACAGCACCACCATAAAACAAAAAAAAGCTCACTAGAATAAAAGAACTTTTCACTGCTCTTCCAGCAAGTACAAACAAAAAAAGATTTGAGTTTGGCTTTGTGGAGAATTCTTCCTAGCAAACATTTTAGAAACTTTGAACAGAGATAAAGTTTTCACAAGGCTAATACAGAAATATACTTTAGTAACATGAGAAAGCTTAAAATGTTTTCCAAACAGAGGTGCATTGCTTAACTTGAGCCTCATAACAAACTTCGAGCTGCAAGCCAGAAATCCTCTTTCTGCTATGAGAGAACATACTTTCTCACCATCTACCACACACTTGTGTACCCATGAGGATCACAACACCACAGCAGAGGTAATCAGAGCCACCACTGACCTGAGCTCTGAAAAGTTTCAGCACCTGCTGAAAACATCACATAGACATTTATACGGAAATAAGAGATGCATTTTCCAAAAATATGCTACAGTTTTCACATATTAGCTCCTCTTTAATCCAAGTTTAACTTTCCTTTATTAGTTTCACCACCATTGTGAATAGCCAAAGCATATATAATACAGCAAGAGTTAATCATGTTCTGAGGCTCAGTAAAGGTGCCAACTCAAATACAGGCTATATGGTTATGCTTGTACAGCATTATCAAGAAAAACTGGAAAAATCCTAATCCTGAAAGACTGGAAGTTTCCATCTTAGAATCATAAGCACTGACACAAACTTTCAATTTTCATCAGGTGGTTGTTTGAGAATACTTTCAAAAAATATCTCAGCTGTTAGAGCTGACCTATCATCCTGCTGCATGGGGCACATGTTACCATTCTGTAGATGAGTAACATCATCCAAGCTGCATCATGGTCACAGAGAAAATTTGTGACAGAACTCAGGGGCTTCCATCTTTCCCTTCAAAGCAGGAAATCAGTTTCTTTACATAGCAGTTTTGACAAGCAATCTAGCTATTAAATGAGGGCATTTTTCAAAAACAAATATACTGTGAAGAAGCTCCATTACCACAGCAGATAAAATAGCTGTGAATGAGAAATCCAACAACACCAAAAGCATATCTGTTTGTGGCCATCTCCGCAATCATCACTGCGCCTACATCGGTTGTAAAACCTCTATTACACAACAGCAATTAAAAAGCTGACACGACATAAATATTTAGTCACAGCATGTGTCTACAGAAGTCTTGAATGCACTACTATTAAAAATCATCACAAGGTTCTCCATTTGTTTAACTGCTGATCAGCTAAACAGCTGGGGAAAAAGTTGAAAATTCACCTCTGGAGCTTAGACCCAGTGATTTATGCAAGTCTGTCAGATGAAGGTTTCAAAAATGGAAAGTCAGACTTCAAAAAACCCGAGGAAAGTACCATTGGATTTGTTTCAGTTTTCCTTCCTGCCAAGAAAATTACTTATGCCCCAGCGCCTTCCAGAATAGCGCAACTTCAGGGTTCCTGAAGAGGAACATGGACATAAGCACTGGGGGTAAACCTGCAACAGAGCACTTGGCACACTCAAGGCACTTCAAAATGCACAAGACAACCAGGTGTTAGCAAGAAAT
This sequence comes from Bombycilla garrulus, assembly GCA_013400315.1. Taxonomy (NCBI): domain Eukaryota; kingdom Metazoa; phylum Chordata; class Aves; order Passeriformes; family Bombycillidae; genus Bombycilla; species Bombycilla garrulus. Next base: position 456,746 of record VXBU01003347.1, on the reverse strand, counting down.
AGTGTCAGAAGAACCTTAATGCTGTACTTTTTAAACATCCTTCATCAGAAAACACAAGCACAAATAATCCAGAGCTGCTGCTGCATGTACTTCACAAATCATTGGTTTTGTTGTTTTTTTTTTTAATCCCTTCTGTTGGTTATAAGGTTGACAGCTTCCAAAATTGTTCTGCAATTCTATTAATTATCCCTTAAAATGTAGTCTCTCCTTTAAGAAAGGCTGAAATAGTAAATCTTGCTACGTAAAATAACACTGCTTTTCTTTTTTTAAAGATCTATGAAACATTTCTGTGTGAGAGGCTTCCCAAGCAATTCCCAACTCTCATCATTTACTGAGCATTCTCACTCACACAGAAACCTATGCGATGAAGAGCACACAGGAACTGATTACTCTGCAAGTCTGGAAATCCAGATCATTACAGTAATTAGCTGTCCAAAAGATGCCAAGCAGCAAGTTACTAAACAAAGGTGATAAAATACCAAAGAAACCTGATACTGGTAAATGATAAGGACTCTGCACCAAACACTCTTTCAGTGAAGAGCAAGAAAAATGGGAAGAAGGTAAAGTTACAGTCTTACTCACCATCTCAAAGAAGAAGATGATGTCAACAATGCACAGAAGATAACAGGATGAACTCCACCAACAAAAAATTATGACTATCATTTTCGTATCTAGCCTTTTATGCATTGTATTTAAAATACATGTGCTTAACAAAAATTAAATAATTTCACTACACTCAACGGCCTCTCGCAGAATTGCTGCAGCCCTCCTGCATGCCAAAAAGCTTCACTTATAGTTACTATCTGATGTGCACTCAAACATCACTCCAGAGATGGACCAAGAAGCCTGTGGATCACATCCTCCTCAATAATGCAATAAACTAGATGCTTAATGGTATATAATCTAACAAAAATCTTACCATTTAAGAACACTTGGAGTGCCTACCAAGCAGGAATAAGCCGCTGGGAGGAAATTTTTATGCCTGATAAGAGTGTCATGTGCCTCGAAGACAAGAGTTATTGTGTCATGAGCAGTTTTCAGTTTGCTTATGGCTTGTTCTCAGTTTTCAAGTCTGAAGCAGCATTCTCCTGGACTGCAGGCTGAAGCACATTACATTAAGAAACCCAACTCATTAATTAACAGGAGTTGCTTCATGTTGCACATCCATCACAAAGCCACAAGCTTGTTTTCCTCTCTGTAAGTGGACTAACAGCACACACCCTGCAGGTTATTCATAAAGATATATATTTAATTTCTATTATAACTATCGTGTTAGATAAGATATTTATCAGATGATGATTTCAAAAGGACCAAACCTAATTAAAATTCATCTCTTGACTCTGACTTGTGCATTTTCTAAGAAACCCCTCAAATGGCAGAGTTAAATTGTTAGCAGTTCAGCTAAATCAAGACAATTCTGAAGAGAAGAGTGGAATGCTAACTTAATATAAATGAACTATGATCATAGTTCTCCACAACCCTGTCCTCTCTTGATAAGCTGAATGTAGAATCACATTCTACATTCATTACCGAGGCTTACAAAAAGCAGAAAACATTCCACATTGAATGAAAAAGGTATTTTAACTTTCTCAAGAAAGATCAGGAATTTGTTACTCAAGTATCACACCAGATAAGTACAACGATTCTCCACTAAAATGTTCCACCACTTGCCCTCCCTTATATTTGTGAGCATTTGACTTCCTCCCTACCTCCCAGCTCTGGCACAACTTTTTACTTTCCCAGGACAGAAAACATCACCAGCAAGAACAGGATCTGGATAAATTTGAACATCCCCTCCTCCAGAACTACACAGTAGAACTGTGCAACTACACAGTGGTTGCCTGCACATGCACTTTACTTCTGTGACCCCAGAAGAGCAGAAGAGAAGAGAGGACTCGAGCTGAACATCGGGTGGCATTAATCCTTCTGTCCTGCTCTAGGAAACCAGAGGAGCAGAGCTCTGCAAACCAAGGACTTCAGCTCTGAGTGAAACTGAACAGCTTGGGTCCACATCACTTTGCTGCTGCTGCTGTTACAAAGCATCACAGGTAGTTCCTACCCCAATTAAAAACACAAACAAACAAACCCAAAACCAAAAAAAGGAAAGTAAAGGCTACAGTAACACAACTGCAAGATGTTCACAACAGAAACCCCAGAAGACTGCACATTGCCAGTACTGAATTGAAGACTGAAAGGACGGGCCACAGCAAGCCACTACTCTTCTGCACTGAAATAATCAGCAAATGAACCAAACCTAAATACAGGACAAATACTGCTTCAGAGTAGCTACAGAATGACAAGCTTGGAGCTGGACCCCATGCTCTGCACGGCACTTCATATCTGCCTCTGCTTCCAAACTACATTTGGAATACTTTAGTTAAATGAGCCTGGCCATAGAGAGAGATTAATTTTTCATACAATTTTCTAAAACCAGCCAGCCTAAATAATGACTAAAGATATAAACCCCCTTATATTTATGCCTAACATGGGTTAAGAGAAACTGCAGGATGTGATGGAAGCTCCCTCCTTCTGTAAGATTTTTTCTTTAATTAATATATTCTAATAACTGATGAGGTTCTCATCAGAGCATAGGCATCACATATTATACTAACCCACTGCTCACAGGAATTTCTGGTAACACTCCCATCCATCTGCATTTACCTGCTACACTTGCCTAAGCCACAAGGCAACAGCCCATGCTTGCAGTGGCCAGAGCAGCAGGGTTCCATCTGCACACAGTAACCACAGCTGAGGCAATACAAAGAAAAGTCTTGATATTTCTACTAATATGCATAAATTTAACACAATATTCTACACAAATATTAATTCTAGATGCTTTGGGGTGATCTTTGATAGGCTAATTGCATTTTCTCTGAAAGTCAAAGCTTTTCAATAACTTCAGAGGTCTTTATGCCAACAAATTAGCTGGGAGGCTCTTCCAGGCTTTTAATGTAATACCAATATTTAATATCAAATAGTGCACACTGACGTAGAAAATAATTTTGTCATTTCATGCAAATGTTAAATGATGGGGGAAAAAAGATGGAAAGCATTACAAAAATGTTTCTATATTTTAGCACCATCAAATACAAAACCTCACCTAAATCAACTACCATCATCCATGTTGCTTGCTTGCACTATAGTGACATGAGTCAAAAACTTCACAACACTTCTGTACACACAGAAAGCAGAAGAGCAATTGATTAGAAACAGTATATTGAATTGGCAAGAAAATTCAAGCTTGCCCTGGAGTAGATAGGGCAGGAGCACTAATGACTGTATTCCACAAAATATTGCTCGTTCCTGTACTATTTTTAAATAGTCATTTACAGAACACTACGTGGCAGCTTAAACTTTTGAACTCACAAAATAGGTCTGTATTGCTCTTTCCTATAGCCAACAATGGCATTACATGAACAGATTAACATGTCTGTCAGAAAAAAACCATGGAGGAGTTTCCAATCTTTTCTATGAATTACAGTTCTTTATTTTGACAGATCTTACTTCCAGCAGGTAAGTTTACTTTGGCACTCCAGACACCACATCTGTCTCATCCTACCCTACTACCTTCTCTGAATTCATGCACACATAAGGAATTATTATGCAAAGATAATATCTTGCATAATAATGTATTTTCTTTGTTTCCCTTCCTTCCCTACATAACTGGCCTGCTCTCACTTAACCAATGAGGTGGTTTGTTTTTTTTGGGTGTTTTCTTTTGTTTTGTTTTTTTTTTTCTCCTTTTTTTTTTGTGTGTGTGTTTGCTTTTCTTTAAAGTAGCTATTGAAGGGAAGTATGAGATTAATTTTCCTATTCCTCTGATGAAGGAAGCAACAATTAAGCATGCAAAGAGCTCACACAGAGCAGTGAAGTTTACAGAGACTGTTGCACTTTCACTAGGAGACACAGTTTCAGTCTAACACAAACCGATTCCTGACTTGGAGTGAAAACTAGAAAGACCCTGAACTTTTCTGGATAACATTCCAGCATCTCAGCATGTTAGGCTCACTATAAGTGGACCTGCCATTTCATAACTTCTGTTTGTGTAACAAAACAACTGCCAGTTCTACAGTATTTTATTAGTTGCTTCAAGTTTTTAAAGCTAAGAAGCAGCAACTGATGGTCTATTTGGCTTCTCCCAGTTCTTCAAAGAAACACTACATCTTCAAACACTGTAACACAGGACAAGGTTCCAGGAGGTTTAGCACTTGCTTAGAGCAAACAAGTTAAATGTTGTGCATGAAGAGTAAGTTTGGCAATGCTGGGAACAACGAACTTCCTTGTTTCAATTACTGAATGTTCCTCCTCAAGATTTACCAATACCAGCTCTAAGTTTTCCGCATTCTTCACTACACTGCTGACCAGAGAGTGGCTGAGGCACTCACAGCCTGCCTGTGACTCTAGGCAGGACACTTGGCAGAGATAAAGGAAACAACAAACCAAACTCTACTGGGCAGGATTTTATGAACATCATCTTCCTCAGAAAAATTCCGACGCTGGCAGAAGCAGATGCAGTACTTTATGATGAAAGACGAGATTTAAAACACCACTTGAAGCTATAGGGTTAATATTTAGTGCAATTCCAAGGGTAAGGTTAGAAGTCTGACCTTTTACAGATTTTAATAGTCTTATCTTAGAATATTGCTATTACTTGGATTCCATGTTTCAAGTCTGCAATCAATGTTGCACTTAAGCAAGAGGAGGTCAAAAGCTGCATCTGGAATTTCCAGGACCCTTTATATTTTTAGTACTTTGAATTATTATTTAAGACACACATGTAGCTTCAAAGCCAATTTGTCAAGTTCTTTATCACGGCATTCTGGGACCATACCAATAAATTCTTAATTCAGGGAAGCAGAAATCTAACACCAAGGATCTCAATTCAAATGCATACAAAACTACAATTCTGGAAAAGATTTGATGCAAACCAATGGGACAACCATTACAGTCCTCCAGAAATACATCTTCCCTTACAACAGTCCTGAGAAAACTAAGAGAGAAAAGGATCTACACCTACATAAATAAAGTGCAAGAGAGAGGCATATCTAACCAAACAAGATGTTGATAATGCTAGTGATAAGCAAAAAGGTACAGTGACAATTTCTGTCCCAACATGGATGTATACAGCAATCCCTGACAATGTAAAGACTATTTCAATAAATAGTCATAATGCAAAACAAACAGCCTGGGATAAACTCTCCTCAAACTCTGGGGTTTAGGTCTGGTGGGTTTATTTTTTTTTGAAACATGTTCAGGATGAAATCTGAAGTGAAATTTAACTAGTTACAGAAGAACCATCACTTAACTTTAAGATTTTGTAAAAGCAAGCTAACATTCTTCACCAATGATTATTTCATTAACCTCTTCGCCAAAAACCAGAATTTAACCCCAATAATCCAGTCATTTTAGTATTACTTCCTCTTTCAATAAAGGCCACCATCCTCCATTACAAGCTTCACCGAAACTAGAAGGAACTCTTGCTTAGTTTTAAAACACTGTATGAAAGACTATCACCTCCTGGGTGCACATTTGCTCACAGTTAGAGCACCCCACCTTCCTAGAGTATCACTGTAATCAAAACTACTGGTAATTCAGGTTTTGACTCACAGTTAAAGGATGGACTGCCAATATTTTAGCTTGGATTTAATGACAATAATCCTTCCTTGCAAGTCAAAATAACTGGTCATAGACCCTTCTAAAAATGCCACTGATTCCTTGAATCCAGGCAGTTAGAATACACAATGTTAACTAAGAAAACTATAATTATAAAAAATAGACTATAAGCTAAGCTGCAACATATGTTCATTAAAAAGAGTCCCTTCCCTTCTTTACAGCATATTTTTTTTGACATTTATTATGAAGACTTGGACAAGAAGCTTTAAATGTGAGCAGGGACACAAACCAAAGATCCTGGAGACATGCCAATGTAGACAATGATATTCTGACCAAATTGTTTGCTTTGCTGCTTTAAACAGCAACACGGTGACCATTTTCTGTCCCTGTCTGTCAGGCAGCAACAACATTGAATGAGAATGAAACTCTGAGATAAGACTGCAAACTCTGCACATACAGGTAGCTCAGCACTTAAAGCAACCATGCTTCAGCACATTCTTCACTTTTGCTCTACTTTTCAGTTCATAGAACAAGAATCAGAAACCAGGAGGATACATCCAAACATACGAGCATAAACCCTCAGCACCAGGGTATGGAAAAGCAAGCTACTTTGGACATTGGCCTGTTGATTCATCAGTTCCTTGTTTGAACAACAGTCAGAGTCAGACTCTGTTGTGGGGCAACCTGTGACAGCATCTCAACCTGTGAAAATACGCATATGGATACCAACAGTGACCGAAAACAAAACCATAAAGCTGCCAAGAGACATCACTGTAAAGCTTTCAAACCTTTCATTAAGTTTCTGCCAAATGAGATTTATGAAATGAATTTTTTTCTCAACATAGTTACTATTTAACTAATATTTTGTTTCTTGGGTTTCCCTGTCAGATCCCTGCCATCCTGTAATTATAAAATACTTTACTTTAAAGCAGACTGCAGAACACTACATCTGCCAAGAAACACTTTTAACAGAATAACAGAAATCTGCAGTGTTTCAAGCAAGTTTACAATTCCACTAACAAGACAGATGGGAGTCTGCCTTATGAATAGTACCAATGAAGTATTCACCATTGTTGCCTATTTCCAGAAGCCAGGAGGGAAGGGCCAACATGAGACTGAGAGAAAATTAACCCATCCAGAGGGAAAATACTGCTTATATACTTGTGCAAAAACCTACAAGAAATCTAAAAGCAAAATAAGGCGATACAGTATTTCGACTTCCAAAAAGCCCTGCATAAGCTTTAAATAAAATAACTGTATGCTCTTCACACTGAAAACTCAGTATATTCCTGAACATATCCCATGTGGAGTTCTGATAACATCTGAAGGTGTAATTTCCGAAGTCTGTATTGCCAGCGTTTGCTGTTTCTAACAATGAAAGTAATATTGGCACTTCAGAAAATAATCCTTAACAGATAAAGCAATTGTGTCCAATTCATCACAGGCTACCACGGTAGACAGATGTCTATACCCTTCTACAGTTATCCATTTTTCTATCAAATGTGCACTAGTCCAGAACTCAAAGCTGTGTATAGCTGCCACTACCTTAAATATATGCACACTGAACTCAACAGATCTGTGAATGCTACATGGCCACAGAGGCAATCCAGAATAAACCTTTACTGTAGGATATGCTCTCCGGGACACCAGCTCCTTACAAGCCAACAGCCTTATGAGAATAACAACAGAGCTGCTGGAAGTGCAGAGGTGGCAATCCATTCAGCTTATGAACAACTGATTCCTTTTGTATTACATCATTCAACTACCCATTAAGGAGCTGGACTGACAGGATCCAGAATGTGCATAGCCCAGCCCTCCACGGTAAACGAGAGCATTCGAAAAGATTAAGACTCAAAGAAATTGGTGATTCATCAGGGTGTCAAAACAGCGCTTCCCCAATTCCCGGCAATGTTCTAGGCCAAGCAGCTAGCCACATATTAGTAACCTCTGTCAAACTTCCAATTTTGGAGTTAATTGCTGTTCCTGAAACACATACCCAGACATAAAATACCTGCAGCAGCACACATCACAGAATGAACACTGTCAGGGCTATCCTAATTGCACATTTATGCTGTATTACAGTCACACCTAATTTAAGCACTCCAAAGTACCTTTGTTGTCTGCAGGTATTGCTCCGTAGCACCTGCTTCCAAATGGGGGGGCACCCCATTTAGAAAGGGGATGGATGGAGCGGCCACACACACAGATGTGACAGATCAGTGATTTCATAAATCCTTGGCTCCACCACATCACCAAAATTTAAGTACCACCAGCTCAGAAGCAATTAACAGAAATTGTTTCTATCCTGCAATACTTTTATGGAACTTAAGTAGATGAATGGGCAGAACAGAAATCGACTGCTGGTCTCCTGTTTCTAACAAGTTCCTCAAACTTGTTGGTTGTAGACACATTTTTACCATTAGACAAAGTCATTATATGCTTAAAGAGAAAGAAATGGACTGTTGGAATAGCAATGGGTCTTCTTCCATTATCCAGTTTCTACAGTACCAAAAAATCTCTGGATCAGGTGAAATATCACTCAATTTTATATTCCGAGAAATTGCTTCAGAGGGCTATTTTTGTGTTTGACTGTTATGACAGACTAGCTTGCCTTGAGTTTAGCACAGAGGAGTTAATGCATAGGAAAAGAGTTTTCCCAAAGCACTAGTTTGAAAATGCAAATACAGTTAGAACTAATGCCTTTGACAAAGCACATTATGAGTTATGGGGAAGAGGGTATGTGCATGTGTCTTCTCTTTTTGGAGGGATCACAAACTTTGAAATAGTACTAGTTTTAAGTTTTATATCACTTTCCCCTCCCTAATTCAATTACTGCCTTCTGTGGTGAAATCCACCCATCTAGATCTTGTACACAGACTAAAATCAGAGTGTTAATTTCAGCATGTGCATGCCTCGCTTTCAGAACAACACTGCTCAAACGCCTTTCCAGGGCCTTTACTACAACAGTAGCTTTTATTCTCATCTTCTATACAGCACCCCACACATCATTGCCTCTTTCAAAACTTCAGGGAGAGGGTTAATTTTCTTCCTTACAGCGTCCTGTTTTGTAACATCCTGTCCTTCCTAGTCATACCTGTGTGCCCATTCTGAATGCAAATGCTCCAGACTTCCAATACTCCTGTTAGCTGAGTATTACTGATTACATGCAGGAAAAAAATGCAGCCTGAGATTACTTCCTACAGGTATGTCTAACACTTAGACAAATCTGTAGTCCAAAAACGTCATTTTGCTAGTAAATGCTGAGAGGAATAGAGAACTTTGTAAACCACACTTACTGTGTCTTACGTCGTGTAACCATTTCTCACATGTGTGCATACATGCACACACAAACCACACTCCCACAGCTTAATATGCTCCAGACCCCAGAATACACTTCTTTGTTTGCTTCCTCTCCTTCTGCCTGTGACAGTCCTCCTGCCACTGCATTTGTGAGCTACCTCCACAGCCACCTTCGCACCTCCAAGGCAGGAGTGCTCCTCTCTTTGAGATCGATAAAGACTGCGGCCTTGCAAAACCTGCTCCTTCCAACACAGACGTAAGAAAAGGCAAGTCAAGTGCTTGCCGTGCTCATCTGTGTGCCTTACCTGTTAATTTACGAGAATGTCAATGCCTGATGAATATATATAGACATCATGGAATTAAACATTAATAGCGCTGAAGGTCCTAAAAGCCACCCAGTTTTAAAAAATCAAACTGATGGAATACATCTACACTTAATTACTTTGTGTTTTGTACCTCCTTTTTTGCTACCTTTAAGCTGTCACTTTAGATTTGTCTTGCACTACGGTCACAAACACGCCTTTTCTGTGTCTAGCATGTGCATTTTGTGAGGTAATGTAATAAATATTTAACAAAGAGTTTATATTACCATGCCAATTAAGCTCTCAACTGATTTAAAGCCAAAGCTGCTGCGAGATATGAGACTTAATAAGGGACGCAGTAACAGATCGTACAGAACATGTAGATCAGACAAACCTGAGTGTATTGACTTTCCATTTCAGTAAACAAACCAAGGATTTAACTTCACTCTAATTGAAATAAAACATCATCATCACAAACAGCCTACATGGTTTCCATAGGTCTCAAAGAAACAAAAACAAAAAAAAAAATCCCCAAGCCCCCATAACTGCCTCCAGTTACACATTTTCTGTTTTGCTCCGTAATGAAATAGATTTAAATACAGCCCCATATCTAAGCAATACATATAATAAATACATATCAGTCATTCGTACTTGTTTTGTGTATATTGGCACTAAAGCCAGCCACAATAAGCAACCAAGGCAGCACATACTTGTGCTGACACCTTTATTCCCTTACAGTTTTTGTGTATAAATGGATAAAAAAAAAAAAAAAACCTGGAAAAAATTACAAGGTAAACAATTCAATCTAACCCAGAACATTGTGCATGCTTAGGGAGCCAACTACATTACATTTGTTTATCAAGGAACGTTCAAGAGATCAAACGTTCATTTATGCAAAACTTCTATCTCCATTCAAATAAAGATTATTTTTTCCCCAAAATGTAAGACCAATTAAACATAGAAGTAATTGTGGCTTTCATAAAAGGAACATACACATAAATGACAACACATCTAGAAGAATAAAATTTTCTGTACACATTATACATAAAATATATACTGCTTTTTGTATGCTTATTATCAGGCCTCAGCCTAGTTTTCACCTCCCGCAAAAAAAAAAAATTAAAAATATAAAAATATAAAAATATCAGCGTTGTTCTAAAACCTAGAGCAATTAAGCTGATTAGCTTCATATCTTGAGAACTGACTTGAAGAAATGCTTGCAGACCAGCAGAGAGAAGTGAAAGTTCAACTGATAAAAAGTTACCAGACCAGAATCAAAACCCAAAGAGTTGTGAAATCCCAGCAAGTTGAAAAAAAAAAAAAAATACAACACACTATGACCTTTGAGAATTTGTCCAATCTGTAAAAACCAGATAAGTCTGACATGAAACTTTAACCACAAGACAGACCTTACAATAGCAATCCTTGAGGCAGTACTTAAGATTCCTTCTCCAATTTTTGCTAAGGATTCAGAGGCCAACAAAACTAGGCCAGAGACAAGACGCAGAATCGGAAGCCAGAATTCCCATGGTTTTACCCCAACAGTGACTCAAGTTTAAACAGTGGTTTTGAAACCAGCTCTCTCTCTCTGTGGCCACAGGCAAGTCTTAACCACTTTGCCTCAATTCGCTTACCTACAGAATAAAAATAATTATACTTATCTGCCACACAGGAATCTCATACAACAAACACTGTTTGGCAAGTGCACATCTGTTTAAACTGCGGACAAAGCTACATAGTAATTTTGAGCACCTGGACAAACTGAAACCGAGAGTGAAAACAACTCCGCTGAAACAGCTACCTAAGGCCCAACAACAGAGAAATCCCGGGGGCACCGCAGGGCCCGTGTGCCGGTCCCGCCGTGCAGCAGGGGCGCACCCCCGGCCCGCCGG
>VXBU01003347.1:379210-444778 GCA_013400315.1 Bombycilla garrulus | reverse complement strand
CCCCCGGAGGCGTGTTGTCCCTTCGCGCTCGCCGTAGCCCCGCCGGGAACTGGCGGGAAAGGAAACGGGAAAGGGAAGAGAAGGGGGAAGGGAGGAGGAAGAGGAGAAGGAGAGGGAAGGGGAAGCCAAGGGGAAGGGAGAAGGGGACGGGGACGGGCGGGTCTGGTGTCGCGTCAGCGGTGCCTCTTGCCCCGCTGTCTCCGCCAGTGTGAGGGGCGGTGTCCAGCCGGCCCGGGCCGTGTTCCGGGCCGCAGGGACGGAGCGGGGCCCGGGCGGTGCCTCAGCCCGGCGGGGGCGGCAGTACGGCCGGGGCTGTGCGGTGACACAGGGCACGGCATCGCCTTTGTAACGCTGGCACGGCATCAGCGGGAGGGACCAGGTGCCTGTCCAAAATGACCTTATCGCAGAGCGTCCCAGCTCCTGTGCAGCAAAACTGAGCAGGAAGTGATAAATAGGAGAATTTAAGGAGAAAACTATTTAATGACAGAGGTTTGTGTTTCATGTGGGCTATGAGTGCCTGGAGAGTGCTGTCTCATAGAATAGTTTGGCTTGGAAGGCGCCTTAAAGACCACGGAGTGACAGCCCCCTGCCATGGGCAGGAACACCCGCACTATCCGGGTTGCTCCAAGCGCCATTCAGCCTGGCCTTTAACGCTTCCAGAGACGGAGCACCCACAGCTTCTCTGGAAAGTGTGTTCCCGTCCCTCACCAGCCTCACACTCTTCATTGCTAAGAGGAAGAGGAGGCAGAGGAAGCAAAGGGCTGCAGCAGGAAGGCAGGATTGTTTTATTAAGCAGGATCCACAGTGCTTCCCTCCAGCAGTGAGTCCCCGCGGAATGGCTCCTCTCTGCCACTGCCAAGGCTTGACAAGCAAAGGAACTGCTGGGAAGTACAAATGTACTTTGTTTTAAGGTGCCTGCTTCCTCTTAGGCTGGAGAATGTCAGGCTGGATTGAACAATGTGCATGAGAAGAAAAGCGAGTGCAGACAGAGGCAGGCACGCAGGTGCAAGCAGAGGACTCGAGCATGAGAGACTTTTGGCAGAGGTAAAGTCTCTGTAGGACTCTCCCAGATTCTCAGCCTCAAGCTCTCTTGCTCTCCCCAAGCTGGGGAATAGAGTAAATCTTCAGTTATATAAAACTGTGCTGAGCCCCACATGATCCAAGAGTTCTTTTGTTTGACCAAAGAGCAAACAGCTCTTGTCAAACAGTTCTAGTTGTTTAGAACAGATCATAATCTAGTTTTAACTACAGTTAATTAGGCAAAAGAAAAAACTGTGGTTTCCTCTTGGGACTTTGGGAAAAAAAATAAAAGTCTAGAAAGGATCATCTTCCAGGACTGCTCCCAAAACTCAGCTCGTCTTCTCCTTCAGGTGTGGCTAAACTACATCACACTACAGCCAGTTGTCAATAATTATCTGTACCATTTGTTGCTGCCTATCTGCATCTCAGAAGTAATCCAGATAGGATAATCCAGTTTTTAATCCTTACTGATAAGGTTCATATGCCTCCCTTCCAGGTATCTGCTGGAAATCCCCATAGGGACAATACAGCAATTAGAAGAGCTATTTTAAGGACACCCGAGCAGCCTTTGGAATAGTTTTTGTGACAGTTCTAATGTTCTTGATGTTACTGTATAGTTAAAAATCCCCTGCTAGCAGGGGCAATAAAGAGCATCCCAGTGCCTGGAAAGAGTTCAAACCCTGCTGGACACAGAGCTTTGCTGTTCACTGGGGGAAGAGCATCTCAGTGTTCACTCTTTGGCAAACAAGGGGATGTTTTCCACAGTAAGCTGTTTCACTTCTGCAGAATTGTCATGAGGACAAAAACCCTGGGCAGAGGAAGACAGATAGAGTAGAGCTTGGTCAGGAAAAGGAATAAACCAGCTTTGAGAGTGGGTGTTCAGAAGGACAGACAGCACCTCAAGCAGTGCAGGGAATGTCACTCATCCATTAGGTGGTCACCACATGGCCCCTGTATAAACAATTGCTTAAAAGTCTAAAACAGTCAGAAAATTGCTACTCCTAATGTTTTTTAAACTAATATTTTATAAATGAGTTAGATATAATTTTGCTCTTTAACATCGGACTGTTTTTCAGCAGACTGCAGTACTTGTCAAGAAAAGGAAAAAAAAAGTCTGATTTTAAACTCTCAAACATCATAAGCCCCATTATATCCTTTTTCTTGAGGGACCTCAAAATTTCTTACCCTTTAGGCACACAGTCTTCAGGTCTCCCCAAGCTGTATTCCCATGCAACACTTTGTGAAACACTTTTTCTGGAAAGTAATACAAGTTTTTCTACCTGCCTGAGCCCCTTCTGATTCTCTGCTGTGGTAGATGTAGAACTTAATCTCTTAAAATGCTTTTATTTTTTTAATGGCACACCGCTGAGATCAAACGGGTTTGGTGTTTTCCTTGGTACCCTGGTAGCTGAGGAGTGTGTGCCCAGGTAGGAGTGAAATACTGCAGATTGACCTGGATGCTGTGTGTGGTAGTAGAAACTTCTCCCGTTTCTTCTACATCTCCTACTCAGCGGTCAGGAGAGAGATTGCACCACTGAAGGAGCAATGCCCATGAATAATTGGACCATTAGTCCAGAAAAATCAAGCAAGATTAGACTAACTAATTGTTTTTTTCCTTGCTCTGTGATCAATCAGATGTAGAAAAGACTATGTAAGTTACTTTCCAGTATATTAGTGATATATTCTTAAAATTTTATATTTTAGTCTGGCGGAGTCTCAGGGAGAATCTCATTGCTGTCTAAAACTCCCTGACAGGAGGTTGTAGCCAGGTCAGGGTCAGCCTCTTGTGTCAAAACAAGTGAAAGGATGAGAGAGTGAGGGCTTCTTGGCCCACCTTCACTGTTCCGCAGGGAAATTCTCTCGATGAGGCAAGACACAGGACTTATAGATGCTTAAAAGGGCAGTTTATTTTATCTTCTACATGGAGCAAAAAGCTCCATGAGGTCTTTTACATAGTCTTTTACATGAGGTCTAGCATCGCTAGAAGTTGAGGAGCTTCTAGCTACATTGCCTTTCAAAGATTCATTAGCCAATAAATACTGACAACTTGGATATTTACATTATTAGACCAACACTAAAGAATTTCCTCTAGCAGTAGCGTGACCTTTCTAGCCAATCTCTTGTTCTGCCACACAAATTCATTCTACAGACTTCTTGTCACTGTTGCAACTACTTCTATTCTCTCTGTATCTTAAGCTCTAAACTCTAAAATTTCCTCTATCTAGCTTAACATGTCTCTATTTTGACTACAAGTCCACATTCTTGCTTCTAGCACCTAAGCTCAGAAGTTTCTCCCAGGGCCTTAGCTCAAACCCTGTGTTTAATTCTAAGTTCTGGCTTACAGTCCTGGGAGATGCCTGCTTCTTGGATTCTGACCAGAGGGAGTGGCCTTTAGTTGTGCCAGGGGGAGTTCAGCTTAGGTATTAGAAAAGTAAGGTTCGCTGGAAGAGTGGTGAGGCATTGGAATGAGGTGGTGGAGTCTTTGAAGTGTTCAGAGGTGCTTGGATGTGGCACTTGAGGATATGGTTTAGGCATGGTTATGGAAGTGCTGAGTTGATGGCTCAGATGGACTTGATGATCTTGAAGGTCTCTTCCAAGCTTTATGAATCTTTCATTCTGTGATTCTGTAAGTTTTTTAATTAGGATTCATAGTTTGGGAGGGGAAAAAAAAGGTCTTTGGTATACTTAAGAAGATAACTCTGTACAAAGAGGAACTGCAAATAATGTAGTATTCCTGGAAGCTAAACTTGGAACTGAGCAGTCAGAAAATCAAACCCTCAGAAATCACTGGATGTACTGAAACACTTGGGCTTTATAGCCTGTATGATTTCCTCTCAATATAATAAAAAGGATAATATTTCCTTCCTCATAAGAGCATAGAAGGTCAATTTATGAAGTTTGTGAAGCACTTGGGTGGTATGATAAAAATTTCCACTAACACTGAACTAGATTTCTGCTTTGTAAGAAAGTTCCTGGTTTGGACTACCTCTTTTTTATTAATATTGTTTATTTATTTTTGTTTGTGTTTTTGTTGTTTTATGTTTATTTCTTTTTACTCCCTTGAAACACACTCATAAAATATTTTACCCTTCAGATCTATGGGATAAGGCTTCATGAATCACTAGTATTTAAGAACTGCTGACCTGGAACACTTGCCAAAAGTCACGAACCACTTAGTACTCTGCAATTTTCTGAGACCTTATGAGCTAAGTAATAGTTTATGATTCCTGAAGGTATTACCCAGCTTTGCAGGAAGAGAAGTATTTTGAAACCTAAAATACTAAATGATGGTACACAATGGGCTATTCCTGTCATAAAACTTTAATGGAGTCCTGTAACCAGTCTCTCTTGCATGGATTTGACGAGTGGCATTTTAAACACGTATTATTTCTACATCAGTATCTGTCATAAGTCACAAGTAAATATATGACTGTGTCGAAGACAGCCCTTGTTCCGAGTAGACCATCTCCAGTCAGCATGGAGGAGGAGGGGAGAAACTAAATAATCCTTCCAAAGTGAGGAGGAACTAAGACAGCTTAAGTGACTTGCCAAAAGATTAGGCATATCTAAGTTTCAGCTCCATGTGGTATCCTATAGTTTAGTGAAATGTTCAGGCTTCCTTTGTAGCTAAGTGAAAATTAATTACCAAGTAAACTGATGAAAGTCTATTATTGTTCAGATAGATTTATGATCCCTGTTACCCCATGCATCTCCAGCTGAAGGAATGATCCAGGTTCTGATGAGGTAGGCAGAGATATGTTCCAGTATAACTTGTCTTCTTGTTTGCTGTTTAATGGCATACTCTTAATTTTCTCAACTAAGAGCACATGTGTAATACAGAGTAGTCAGTTTTAATAAAAGACTGAATAAAAAGCAGGTGATAATTTGGATCTGTGTCTTTTCTAGTTGAACAATCATTTTTAACACTGTGGCGAGGCTATCCTGAGACAATTTCTTAATTATATCCAGTGCCAAAATCCAGCAGGACTGCAGTGGAATCCCGATGCCCAGACAGCAGTGCTGAGTGCCCACACGTGGTTGACAACACGAACACGTGCACTTCATGTCTTTCTTGGATCAGCTGCTGTTTGATATCAAGCCTTCTAAAGTGCTGCTGTAGAACCAGTTCAAACAACCCCACACTCAGCAGATTTTCCCTTTGGCCTTATCCCTGCAGCAGGTGAGTCTGATTTTTCTGAGACAAAGAGACCATTTTAAAATAAGGCTGTCGTGTGCGTGCAAGCCCTCGATAACTTGGGATTTCATGAACACACTGTAAAAAAAGTCTAAGATATAGATGGTTCCATAAATAGTAAAACTGTTGTTAACAGCAGCTGATTGCAAACTTTCAGGAGGTGGTTTAACTGTAATAATTAGTGTTAATTGAGCATAATCACAAATCTGAAGATTGCCATTCTGTTTCATGGACTTTGCACTACCATAAAACTGACTGGTGCACTCTGTCTATAGGTAGCAGATCTGTAGCAGAGTCAGGACTAGAAACCAGATCTTGCATATTTTGGGTTTGAGCAATATTCTGTCTTTGAGTTAGTTATTGTTAAACTGAGAGATATTTATTTCTTTGCCTTGGGCCCATTTTTAAAATTAATTCTTAATGAAAAATTGTATAATTTGTGCACTTTTTGGCTGACTTAAAAAAAAATTTAAGGGGTCTGGAATCTAAGATTTTCTTAGCAGTAAGGATGTTAGCAATATTCACTGTTACAATATTGTACTGAAACTACTGTTTCTAAACTCTTCACAACAGTCTTTAAATATCATTATAGCTCCCGTGTGAAGTATGAGTGTATTTATCCCCTATCAACAGGTGGCAAACTAAGGCATGAAGGTTTTTGAGCTCTGTGTTCTAACAGTTCCTGTGCAAAATTTGTATATGCTCTGAGCATAATGATTATAATTTTATATCTCTGTCCTCTTAAGCACTATACTAAGATTCTGTGGGATCATATATACATTCTTTTTTATTCTCCAAACTTCCAATTTCCAACATGAGCATCTTTAATTCTATTTCCTGCTCGTGTTCTCGAAGATTTTAAGATTTTCTGTTTCCGTATCTTATCTGTGTGTGTGTGTTTGGATGCAGTTCTAATTCTCTCATTCTCAATTATGTTGGACATCTATGAGGAAAACACATGAAATTCTCATGCCCCTAAAGAATGAATTGCAAAGCTATGAATATCAAATGTTTCTAGTTATAGAAAGAATATATTGGATAAGGCATAATAGAGAGCTGGGATAAAATGTTGAAATGTTTAAAGACTTGAAAAATAAGCATATACCCTCTCTAGAGACATACTTGTTTCAAACATATATGGCATCTTTGTTTCCGTTTTTCAGGAAGAATGTACTCCTTGCTTGGAATTAACTTTTTTTTTTTGGTCATTAAAGTTAATTTGGCATCAGATAGACTGTTTAATATGACCTTCCCATCATAGCAGAATATTATGTACAAGAAGACCAAACATAGAATTCAAGAAGTGTCTCTTTTTCAAAGTTAATACTCAGGCCAGGTGAAATATTAATTACAAAGAATTGTTTCTAAAGCAACACTTTCCCCTAAATCTAGTATCACTCATATCACTAAATATAATGGCATTAACAATAGAACACAATATAAATAAGCACAGAACTCTCCTAAATTTTTAATTTACTTGCAGAAATGTGGGGGTTTTTTTGCTTTAACTCTCCATCAAATATCTCTCTGCAACACAGAAATGCTCTCCAAATTTCTTGTGTAGCCTGTATGGTCTGAGTGATGTTGTTTCAACTGGGAAGCCTCAGCTTCTCCTATCTCTGTTTCACCATAAAATATGTTCAACAGTGGGATGCCAAGGGCATAAATTTATCCTGACACCACAAAAGAAAACTGCTGCAGGCTGCTATTTCATCTGTGTATTGGGTACAAGAATGTAGAAGGAAGTGGCTAAAGTTTCAGATTTATAATAAAGATCCTGATGGAAAGTGGTAAATAGATAAGATTCAGGCCCGTTTTAGTGTTTCAAATGCCATAAAGCAGTGACTATTATTTGTTTAAAAAATAGTTTGAATCACTGTGATCTATTTTAAGGTCTGAGAGACACTTTTATGTCAAAACTCTGGATAGCCCTTTTTGCCAGGACTTCCTAAGGGTGTAGTTGCCTGCAGTAATTTAACACTTGTTGCTTTTTAGGGTCACTGTGGCTCAGAATAAAAAGCAGTCTGTCCACAAACCCTTCCAGTGCTTGTGAGTCCCAGGTGCTCTCCAGTCCTTTGAGACCACCAGCAGCTGGGAAAGGACTTCCCAGGCCATGCCAAGAGCAGTGGATGTGCAAATTGTCTCTGGTAGCAGTGCAATACTTCTTCAGATGCACTGGAACTGCTCAGTGCAAGCAAGGAGATGATGTATCCTTTTGCCAAGTACTGGATGTACAGTGCCTGACACTTCATTTCCCTGTCCCCCAAGATGATTGTTCCTTGCTTTGATATTTTTTTTTTTTACACAGCTTTGAGAACTGAGCTAACCTACTCCTTATAATGAAACATCCCCAACAAAAGGGATCTTTTGAGAGTTTTATGCCTTATGGCTGGATTAGGAGGTTACATCTTTCTTAGTGCAAAAAGTACTTTTGCTAGAAGGTGTGATGAGGGAGGATAGCAGCAAAGGTGGGAGGAAAACCCTGGTTGTTGTATTCATCAGTGAGGACTGAGGGACTTCTTAGTTTGTTTCTTTTCACATATCCTTTTGAATTATGGGCTTATTGCTTCTGAAGCTGTAAGTCTCAAGATGATTATTAGATAAGTCAAAAAAAAAAAAAAAGGGGGTCATTTTTCCCATGCTGCAATGTTCAAAGGATAATTCTCTTGCAGATCTCCTCCACGCTGCTATATAAATGAAAAAACTAACAGCTTGTGCATTACAAATGAGAATCACATGAAAACAGGGTCTGTAGTCACTGAGAATTGATCCAGTCCTGAGAATCTCAGATAATTATTGAACACTTTAAAATAATTAAATAATTATATGGCAAACTTTATCTATATTTGCACATATATTTCAAGATAGATAGATTTTTTGGAGGGGGCATTTTAGAGATGCTCACTAGCCTTTGTCTGCTCTCTGATAAGCTGCCACCAAGTTCCCTGTAATTCTAAGGAAAAGAGCAAAAAAAGGAACAGAGAAGAGCTGGTTGTCCCTGAGCTGCTCTAAGAAGACCCCTACCCTTGTCACCTGTGGCTGAGGGACAGAGTGGCTTTGAGTGTTCTTGCACTTTGTGAGCTGGGCTACTAAATGCTTGGGAATTGCTGTAATCACAGCTACTGGGGGTTTATCTGTGGTCTCCCGTCATTTAGTGCCCATAATTCACAGATACAGTGTAACACATCAGGTTTTTTGATGTATCTCTTGCACTCTGCAAAAGCAGTCAGGCCCTCGGGGAACAAAGCAAGATTTCCGAAGGAAAGACCACCAGATGCTGATATTCTGTAAAGTTATGTCTGATTGTTCTTTGCACCTCTTCCCCTCGATCAAAGAAGACAACTAGTCTTTGGAGGCTTGTGAAAAAAATTAACTCCATGCTGCTGAATCCTAGAAATTGTCAAGATGATCTTTTCAACACATCCCTATGAATCCTCTTTCCTCTGACAGAGCCCTTTTCCATGACATGAGGATTCATTTCTGGTTTTCAGCCAGCAGAAGGATTCCAGTAACAGGGACAGTTTTCACACCTGTTATTTTCTAATACTCAGAAAGATAACACAGTTAGATCTTGTTTGAGAAGTCACAATGCTTTCTTCTCATTTCATGCTTTGAGTAGTGATCTTGGCATCTCAAACATATTCTGTACCAGAGGGCCTTGATCCTCAGGATGTTTTGCAGGGGAAGCATTTTCCTGTAAAAACTACTGTTGCTGTCATGAAAATTTCTGATTTACCTGTTTCCTCAGCTACCACGGAGCTGCTGGTTGCTCTAAGACACAAAGAGAGCTCCTGCTGAAGCAACTATCTCTGAGGAGGCAGGGGTTAGGGTTTATTCCTCCTCTCTTCCCAGTGCTACGTGGACTCACCTGCAATGCTGACATCAACACCAACTCTCTCCTCTTCAAATTATGATGGCAACACTTAATTTCAGGCAGCTGGTTTGCTTGAAAACTTGCCATCTTTCTTCCAGTGAAGTTTCCCCCTTCTTAGGATTTTGGATGTTTTTTTCCATCATATTGATGGGTCTTGTCTTCGGTCCATGCCTTACTTCTCCCTGCTAAGTCTGTATACATGGCTCCAAGCAGGCAGTAAGGATTCTTTGCTGTTTGATTAGTACTTGTAGCTCCTGCCCAATTAATGGAATCACCCAGAAGGAGAAATGCAGGTGTTTAAGTCATGCAGAGGTTGAGCAAGGTCAAGTACTTGGTGGCGATGGATTGTCTGGGGCTGAGGTTCCAGAGTACCCAGGCTGCCCCAGCAGCTGTTGCTGCCCATGAAAGAGCAATGAGATGAAAGCACAGCTGAGTGTACCAGACTGAGAGCTGTGGCCACCCCTGAATGGATCACGTGTGCCAGAATTTGGAAGTGGAATGACCTGTAAAAGGAGTGGAGGAAACCCACATGAATGGTGACTAGAGATGTCTCATTGTGACCTACTGACACATGTGTTAGACATCTAAAGTGAGCATACTTACCTAAGTGTGGGGAAATCCCTGTGCACCTCAAGGTATACATAAAAACTGTATCACTTATGCAGAGCTTTTGTGCAATCTCGGGTCTAACTTCCCCTTGGGTGTAAGAGAAAAAATAGAGAGCTATTTTAAAGGGAAAAGAAAAAAGCAGTTTGTACTATAGGAAGTCTGAATAACAAGCTCCAGCTGACTGATTCACTAAGCTAAGTGCAACATGGAAAGTTCAGTGTCAGGGAAATAACAGAGCTTTCTCTCCTGGTGGCAGGCAGCTGTGGGTGTTGTTACTGGCCTGGTCAGCTAACACAGGCTTTGGGCACAAACTTAATATTCATCCTTCTGGTATTACTACAGATGGATAAAATCACCATGAGAGCTACTCTGTAGTGAAAAATATGTGTTTATACTCTTTTTCTCTCCTCAATTCGGTGAGGTTCTGAGCTGGGGCTGGGAGCATGTCTGGTGGCTTCTGTGACATGTGCAAGTGGCTCAGTGTTGACTGGACAAATACATCAGGAAGTTGTCTGCATCACAGCCAGGCTGCCTGGGACAGGCCAGTGCCTGATGACACAAAGATTAGACAAATGCAGTGTGACCTACACATCCAAGAGATGTTTTCTTGACCACTTTCTGGCACAGAAGAAGAGTATTCCCCTCCAACCTCCTGTCTCTTCTATGTTTGGAGAGAAGAGAACTCTGAGAGTACAGCTGTGGAATCTGAATAGGAGATAACAGTGCAAATGTGTGTACTGATTTTCAATACACAATGACTTTTTCAAAAAGCTTAATGCTACCTGTAATGCCTTTTGCACTTCTAGTACTTCTTCTCCTGCATGTGGCACAGCAGCAGCATGTTTTGGTGCCTGCTATAATATGGGTAATACTTGCAGTCCTATTTTTCTGAATTTTATCAAATTGAGTTATAAGTGGGGGGTATCTTGCAGAGATAATACAAATTATCTTTTTAAATAAATGGTAGAAGTGATCTTGTATCTGAGAAAGTGTGTCCATGGATTCTGTAAAGTGAGTTGGATGGCAGATAGAGGTGAGCTGAAATTCATTGGGATAATATGCATAGGATGATGGTGGGTGATGTCCCGAGACTCAGAGCAGGACTAATGGTCCAGGAAATCCAGAAGAGGTCCTGCTGAGAAACCAGTGGGAAACCTACCTGCTGGCACGTGGTCCAACCTGGAGGCAAATCAGCTGAGAGGAATGCAGGCAAAATGGATGAATGTGATCTGCCTTGCTTCATAGACCACTAGGGAAAAAAAGGCCTTGTATGTCTCTGCTGATAATCCAGCACCAAGCTTGGGAGAGACACCTGAACCACTGGTATATAAGCAGATGGAAGTTATAAACATGAAAGAGAATCTTAAATAGGATTAAATGGAAACATCAAATTATGTAAAGTCCAATCTTTCTACTGAGAAATACAAATTGCACTTTGAAACAGGAAGGGGGAAAAGAGAAATGAAGGATGTGTGTGTTTTGGTTAGTTGTTTGGGTTCTTTTTTAATTGAAAAAAATATTTACTTGAAAAGCATATAGCTGTAAAGAATAAACAGAGTAGAATAAAAAATATTTTGCTTCTCCTGACTTTGTCACTCTTACCTCTTCTGCTCATCAATTTTCTCTCGTTTTAAACTCCCAGCATCTTGTTTTATAATTAAATTGTGAGTTCTTCAGGGCAGCAGCTATATTCAGATATGGAGCAGTAAACACCCTGCAGCAGCAAAAACCCTGATTGGCACCACTGAGCAATAGAAACACTTTGTACATAATGAGAAAGTATGAGAGGTGCTGAGTCCTGGATAAACACCATTCCTTTTCAGCAGCTTACATTACAGTGGAATTAATTCAAACAGTGCACAAAACCATGTCAGTGCATTGGCTAAAGGCAGGCTGGTTACTGCTTGGAGTTATGGAAAGTCATGAAGAGCTGGGTGAGCCTCATGATGTCCTCTGGGAGGAAAGGTGCTCTGGGGAGGAGCTGATTTCGAACCTGGAGCCAAACTTCCCATCCTTTGGGAAGGAAAAAAAAAAGTTGACTATTGTCTTCTTTTGTGACATTCGGGAAGGATGAAACATCTCAGTATGAGATAGATCCAAACTCCCATCATAGCCAGGAAACCTGAAGAGCTATCCTGCTGGCTGCTTCAGTTGTGCTCATTTTTTACAGCCATTTGAGATATTCTGTAATAGGCCCCAACTTCCAGCTGCCACTTGGGAGGGAGAAAGGTCGTATTCAATATTTGGCAATTCTGTGCAAATAACTTGGATATCAGAGGCAAAGCTGGGCCTAGACATATGAGTTTAGCCAGCTAGTTGGTGTGCCAGGATGTCTGCTTTGGGGTGAAGTGAGCAGGTCTCTGGACTCCACTGACTGTAACAGAAGCCTGGGCATCCAAACAACATGTGGACACCTCCTAGGTGTCCTGACCTGCAAAGGGAATATTATTGTCCTTTAAAATGTACCCCAAGACGTCTTGCATAGTGTCATTAAAGATAATACATTAAGAATTGATTGATTGATGCTAGCATTGTGGAAGTTCTTTAACCTCATTTTAAAATGGGGGGTCTTAAAGTAGAGCTAGAGTTGCACGTGAGAATGTGAGCTGCAGGTCTGTTCTGAGCAAGCATGGTGGCTACCAATACAGCATGTCTCAGATGTTACTGAAAATCCATTACACATACATGATCTTTTTTTTTTCTTTCCTTTCCTTTGCCTTTATTTTCTTTCCTCAGAAATAATTTTCTTCTGAGTGTGTGAATTTACTGCAGCAATAACTACTGTTTGCTTACATGTTTGTACAAGAGAAGCACAAGGAGCCCCTAGTGTCTGACAAGGACTCTGTGGCGAAACAAATTAAAAATAGAGACAGAAAACCAGAGTGCAGAAAGAGAGATTATTACTCCAAGGATGAGAATGGCCCTCTGAGACAAGTCTGAGATCTTCTGAGGTTTGACTCAATACCTCAACAACAACAACAAAAATATTCCACGCGTGATATCAAAAACTTGTGTTTGGCTACTTGTGTTTGGCTGATGGTTGAAAGTTGTTGGTGTTTCTAGATATGGGCATATGGAGAAAAGAAACAGTCCTTGACCACAAAGGACTACAGCATGAGGTGTAATCAGACAGGAAATGAGAAGGGTATTTAAGATCACAGATGTTTCGTCTTATTGTTGGAGCAGGACAGATGGACTGTCTCTGTATCCCCAGATGTTCTTAAAGAGAGAAGGAACTGACTACAACTAAGAGTTTTTTTATCTGAAAGTCAGTACCAGTATGTTTTTTCACCTCATATGAACAAAGGAAAAGAAGGGTTTGTTCTGCTTCACTGGAGCAAAAAAAATAGCACAATAGAGTTCCATTCAGGCACACAAATAGCAACTGTCCTGTGACTTCTCTATTTAAATGGGTATCCATGGTGAGATCTGCCTCACTCTCAGTAGATGGCTGCGGAGTGGTGCTGTGGTTCACACTGCAGCAAGGAGGAAAAGGCATCTGAAAAAATTCCCCTTGCAGGGAATGAATGAAGAAACACAACAAGATTCCAAGTGTCTGGTGCATCATGCTGCAAAACTTGATGCCTGTGTTCTCCACCACTGCTTTGCTGTCCCTCCACACTGCTTTTCCAGGCCCATTCCAATTAAACATGTTCTGTACTTGCAGGCACAGCCCTGACCAACAGATGGTACGTTAATAGGTGTAAAAGCTGCAGCATCACAAGGGGCTTCCTTGCCAGGCTGCATTTCTTGTTTGCTTTCTTCTTTCAGTGTTGATAGTAGGGATTAGTAATCTGCTTCATGAGAGCCAAGCCTGGACCAGACCCTTCCAGGGTCTTGCCCAGCTCAGAGCACACAAGGATGACCCGGTGCTGTAAAAACCAGTGCAGATGTCTGCTGTGCAAGTGGCCTCTAGCAGCAAAAGGAAAATAGGAGATGGGGACCAGATTCCTGGACTTTTTGAACCACTTATTTTCTGGGGACAGTGGCGGACCTGCCTAAAATTCAAGTACTATTGGTATGGCATCAATGCTATTTATATGAGGGATCTGTGAAATTAAAGTAAAAATCAGCTGAAAAAGTCTGAGTGAGTGAATGATGATTTCCTGGTGCTGGAATAATTATTACAATTGATGACAAAAAAGATCAGCTGTCTTGCCAAATACAAGCTTTGAAAAATGGTACTTTATTACTCCAAAATAAGCCAAAATTGGTTTAAGGAGTTAAATACAAAAATATTGCCCTTGGGCTGTTATTCGTATTCCGCATTAAAATACTGAGGGTTCACACTTTTGAGATCTTATCAGCTAGAAGGTGTCATTTATCATTTGAAAGTGTTATATTCTGCTAGTACGTTGAATGTAAAATCCTCTTATAGATCATGACATTCACTGTAAAATTATTAGCAATGCTAATGCTGATACAAATGGTAAGATATTGATACATCAGTGTTAATGCATTGAACTTCAATTCCATCAAAACCAGTAGAAAAGCTTTTCCTGACTTTTAAGTGAGACACAGATCTGACCTATACATTTTTAAAAGGTTATGCCTAAGTGCTAAAAATGGAAAATATTATTAAAAATGGAATCTCTTTGCTGTCATCCAGACAAAGCCCCCAGAGCTTTTATATATACCTTTTACCCTTCAGTGTCATATTTTGCTTCCATGTCAAGCCTGGAAGCAAACTCATCAGTAAGAATTTGGTTTATTCAAACCAAGTCAAGAGTTAGATGCTAACTCCAGCTGCCACCAATACAGCACCAATTGAAATGTGAAAGCACGGTTCAAAAGACCTAATTTTGAAAGTGTTTTCCTGTGGAATCCAGCCAGCTTTTGAAATCAGACTTTCACTGTCTACCTTAAACCAACCAAATGTTACAAAATCTGGAAAAGCAGCTAAGGAATCCTGCTGGTTCAGAATGATTATCTTGCATAGCTTCTCTCTTGTTTGTCAGGGCTTGCCAGGTGTTTGTGGTGTGCTGTGGTCCTCACTGTTCTTCAGGTCTGTGCTCAGTGTGGTCTCCATGGACAGGCTGCCCTTTTATTTGTAGCAAATATGGGAAAAGGCAGAACTCAGCAGTGCTGGCAACAAGGACTAGACAGGAGGAACAAAATCAGATGTCTGGGATTCCACAGGGGAGAGGCAGGCAAGGTTTATCAGGAGTTGGAGGCAGCCTAAAGCAGGCAGAGGTGGATGCTGGGGCAGTCCTGAGGGAGGGCATGGGTGTGACAGCAAACCCAACATGAGCCAGGGGCTGGATGGGTCTGCACGAGGAGGTGCAGGCAATGCCTCTGGCTTTGATCTGTGCTAGGGAAGCAGATGCCTGCAGAGGCAGAAGTAAACTTCTGTGGTTTCCAAATGTTCATATATGGCATTCCAGCAAGCTGGAGCAGATGGCAGGTCTGACTACCCCGGGCCCCATTTCTGGGCAGACGCTGCAAACCCTTCAAGCCTCTCTGAAGAATGGTGTGGGTATGCCTGCTTAAGGAATGGCATCCTGGGATTTCCTGCTCCCTTCCACTGTCTCTGTCCAGGTTTTGTGGCATGCTCAGCACTCTGGAACACACGTCCAATGCTGGTGCCACAGTCTGGGAACACCCCCACTGAGCTGCACTGGTAACCCCATATGCCCCAGGTTGTTCAGCAGGGGCAGGGTGGGTGTGGCTCCAAGCCAGAGGAGTTACTCTGCTTCTCAGGTGGAGACGTGTGAGAGCAGACATAGCTGGACTGTTTGAATGCCTTCCAGAAGATAAATCATCCGTGAGCACTGCTGAAGTGAACTCAGTAAGCACAAAATGTAGGGCACAGCTAATTTTCCATCACCATTCACTCATAGCAGCAGAGTAGAAGACGTTTCAGAATAGCCTTGGTCACTGACTGGGAGGATCTCCCAGCCAAGGGTCACCACCAAATGCATCCACCTGCCCAGTGTGGCTGAGGGCTGAGGCAAGCAACACAAGTTTTGTGGCACCTGACTATTCCTCTAGAGAAGCCAAAATGTGCAATATATGCTCTTTTCCCTGTGCAGTTTGAGAGGACCTGTAAGGAGGAGGTGGAATTGGAAGCAAGGTTTGCTCTTACTGTGCATGTAGCTTACACAGAAACCTACAGTGTTAAAGGGATTTTTAAACTTTGCTCATTAGCTTGTAGCAAATCTCCGTGTGCAACCACAGAGCTATCCTTAGGCAAATACTGTCTTCTCAAGTGAGCCTTCTTAAGTTCTCCAGCTGTTGCTAGATGGACTTAACATTTACATCTCTCATGGTGTATTACGTGTATCTTTCTCTTTGGAGACAACTGAAGCTGAATTTGAAGACAGAAGTATGTCTACCTTACTAGCCATGTAGCAAGTAAACCCTGTGCTTGTCTTTTGTACAGGGGTCCATCACAGACAAAAAGGGAAAGGAGGGAAAAGGCAAGAAGAACTTGTCAAAGGGTGGAGCCAGTCCTGGTCATTCCCCCTTTACCCATTTTGGTCCTATTTTGGGTGACTTGAATGGGCAGGTGAGGGCACTTCACTCAGGCCTGCAGAGTGTAGGGACTTTGGCAGTTTTCTGGAGGTTCGCCAGTGAAACTGACTCTGACAGAAGGAGATGAAAAGCAACTCAAAGGGACAAAGCTACAAATGAAGTAATAGGAAAATAAAATTATGAAAGAAGAAAGCACCTCTGAAAGCTGGCAAGTAGAAAATTAATTTCAACCTGAAACTGCCACTTTACCGGGATGAAATCAGAGAAGTTCTCTCAGGAAATAAGCAAAATGCTCCAAAATCCATGTTTCAACAGTGAAGTTCAACGTGAGCTCCAAATGCCTCAGGGAAATGGCAGGCAGATCAGCAAATAACAGAAGTGAAGTAAGGATGTAATAAAAGCCTTAGTACCCCTTTGAGATAACTTTTGCTTTTACCTGGAGAGGTTCGTGAGAGGGCTGTGGGAGCTTGAAAGAAAGCACTAGCTCCAAAATTGCAAACCTCAGAAGCAGGAAGAAAATAATTGCCTCCCAAAGAAACACGTAGGTAAGAAGATGCCTCCTCTGGGAGAGGTCAAGTCAGTAACAAGCATGTCTTTAGTCATCACTGAAATGCTTAAATCAGAAAGGCAGTCATGCAAGACAAAAAAGAATTGCTTTAAGGGCTGAAATATTTTTCTCTATATTAAAGGTGGGACCAAGCCATGAAGTACAGCTCTGATTTGATCTCTAGATCCAAAATTCACAAAAGATTGGATTTGGGTTTTTCTGGGCTGGGCAAATTCATCTGGATCTCTCAGAGTTTGGTAATGTTTAGTTCTTTGGGGTTTTTTTGTTTCAGGTTTTGCTTCAGACCTAGACAGGTGTATTAAATCCTCCACAGAACAGAACCAAAAGCAGATTTAGAGCACATGTATTTTGTGTTGTCATGCACCAGCTCTGGAGATCCAGGACTTTGTTCCCTTGTCACTATGCCTGTGCTCATCCTGCTTTTTGTTGAATGTGGTAGCACCACACAGTTGCTGTGAGCATTGCAGGTCTACGTTCATGCATCTGTGGTGATAGGGATAGTAATCACAGTGAAGGCTAGTAAGCTTTTGGAGCTGGAGGCATAGATGGAAAGCTCTTTCCTCACCAAACCCTGTACTCATCAGCTAGTCTCATCTTGCTGGGACACACAGTTTATTTCTGGGAAGCTTCACCATGGGCAGCCACACTACAGGATGCCATGGGGACAGGAGGAAGTGCTCACCATCTGTCCCCCTCCACTTCCTCGTGTGGGGACTCAAACCCGTCAGTCATCCTGATCCAGGACCATTTCGGGCTCCTCTGACTCCTCCTGTGTGTTAAAGAAAGGGAGGGATGCTGTCAGTAAGGAAGCAGGAAGGGTTGGAAGGAAGCACAGTTTGTGTGTTCCCCCAGAGGAGCGCGGGAGGGAGGAACCCTGCCTTCACGGTGGCTCAGAGCACAGCCACACTCAGCACTGCTGGCTGGGACATGTGACTGGTATTACAGGTACCACAGGTACTATTAGTGCCTATTAGCTGTGCTGTTGTGTGGTACTGTGTCCTTTCAGTCACAGCCCTGATGTCAGGGTGTCACCTGTCACTTCTGCAAAGCCTCTGATGTGCAGGCAGGCTGTGATCCTGTGTGTGGGCAGCCTGGCGTGCAGCTGCCTGCTCCTCCACACTCCCTTGCTCATGGCAGCACAGCACAGCATCCTTTTGAGGATCATCCTGGGATATGGTGCTCCTGAGGAGCTGTAGCCCAGGCCTCCTGTGCGGGATGGAATGCTGGAAGCCCATGAGTTGTTGCAAGAGGATGCCAAGGAATCCTTATGGTGATTTCTGTACGTGGAGGGGCGAAAGCTGCCACGGCCAATGTGCGCCTGGAAGTGTATGAGCAGTGCTGGAGGGAGAAAGGGTGGCATGGAGGGGGAAGCAGGCGAGGGTGTTGCTAAAGGGGTCAAGATATGTGGATAGAAAACACCAAAATTGGAGAGGAGTTCTCTGGAATATCCTCCTCATCAATTTCTCCATTTTGTAGAAGGACAATAAGCCTGTCTTCTAGGTGAATTTTAATTTTATTGGGTAAAGATTTCCTGTCTTTTTGATAAATTCAGCCAAAAATGTCAGTGAACAGCAGCAGCACAGTCTTGCATGTTCATAGATCCTGTACAGTTTGTTTTTACCATGGCTGGTTTCAGACACATAGAAAGGACCTCTTTTCTACCTTCTCTTCTCTTACCAGAAGGTTTTGTCCAGGCATATCCAGGCTGTTTGTGTTCTCAGACAATAAGCTGCAATATCCAGAGATTTCAGTCAAAGTTCAAGGTCCTGTTGTGCAAGGCAAGATATTTTTTCCCAGAAGTTAGTTCCTGCCCTGAAGAATTTCCAGAGACAAAAGAAGACTGTGGCCCAGCTGATGACAGAGAAGTAGAAGACACTGGTGAGACACTTATAATTAATCTAATGAGGATCAATCAGATGACACCAGCTGCCTAACCATTGTGAGGTCATTTTATGGGCATTACAGCAACAGCATGGTTGTAAAGAGAAATGATAGGGGTATTAAGTAGTGACTATTTTCAGGACAGGTTTTTTCCACTCATGAATACAGGTTTATGAAATAAAGTGTAGAGTAACAGCAATTAATTGGGATATACTCGAAATGTGTGCTGCTTGTTTATTGCATGCTTCAATCTCCCATCTAATGCCCACTTAGTGCCTTAGTAAGGCCCTGATTCCTGTGCACACATTCAGTATAATTATCCCCATTTATACCTTTTCTACATGCAGTAAAAAAGTGAACCAAAATTTGGTCTTTCTAAGTCCAGGAAATACAGGCACAGAATCATTTGTATCGCTAGAGAAGAATTCTAACCATTGTAATTGCCTGCTATTCACAAGCAACTTTTTTTTATTCCAAATCTTTCGGGGGTGGGAGTCCATCCAAATTTCTCACAATGGTTTCTAGAACATCCAGCTACTCACCACTGCCACTGAGCAGCGAGTAGGTCCTGAGAGTAGTTTTTCACTTCGCAGTCTCTCCATGTTAATACATAATTTTCCAAGGGTGAGGTTTTTCCAATAAGGACGGAATGTTCATGCACAAATGGCAGTAGGTTGAAATGTGCATCGAGCCAACCTGGAACTTGAGGTTTAATAATCCCTTAAGACATTAACCAGGAAGGGACATTTGCCTTCTCTATGTTGTATAAAACTTAAAAGAGACTGAGGGAGGGACATGAATTCATTATTCATGCATTATTCAGTGCTCATTATTCTTTCCCCTTTGCTAAAAAGACTGCACAAGTGTCTGAACTCACTCTAGTCAATGGAGGTTCAATCACTGCAGCAAAGCTCAAAGGCAGAGGAGCTCATAGCACATGTTGACTGACCAATGCTGGTGGCTGGTCTGGGGGGGGAGCTGAATCCCCCCTCCCCAGTGAGCTGGTGGACACATGTGTTCAGTGATACAGCTGCCTGTGAGCTGAACTAGAACTGTGCATTAGATGTTGTGTGTTGTCAGCAGGTCAGAGAAACAATGTGCTTACGGTAGTTGTATCTCTGCTGCTGCTGCTGAGCTCACTACAGAGAGGCTATGAAGAAACAAACTCACAGGCCAAAAAGCTGAAACTTACATTGTATGTAAATGAAAGGTCATTTTCCTGTGTTTGGGATGAAAGTCACAGACCTGCTATAGCTAATTCTTGAAAGGAATGGTAACTTATGAATTTTTCATATGCCTATTTCCAGGATTAGTGCATCACTTAATTTATTCTTTATGTGATATGAAGAGGTTAAAGAGATGCAGCATAAAGGCATGCAAAAAGCCACACTCTCTATCCTGATATATTAATAGTCATCTATTAATAGATCATGTTACATGCAAAATTATTGATGCTAATATTATTTAGCTAAAATACAAGTAATAAGTACTGTTCTCTAAGGCACAGGAAATACACTCAAAACTAGTCTATGTTTTAATAGATTTCTTGTGTCCTTGATAGACTTAAAGTTAGATAATCTATATACCTGACACACTTTAAGTAACCAAGGCAAAGGAAAGTGTGAAAAACTTCTCAGCATTGCTTTGTTGGAATCACAAGAATACTTTTCCAAAATCACAATGCCTTTTCTAATATTCACTCTCAGTACATTTGTATACCCATTTTTTTTTTTCCCGGATGTGCAATCTAATGCCAAATCTGAAATGAGAAAAACCTATTCAGCACAGTGGCTAAGCAGTTAAAAATGTCATTCAACAATTTGCCAGGTCACTGTCACAAATATGTTGCTAGGTGACTGCAGATGTTATCAGCCACTAAAATACATGCATTTTCCAGATGTATTCATTAAATCATTTTCTGTTGAGTGATCCTGTGGAACAATGAAATTGAGCGCCTTATTAAGGATCTAAATATTTTTAAATATAGAATGTAATCTGAATTATATTGAAAATTGTTACTTGTTGTGCAAGTGGAGGAAAGGGATCCAAATTTGAGAAATTTGACTAAGGGTTTCTAGAGATTCAGCTCCCTAGAAACTGCAATTTTACACTATCCTCTTGGGTTTTGTAACTTCTGTGCATACCTAATGCTCACATTCTGCATTTAATTACTCTACAGCTGATCCCTGTTAATTGTCATTTCTATCAGCTATGAGTGATATGACTCATTAACCCTTTGGAAGGCAGTCTTTCAAAAGTTAATAACCGTAGAGTTTGAAGTGTTTGAAACTCCAGGCTGACGTAATACCCAGTCATAAAAACACATGAACTCCAGGCAGTTTCAGATGTCATTCTGGGAGCTGATTGTATCAGTCATGGGGAGTTCACCCCACAGGTCAAGACCCCAAAAGCTGGGCTGGTTTTCCAGGTTCCTGTTCCTGGCAGTGGCAATGTCATCCACGCAGAGGTCGGTCTGTGTGTGAAAGTGAGCCAGAGGAGCTGCCAAATTCCTGGCAGTGTGAGCTGGTGACATTGGAAATGACGAGGGCACACATTGAGGCACTGAGCTCAGGTTTAAAAACCTGTGTTAAAGGGTTCTGATCTGCAAACTGACTCCACACTTCAAATAATGGAGGCAGCAATTGGATACAGCTATCGTTTATAGTTCAAGTCAGATCTACAGATTTGTTCTGGCCTCAATATCTCCAAATGTACATTGAGTAGATGTGAGGCAGGGTTCAAAGAATGTGCTACTGGTTGCATTTTTCCTAGAGCTTTGAACTGTGACATCTGTGTGCTCCCTGGTTCAATGTTCATCTGGAATGATCAAGAGATTACTTGGAGTGATTTGGCAGGGACTTGCAAGATCACACTTTTCAGCTCAGACCAGCCTGCATCAAAGGTATTTGCACATGTAGGGATTTAAGTGTAAACTGTCCAGAGAGAATAATGTGCTAGTGTTAAACCCAAAATTATCTCCTCTGGCTCAGGGAGTTCCCAGGCCGTGAGTGATGGCAGACTGAGTGTTTATTCTGAGAAAATACTGCTATTTATTAATTTTCCTTAGGCATCCACTTTTGGCCACACATCAGAGGTGAAATACTGCACCAGATGGATCTTGACCTGGTCTCTGTGGCCAGTTTTATGTTCTTAGGCCCGTGCAGCACTGCCTCTTTGTGACAGTATACATGATTTCCAGAAGCATGGGGAGTTCATGTCATTGGTCTCCAGGGGGTAGTAAGAGGTACAGAAGGAAAAATATCACAGAATAAATCCTTAATCTTGCTGGCAAAGCTGAAGGGAGGGCAGCAGTTTTGAGGTTTATGGTTACAGCAGGTGCAGTTTTTAAGCATAGCTTAAATAGTTGTATGTGTTATGCCTCAGCTAAGTGTCTTTTACCACATTAAAAAAAAGTTTAGGCAACATGTAATGTTCTCTGTTCCAAAGGAGTGAGGTAGCACTTCACAGTCTGTCTGCTGGAGGTTGTGCTGTCATGCCATTGCTCCAGGGAGAAGTGGTATTGGAGGAGATTCATTGCTCTTCCTCTCAGCTTCACTGGCATCAGCTAATGAATCAGGAGTCAGTGGCCATGAGTTGTGGCTTGGGATGTTTAGACTGGACTGTGTGACCTCTTGAGATCCCTTCCAATCAATGTTTCTGGAGTCCATAGAAGGCCTGCCCTCATCTGAATCAGTAACTCAAGGCAGCAATTCCAGAGGATCTCAAACTGCTTCACACATTTATGTGATGGCAGCTGCATCGTGCCCCCTCATCAGCAAAATTCAATGAGTGATGCAGCTGAACCGGCTGTTTGACAATTCACCAACCAAGCAGGTGGATATAATCCACACTCTTTGGGATAACCTGGCATATCTGACCTGCTCTTCAGATGTCATATCAGAAGGACCTGTGTCTATTACAGATTCTGGGTCATTTTGAAGGGGGTGATTCTGCCCCTTCTATTCTGTTTTTGTGAGATCCCACCTGGAGTATTGTGAGCAGTTCTGGTGTCCCCAACATCAGAAGGACATGGAGCTGTTGGAATAAATCCAGAGAAGGGTCACGGAGTTGATAAGAGGACTGGAGCACCTCCCCTGTGAAGACAGGCTGACAAAGGTGGGGCTGTCAAGCCTGGAGAAGATAAGATTGTGTGGAGACCTCAGAGCAACCTTCCAGCATCTAAAGGGGATCTCCTGGGAAGCTGGAGAGGGACTCTTGATCAGGAATGCAGCAACAGGACAAGGAGTAATGAGTACAAATTGAGAGAGGAGAAATTTAGATTAGATATCAAATGTGGCTAGACAATGGAATGGATGGGTTGCCCAGGGAGGTTGTGGATGTCCCAGCCCCAGTGTTCAAGGCAGGGTTGGATAAGGCCTTGAGCTGCCTGGTCTAGTGGGAGGTGTCCCTGCCCATGGCAGGGGGGCTTGGGACTAGATGGTCTTAAAGAAACCCTTATCATTCTATGATTCTATGGCTCTTGTGTCCAGAAATATCTTCAACGACAGGACACGCTTGTCTTTAGGAAACTGAATCAAGCCCTGGATGTCTCTGGGGTGAACAGAAGCAATTTTGCTTTTTCATCTGCAGCACAGAAGGTGTCATGATATCCTCAGTGGCCTGTTCACCTTA
Source organism: Bombycilla garrulus (assembly GCA_013400315.1). Taxonomy (NCBI): domain Eukaryota; kingdom Metazoa; phylum Chordata; class Aves; order Passeriformes; family Bombycillidae; genus Bombycilla; species Bombycilla garrulus. The sequence goes on along the minus strand of VXBU01003347.1, from coordinate 421,525 downwards.
AATAATCATTCTCTGCAAGACTGTGGTTGGTAGCTTTAGCTTGCAGAATCCCAGCACCAGGTCAAAAAAGTACCCAAGTGCTCCAGTGTACAAACGATGATCTGGGATAAAGCCCCGCTGTCAGATTACATTTGTTCAACAGCTGCAGTTGCCTAAGCAGGGCCACAGGTCAGGCTCATGTGCAGGGTAGCTCATTTACACGTTGTTTGAGGTTTGCCTCGTTCTTTCTGCTGTCACTCACAGTGGAGCTGGGCGTAGGTACCAGGCCCACAGGCTTTTCGGGGAAAAGCCACCCTGGAGTAGTTCCCAAGGTGGCAGGACAGGTGTGACACAGCCTGGATCCCACTTCCACTGATGTTTTAGCACAGACACCTAAGGGACCACCAGTGCTGAAAAGCATCTGTCACAAGGCCAAGCACAGAAGGATGAGCCCCAGGGACAGTAAGGTGGTCTCTGAAGTTAAAATTGCTTAAATCAATTGTTATTCGAGTGCAATTGCTGCAGCTCCCTTGTGGTATTTCCCAGAAGCCTGAATACACTTGCATTTCTCAGTACAGACAGTGGAATATCTTAAATAAAATATATTCCTATTGACATTTCTTTTCACGCAATGTCAGAAGTTTCCAGAAAGATGCTCGAACTGTAGAAATTTAGGTCAATATTACTTAAATTTAAAATGAATTCTCTGTTTTGAATCTGAACAATCAATTGCCCTGATCTTGGAATAAAAATTCCAAAGAAAACTTCCCACAACATGACGTGGAAGGATAGAGATGTGCTCCACTCACTGGAGAAGGAGGGAGTAGTGTAGATAGAGCCAGCCCATTTCCCTGGAAATCAAACCACCTGAAACTTGGCTGTGCTAACAGAACACTGCAGCCACTGCTGAGGTCCTCTCCGCACTTTTAAATTTACACCAACTCTGTGTTGTGACAAAGTGCCAAGCACTGATGGGGACCTTCTGTCTCTGGGAAGAATTTTGGACACATAATAACAACAGAAGCAATCTTATTTCTTTGAAATACTATTTCACTATATGAAAATATAATGAATTAACATTTATCTGGAAAATGCTCCTTTTTTTAAGATTTCACTACTACTTTTTGGCATTTCCAAACCAAATAATATTTTCTAGAATATATTTACTCTGGAATGAGCTTTTGCAGGTTTGAGTGATAGAATCAATCAAGAAACTGACTGTGTTTTTTTAACAACAAGAACAAAGAAAAAGCAACAGTAATGGTGGTAGTAATAATAATATCATTGATAAACCCAACTTAATTCTGAATAAACTGAAAATGTGGAAAAACTCTGTTTTACATTTTGTCTTTTTTTTTTTTTATGACACATACATGGGTTTCTGATGCATCATACGATCCTGTCCTACAAGCTACTTCAATACACTGAGATTTACAGGGATCTCTTTAGTTTATCCTTGCTTTGAGAGTCAGTTTGATTATAGCATATAAGCATTATCAGAGAAACAAAACACTGCAAACTAAGAGCTGTTTAATCTAGCAGAGACAAGAAGTACACAGAAAAAAAATTAAGACTATAAGACTTAAAGCTTTATTAGCAATGAACACTATTTTAACCACACGTGCAGATGAGATCACAACAGATTACCTGATGAAAATGGTGTCTTGTCCATTAGTTTTTGTCTTCAAACAGGCACTTGAATGTCAAGGTGATGGTGAACTCTTCTGCAATAGCCTTGTCTCTGGACCACTCTGTGAGACTGAGGGAGACCTGAGGAAACCTGCCCTGGGGGAAAAGACCAGAACATTAAATTTTCCTCTTCTCCTAACATAATTCCCTAATCACCATTGAGCAATTATCCCTTTCCATTTGCTCTAAAAGGAAAACTAGTGATAACGTAGAATAATTTAAATGATTATTCAGAGATGTAGAGTCGACAAGAGTTTCCCTAAACTAAGCAGACTGGATCCTGCTTTGATATAAACACTCTTCTTTGTGACCAAGGCTTTAGTATTTCTGCCTTGAATTCAGCTTTGCTCAGTCTTCCAAAGGGGCTGCACATAACAGCACCTCTGGACTGGCAGCCTGGTACATTTAAAATAAGCTTTGTTATTGGTGGGCTGTTGTAACAGTCACAGAGTTTTAAAAAGTTACATTTTCCTACAGCCCACTTGAGAGGTGTTAAGTCATTAAAATAATGTGTGGTGTGTTTGTTTATTTATTTATAAAGGACATATTAATTGTGGTTTAATGGACCAGCAAACTTTGCTGTTTCAAAATAAAAGTGCATAACTGTTGAATATACTTTCTAAAGCTGTTGCACTGGCATCTGCTGCTCAGACTGTTAATACTTTAATATTATAATATTAAATATTAATATATAATATAATAAAAAAGCAAGTTAAATTAACTTGCCAGTATTAATATACATTGCACACATGCATGGGCACCCCAATTTGCTCATTTTGGATGAGGCCATGACTGTATGAACAGAGACATTTCAGAGAAATGTTTTCACTGGTTTATCTTCAGCCCAAAACACCAAATAATAAGGAGCTAATATTTTGCTTTTTTCACATGAAGCACTGCAGTACGGTCCCACTCATTCCAAGACTGGTGCTGAGAGGAGTAAGGCAGCTCTTGCAGGATGTACCTCCCTTGCTGTGTGTGGTTCATGACACTCCCCAGAAGCCTGCACATTCTTGCTTTTCTTAGAATGGATGTTGAGTTATCTTTAATAAAGTGCACTCCTACTGAGATCACTTTTAATGCAATGGTGGAAGTTTCCAAAAAGATATTTAAGCTGTAGAAATCTGTGGGAGTAGCAATGCTTAAGGACTAAACCTTTCCACTGTGCCACTAACAAAGTGCTGCACTTTCTGCATAGCTTGTGCTGTTACCAAGGGCCATTTTGTATCACTGAAAATAAACAGGGTAATTCTCATTCATAAAGCCTGTCCTGCTGGCCTCATTCCTAATGACTTCGGACTTAATCCCATAAGCTTTGGTCACTTCCCCTGTGCAGGAATACTCTCCAGCATTCCCATCATCTCTGTGCATCAGGTGAATTTGATTTTCTTGCGGGCTTTACTTATCCACATTTTTTTGTCCCTGGGCCTGATGCAGCCCGAGTGGCACAAGGCTGGCTTTGGGAGCATGTGTGGTCCTTGAGAAAGGCTGAAAGCAGGACAACAAAGCAAGGTTTGAGTTTGAGGGATGCTGATGAGTTGGTTTGGAGCACGGATCGATGAGGAGAAGTAGGCTGGGTTAATGGGAAGGCTTCCTGGTGGTTCCAAGGTGCACAGGGAGCTGCAAAGTGTGGGATTGGAGGCATTTATTTTACTGTCGTACTGATGCTCTGCTAGAGGGAACATAAACTTGGAGCACAGGATGAAGTAACTGGTATTTGTTTTGCTTTTGTGGTTTTTTTACTTCATTTGTCCTGTCTACACATGCCTAACCCCCAAATTCCAAACCACGACTTAATCCCTTCTCCTCTGGAGCCCTTGGAGGTAGAAAACTAAGTTGTGGTAAATCATATCATTAGACTTTAATAGCTAATATACAGTAAGTAACATTTTTTCCTCCCAAGGGAGTTATTTAATGTTTAATGAAAATACCAATTTGCATAATTCACTAGCAGTGTAAAGGTCACTAACAGGCTGTCACTAGGATAACAGGGTAATTACTTAAGATAACTATCTTCCATTGACAAAAGATTGTTAATTTGTTGAAAAGGACTGTTCAAAATTATTGTAGTTTAATTATTATATCATCTTTATTCTATTTTTAAGAATGTCAGAACTTCTGCAGCAGAGCTCTCAAAGCTCTGTATCACTTTCTCAAAGGTAGTGGGTGTTGAAACCAGGCAGACCAGGCTTCTCTATTAGCTGGTAGATGAATGGCAAAAATATCTATGAATATGAGAAGTCTGAGGGAACCCGAGTGATGGACCAGCATAGAAGAAGGTGTCTGGGTCAAAGACACAGCAGTCCCACACTGTGTCCTCTCTGTGCTGGGATCAGGAAGACCCTGATGATCATATTCCATCACCAAAACCTCTTGGGTCACAAACCAAATATTATCCCAATAAGGGCCCCTGTTTTGAAGTTGTAGTCTAAGAGAAAACAGAATAAAGCAGAGTAAAATTCCTAGTATAGCACAGCTCGGCCAAGCACTGGACACCTGCTGAGCCTTTGAATGGCCAAGCCCAGGCGAGGGCTGGACATCATGGCAGACACACAGGAGGAAACAGATCATGGAAATTTCTGCTGGGACATTGTGTGGAGCCCAGCACTGATGCTGACAGCTGCACACTACAGGCTGCTTTGGGCCAGGGGCCACCACGCCCACAATGTTTGCCAGAAATATCCAAAACTGGCACCCAGCTGCCAGCTGTGCTGGAGCACCCTGCATTCCCAGGGGAATGTGTGTCAAAATGGGCCTGCAACAGGGACTTCCTAAACTGTGAGTCTGTGCAGCGTAGCCACAGTCACACGGGAGTACTGGTGGCACTGGAGCAAATGGTGTCACTTTGTTTCTCAGAGTGCATCCTCCTGCTTCTCTGCTGAGATTCCTACCAGGGCCACCAGCAGGGCTTGTAAAGATGACTCAGTCTAATAGAGTCCTTTTCCCATTAATTGTAAAACCAAGAGGATTTCTCTCTTATCCTATAGGTGCACTGTAAGAGTGCTTTTAATACAGGGAAGTGACCCTGAGTGAGTGACACACTGTTTGCAGAGGGACAAATCTTTTGCAACTCAGCACAATAGACCAAAACCACACTATGTTTCATTTAATGATTACTCCTGCACAAAGCCTTCAAATAATAAGCACTAACATATTTTAAACCTGAGCAAGCTAAACATTTAATTTACTATTCACTTGACACCACTTCAGTTCATTAAAGCCTCTGCAGCATTGGAGAAGGTGAAGAGGGCAATATGATTAAGGTAGCATCATTAGGGCAGGGCAGGGGTTTCCCTCAGCTGAGAGTTGAGGGAGTCTGTTTTTTCCTTCAAAGACAGCAGTGCTGGTTCTCCTTGGCTGGGCCAGGAAGGAGCTCCAGGCACCAGGTTTCCCTGCCTCTTGGGCACTCTGCAAGGTGATGCTTCGGGGATAAGCCTTGCACTGCACAGAATGACCCCAGCTGTTTACCTACATGTCCCCAGACTTGTATTTTTAAGGGATATGATACTGATAACTCAGCTCGCCTCTGCTGTGATTTAGAAGGCATCTAATTGCATTTTTACAAATAATTATATACATGTATATATATTTTAATGTTAGTTGCCACTGTGAAATAGAGTAGATGTACCAACTTTATTAATAAAATCTTGGCAGCTGTGAAAAGGTGGGGGATGCCAGCCTGGGTCACAGCAGCAGCAGAGAGGGCCTGCAGGTGTTAGGGCTGCTGTCCTGGTCTGGCTTCAATCTCAGCCCATCCCCAGGGAGGTGTCCAGTGCCCAAGGCTGGGGCTGTTCCTGCTCCCCTCCCAGTCCTGCTTCCTCCCAGGGATCTGAGGCACCCCACACAGCCAAGAGCTGAATGTGCAATTTCTGCAAAACCTGTCTTCTGCTTGCATTTAATCACAGAACTTCTTTTTCCACCTCCTCACAAATCAAGATCCAGGAAAAGAGTTTAGGCAGATTTCTGCTCAGAGGCTTCTCTGCTCTCCAAGCCATCCACCCCCTACGGTGAGCCAGGGTATGACCATTCCAGGTGTAGCTCCCACCTGCTTCCCAGCTACTGGAAACTGTCTCACTTGAGATCTGTGGCTGGTCACTTCTGTTTTGGATTTAAGTTCTGTGTGACTTCCCAATGCAGAGCTCTCATTAAAGAGGAGAACTGGAGCACAATAAAAATAGGCTTTAGGGGACCAGCCTGTCCAGTCATTCAGGAGGTTCCTTATAGGATTGTTTTCTTGATGCACAAATGCACATAAATAGTCACTAGTGGCTTTTTGGTATCCTTCCTAAGAGTGGCCAACAGCAGACATACAGGAGAGAGCTTCCAGTAACGGACATATGGAAGAGCTTCCCAGCAGCAGCATTTCCACACAGTATCCCAGCTTTAAGCTGTCTGAAGTTTAGGCCTCCTTAAACCACAAGTGGCATATTTGTCTTAAAAAAATTAATGTAACATGGCATCTAAAAATAATCCCATGCAGTCATACATTCCCTTGTTCCTCAGCATTTGAATCACTGCAGCTGACTCCACAGTGTCATAAAACACATTTTGAGAATAAAAAATATAAAAAAAAATTCCTAGAGCAAATTACTTAAAAATAAACACAATCTCTCACTGTGTAAAGCACACACCTAAGTCTTGTTGTTTCAGAAAGTGCTGAAGGCTCTGCATGAGGAAGTTCTGGCCACTCCTTGGTACCCAGAGGTCACACATGGCCAGAGCTGTGGGCACCACAGCTTGCGTGCAACTCAGCCTGCATCAAGCTCTTGTTCACAGTTGTTTTCCCCACAGGAGCTCAAAACCTGACAACAATTAAACTGCTAAAACCCTGATTATTCTCCAAAGCTGAGCTCTGTGATGGAAGTTCCACGTGTGCTAACAGAGGAGCAGTGCATCAGCACAAGGCTCAGAGCAAATACCAGGAGTGCTGCTGGGTAAACCAGAGCCATCCCTGCTTTAACCATGCTCCCGCAGCCAAGGAAAGTTTCTCTAGCTGGCAACGAGCAGGAGGCAGGGAAACTGTCTTCACTGAGGCTGTGCACTTTTTCCCTCTTCAACCAATAGTTTAAAGGAGACACAGAGGAACGACTGGACCCCAAATACGCTGTAGGCTGAATCTACAAATAGGCAAGCCCCTGTTCACACTCAGGTGGTTTCTGGTAGCCCATAAAATGACAAGGCTCATCTCCAAAATGCACAATTTGTTAAAAATAACAGTATCCTATTCTTATATGCTACAATTGTATATTAATTTTATTTGGGAATGTATGACAGAAAAGAGGTTAAGCCAAGCCTGGATTTAGGCACGCAGTTTTTCCATTGACTACAAAAAGGAAAAGGCTGAGACACCTTCATTTGGATGGCTTTGATTCATCCCGCAGCGCTAGCTCTGAACTGGCCGCGCACGGTCATCACTGCTTGTGACAAACACTCCTGAACGCCCGGAGCGCAGTCCGTACCCAAGGACTGAGGCACTCTGCTTTGGGAAGCGCTGCCCTCAGAGAACGCAGGTCCTCAAACAAAACCTGTCTGCAAGGCGCTCAGGGGGAAAAGGCGGCAGAAATCAGATAGCATCTCCCCCTGCTCCACCCCCTTCACGCTAATTATGGGACCTGAAAGCGCCTGCCGTAATTAGCCCGGAGATAAATTACGCTGGCTCCTCCTGGTGGCTGCTGCCGCCAAGCTCAGCGCGCCGGGCTGTGGGTGCTGCCGAGGAGCGCTCATCCCCTCCAGGGACGCGTGGCCGGGCGGGTTTGCGAACCCCCAGCTCCTGCTGCGGCCACCGCAAACACTCGTGGCCACCGGTGTGGCTGTGTCGGGTTTTGCCGCTCGTGGCTGGCGGTGGCAGTGTCCCTCGGCCCCGCAGAAGGGTGGGTGAAAGGCTTGGCTGGTGGGGCTGCGGGTGGTGCTGCTTCCTAAGGGGCCGTTCCCGGTGTGGGCTGCTGGGGCTCGGCCCTGCACGTTCAGTTCCAGGAGGAGAACCGGAATAACGCAGCTGAAAAGCTCGCTGATGCAGGGGGTAACGCACACAGTCCAATAATAAAGGAAAGCAGCTGGATTAGGAATTGAGCCAGTTTGTGTTCCCTAAGCCTAGCCAGCGTTCGTTTTTTGAACGGAACAATTCCCCACTGCAGCACAGGGGAACCAGCGTCAGCCCCCAGGCAGGCTCGCCCCGGGAGGGTGTGTGGGCAGGTCAGAGGACACTGTGCACTTTGATGGTAAAATTTGAATAAATACTCTGCAGGGAAACAAGCCCAGTGACTGAACACGCAGGCAGGCTAGCCTGGAGACCTGGCTGCGTTTGAAGGACTGTGGTTGTAATTACTGTCACCATTACTTGCATCAAGAATTACAACCACATGAATTTGGAGCCTCATCACTTTTAGTCAGTGCTTTAAAGCTGCCTCTCTCTTATGTATGCCCAGTGGTTTTCTTGACCTATTTTTGGACAATGAGGAATTATTTATTTTTATATACCGGCTTCCCACTTAACCATGATAATACAGTAAACAGGAGGCTGGGAGGAACAGGAGTAATATCCCCTGGCTCTGCACTCTCACCCTGACTATACAACCCAACAGGGAGCAGCTCTGGATGTAATGCTGACTAGTGCACAGAAACCCATCACACTGAAAATGCTGGTGCCACAAAATAGAGAAAGGGGATTAGGATTACCTCAGGCTGTGTACTGTCAGATATTCTGTATGGAAGAAATTCACACAAGCCAGAACTTTTTACAGGTGTGAGATATGAGACCTCTACCAGTTCCCTTTTCATTCCTCTTTTTCCTGACAGCTGAAGGGTTGAATGGTATCAAAGGAATATCTGGTTCTTAGGGAGAAATCACATAAAAGCCTAGTGGTGCATTTATATTTATTATTTGTTACAATTGTTATTTATATTTGTTCCAGGAATAGGATAAGTTATTTGGTTTATAGTTAAACAAGAGGATCAGATTTCCTCTACATGTTCACCTGCAGCTCCAGTGTAAGGCCTATAGAGGCAAATCTTATATACAGCTCATATTTGGGCTTCAGACTCAACCCTCTTCTGTTAAGCCCCAATAAACATCCTTCATGGGCACCTTTGACCCCCAACACTTCATCATCTCCATAGACACACACAGCTGAGGACAACAGTGACACAAGAGAAGCCAGAGGACATCAGAGTTTTCAACAATTGAAAAAACCAAACAACAACAACTGCAACAAAAAATCCCAGACGACTTTCCTCTTCTATCAAGAATCAAGGTGAAGAAAAAAAAAAAAAAAAAAAAAGAATGTATAGATGTGTTGACACATCTCCTGTATTTTTCTCAGTATGGCAATCAGGTGAGGGACAAAACTGAAATGTACAAAAGAAAGAAGGCTTGAAATAATTTGGATATATATTTTAATGGGGTAAATGTAATTTAAACATGTAAATATGACCAGCCAGTGGGTTGCCCTGAGGAGCTGGGTGCATATGTAAAGCACTGCATGCCATGGATGGTACAGAAGTGAACACCTCTTCAGGTGCAGTGTCTGTGTGAGGAACATGAGCGTGGGCAGCCTGGGTCAGACTAAAGCTCTGTCCAGCCTTGCACACTGCCTCTTTCACCATTTCATAGCAGATTTCCAGGAGAGCTTGTGAGAGCAAGATAATGTGCAGCTTTGCCTTCCTGAATTGAATACACTGTGGCCCAGCCTCCAGCAGTGTGTAGCTCAGGGACTTCCTGAGGCAGAGGTGGTGTCCTTGCGTTCAGGAGCTGCTCAGGGACACTTGGCTGAGTCTGTTCTCCCAGAGCATGAATCCAGCTGCTCACAGGCCTGCAGCTGTGCCAGCTCACTAAGCAATGCCTCAGTGGTGATGCTGTCCTAGATAAGTGGCATGTGCTAGATTTTCCCTTTATCTAGGCTATAAAGTCAGTGTGAAATTTGTATAAAGTGCAGCACAGGAAAAAAAAAAAAAAAGAGATTATTACTTCTATAGGTGAAAAGACTTTGAAGGTGACAGTACTATATTTGTTTAAGAGTGACTTTGTGTTTGCTCCTGCAATGCCCATTATGAGGAGATCATATAGTATGTTTGGAATAGCTCTGTGCTGTAAAAGATCTATTTTTCTCCAAAATGTATTTGTGTGTAGTTCCCTTCTTCTCCATATTTAAAGCAAATGGTCCTTTTTCATATAATTGTTGTGTGGAGTCAGAGGCAAATATTGATAGATAGTGACAGAGTTTAATTTATTTCTTTGTTGAAGATTGATTTTTCTTGGGTTTCAACAGCACTGGCTCACTTCCCAGAAGTGTTTCTGAATTTATCACTGCTGGGTGCCAGCCTGAGATGGAAAAAGCAGCTTTTAAATATAAAACCCCTCAAACTAGGGGAATATTTCAGCTTGGTGAAGTTCTGGCCATAACCTCGAGTGCCACAGGGTAAGGACAGCTGAGAGGAATTGAGGCAGTGATTTATTTAACAGTGTCAATGAAGGGAGATCAGCCTTAGAGAGGGATGCCCCTGTCTGCCATGAGGTAATTACTTCTCACTCCTAACTTTTGGTTCATGCTGAAGATCATTTCCTTCTTTGTCACAGTTGTGTCTAGGCACTGAGTGAAAGAAACGAGAGTGTAAACTGAGATAGACTTGCCCATCTGCACTATTTTGCAGTATTCCAACACTCAGAGTTGAGTGAGCCACTGTGGGAATCCAGCTGCTCAAATCATTGACAGGCAGAAGTTTCACTTCACACTGCCTGGCAGAGGAAAACTCCTGGCCTTGCTTTTTGAGTCTTCCTGCTGACCAGCCTGGTGAGTTTTAATAGCTGCCTTCTGATGGTAGTGTCTGCAGAGGGCAGGGCGAAGCCCACTGCTGAGGCACACGAGAGGTGACATTCCCTGGAGGCACACAGGTGCTGATGTGACCTGTGTAATTGTTGGCATCGCTGGAGCTGTACATGCTTGTGCACAGCTGAGCTCAGCCATGGTGCTCCTCTGGTGAAGTACAGCTGCTCTGCCTACTCTTACTATCATCCTACGAGGCAAATCAGGAGCCAAGGCAAAGTAAGTTGAATTTTGTACTAAACTGGAAAGATTAAATACTTCTATTGACTGGATTCAGAGTGAAGACATTTGGGTTTTGTGCCAAGGTGTGGGGTGTATGGCTCAGGCTGCCAACAGCAGTCCATGTAAGCGCCATTGCACGATTCAGCTGGTGAAGTTACCACGGCTCCTCTCTGTGTCAAACCCCTTGTAGCAGCTACTCCTTGTTGGGCTCATCTGGCTGGGCAAGCTCTCAGCACATCCTTCACTAAGGGGTTGCAGCTGGGCAGATGTGGAACAAACAGAAGTAGAGACAAGAGGTTGTAGAGCAGTGTCAGGAGAAACACCCTCTTCCATCACCAGAAGATCAAGGCAGTTAACAAAAAGTCTGGGCACCCGGCAGGATCAAACCAAAACTGCTCAGTCTGCTCAGAGATCCTTCCCTCCCTGCAGCAATGCAGCAGAGCCTCTCACTCCCTCTAACGTTAAAACAATGCTTAATTTAAAAGAAAAGGAACTCCGATTGTTCTGATCTCTGGTTTTCACTACCACAGGGAAAACGGAATGCCCCTCTCACTTCGCAGGCAGGAAAGTGAAAGCCCACAAACGAAGTTCTTTCCCAGTCCTTTCCCTTTGCAGCGAGCTCTCCTCCCCGGAGACAGCAGAGGTCTTAGTGCTGGCAGGGGAACCTGGTGTCTCCTCTCAGTGAGAAGCACTTCCCAGCTGATTCATTCGGGTTGAAGAGGAGAAATTCTCTTTTTACCAAGGATCTCACCTCTCTGAAGACTCTTTATAATGAATTCTGCTCCTCTCTGAGCTTCGCAGCAGTGGCTGGTGCTGTGAAGCACAGCAGCCTTCTCTGACAAGCCCTGCACCATGCATATCTTCCTTCCTTTTAATGTTTTCTATCAGGAAAGCACGAATTTGTACTCCCTATAGAAATTGCTCTCAGCTGCCAGGCTCAGTGGGCTTTTCTCCGACAGAAGTGGAGGTGTACTGAAATGTTTCTGCTCTTCTCCTGTGTCATCAAAGGAAGCAGCACGTAACTTAGAAAAAGGACAAAGGGGGATGTGGCTACTGGTTCCTGCTTTGCTGCCAAGCAAAGGTGCTATGGAAGAGCTTCCCTTTCCCTTTGCCCTTCCCAGGAGATGGTTCTTCTGAGTGAGCACAGGAGTGCCACAATGCCACTTTTTCTCTTGTCCCAGTGTAAGGTTCTACCATTCAATTTTGAGTTTTGACAGCACTGTATGGAAAAGGAAACACATTCCCCCTTTAACCTCTGCCCTGGTCATGGGAGCTGCAGGCCCTACTGATCCCTTTGAGGGGAACACAAGACATTCCTCATACTGAAAGGACTGGGATGTGTTTCTGGTTTGAACTAACATTGTGCTGGGTGGATTTCATCATACATGAGGGAAAAGAAGTCTGTAATACCACATCTTCCATTGTACATGGGCTGAGGTCCTACTGTGGTGCTCTTTGCAGCATGACAATACCATACTGAAGAAGGCCTGAGGAGCTCAGGTTGAGTTTAGAGGTTTCTGTTCCCATCTAGCTAAATTCTAAAGCATGGGGTAAGATTTCAGCTGTTTAGGTAACAAATACATTTTCGGTATAAAAAGCCCCAATGGCTTGCCTATGCACTAGAGCACACCTTTGGGCAGGTTCAATCTGTAAAACATGTCCTAATGCTTCAGAAATCATCTAAAACATAGTATGTACAAGAAAATAGGAATAAAAGAGATTGCAACACACTGTAATACCAAAGCACCTTTCAAAGTCACTATTTCAAAAAATCGATCCTGGGCATAATCTCTAATTTCTTAAAACTTAACCTCAGGAATTAGCCCTAGCTACATCATAGCAGAATAAGTTCACAAGCAAAAAATTAATTAAGGAAAACTCTTTCTTGGCAAACTACAGTGAAAACGCCTGGAGGAATGGACACCTTGACCTTGAGATGCGTGGTTCTCTGAAAGCCTAATACAGAGCTTAGTGTATGCAGACACCTTCCTCAGAAAAAACAAAGAGAAATCACAGTAAACCCAGAATTTCTCTTTAAGTTGTACTGCTCTCTGAGTTCCTCTTGAGGTATGTTTTACCTAAATCTTAAGAAATTAGCACCTAACAATGCTGGTTTTGTCAGGGCCATGGGGTAGGGAAGCTCCAGGCAATGTCCTACTAAAACCTATTTCTAGTGTGCAAAAGCCAAAGCAAATGGTACTGGTTAACCTGTAGGGTCTGTCAGATTGCTGTGGGGGCATGGATATGATGTTTCTGAAGATTCCTCTAGTTATCAGCATAGGTGGTCTTGTCACTATTTCATTTCTGTTGAAGACAGTCTGCTGGAACAGGCTGTATGTGTTCAGAGAATTCCACTCACAAGGTTGTCATGATCCATACAGCTGATCTCATCCTATCTGCACACACCTACAGCTTCTCAGTGCACAGCATCATTTCCATTCACTTCCAGATTCCTTTAGACTAATCAAGTCATAAAAAGCACTTTAGCTTAACTGATAATCACACTCATCTACTGTACATCTCACTTAGAGGTAACAGAGCAGGGGATGCATTCAAAACATACAGAATTTAAAGTAAAAAGTGTCTAGAATCCAGAGTTGTTGACTGGAAAATATTGTACTCATCTTCCAGCTGTTTCTAATTACAAATACATGTTATGAAATATCCATTTATTTAGGCATTGCAGGTCACTTGACAGGGAAGATGAATTATGTCATCAGAATTCCTTTTATTTTTTTCTGGATGAGGGATGTGGTATTCCTGACATTAATATGCACCCATTGTGCAAGATTCCTTCATAGGGATGTTGATCTGCACTTGAAAACTGACAAAATCAGCACTGTCATGATTGTTCCTGCAGGAACTCATTTTAATTGGGCTTTTGTTGTGAGAATAGTGAAAAATGACACTGAAATTTGAGAACTTGTTTTAACTTCTAGCCACATCTGGAATTTAAATCGAGATCTCCCATATGGAAAAAAAAAATAAAAAAGAGCCTCTAGGATATTGTATTGCCCACTCCATTATGTGATAGTTAATAATTAAAAACATGCTGCAGTTCCTTTTATGAATTCATAATGTGGAGATGAAGGATTACTGCAAGTTGTAATTTGACATACAATAATCTTGACTGTATCTCAGTTATTTGCTAGCAAAGCTTAATTTCCGTTCTCAATTTTGATGATACAAAGAAAGAATTAACATCAGATGTTTCCTCTACACTTGCGCAATCCTAAAGGGCCTTCATTTAAAGGAAATAAAATTGCACACAGTTTGCTAGAGTGCCTCTCCACAGCCCTCCTTAGTGTTTGTTACACAGCAGACCTGCCCATCCCTCGGGGCCAGACCCATGACTGCTTGCCCTGGGGGCTGCTGCCGATGTGATGAACGGCATGGCATCCCTGCAGAGCTTGGGAACGAACTCAGATCCATCATGAACTCCAGGGGGGTGGATGGCCTGTGATTTCCTAAGGCAGTGTTATTTTATTTACATCCCCAGACACTGCAGCCGGCACCTAACCCTGGGTACAGCCAGGAGCTCTTCTCTCAGCTGTGGTTACCTGCTCCTGCTGCAGCCCAGGAGCAGCTGGCACACAAACACCTCCTGCCCAGCGGCTTCCCGGGAGGGGAGACAAGAGTGCACAAGAATAAATGGGCTCCGGGGTTAGCTAGAGAGCATGGTTTTCTCAAGTGCATTTTCTGTCCTGGCTGTCACAAAGAAGCCACTCCCTAGCTTGAAGGGGGTAGAGGAAGAAACAGTGAAGCATCTGGAATGACACAGTTGGACTCTGGTAACTCCGAGGGGATGGGTATAGTGTGCCATTGTGTCCCAGCCCCTAGGACAGCACAGCCCATCAGCAGTGCCTTCCTTGCACTGTAGTTCCACTTACACAGTAGTTCCACTTGTCACAGGTAACCACATCCAGAGCCATTAGGGCTTTGTGGGTTCAAATCTGTGTCCTGGTTTCCACCTGTGCACTTCCACCAAGCCTGGGCCGACAGGAGGAACCCTTTGGCTGTGCCCCTATTGACAGGCACCCTGCAGTGCCCACGCCACGTGCTGGACCGTGTGTGCACCTGGCTGTGGCTGTGGCATTGAGCTCCCGAGGCTGTGAGTGACACATGTTGGGTGCATCTGTGCTGGTACTCCGAACATGCCAGGGAATGTACCCAAGGACTGCATCTACATCACTTCTGATGGATGGCCCAAAGCACAGTTTTAGACATGCAAGGCAGTCCTCTCCCAACCCCAGTGCTTCTGCTCCATGAGCTGGACATGTGCTCTTCGCCAATATTTCCAAGTCTTCCAAAGATGGTGGGGAGGAGCATGATAGGACCTGTCTGGTTCTCTCTCTCCCTCCCCAACTCTCTCTCCAGCTGCCACAGTGAGTGAAGAGTCTGAAATCGCTTATGTCTATCGTTAGTGAAGGGTTGGCATGCAGCCCTAACTGCAAAAGGTTACAAACTGTGTGAGGTACCAACAAAGACTCCCAACTACTACGTGCAGTTTGTCACAAAAGCTGGCATTTCTGGCTGCAGCCAAGGACTGGTTTCTGAATTTCCATGTCTGCATATAGCTTCCAACACCTTTAATGCAAAACAGCACTGCTCAGTTGTAAAAGACTGTCTGTACTTTATGTGTCTGCTCTTTCTTCATATTGCTGCTGGCAAATCTTCTTGCCAAAGAAGCTGTGGGTACAAACTTGGTCCTTGCAGATGTTGACCACAGGCACGGCTGCTTCCTAGCCAGCCAGATGTGGCTTTTTGCATTGTAACTCTGAATGTGAAGCATGTGGATAATGGTGCAGTGTATGTGGGACTCAGCTCCAGACTACGTGGAACAGCTCTCTATCAGTAACTTGCACACCAGTTGCCTCACTTCCAACAAAATGCCAGTGACTGGATGTCTCAGGATCAGTTCTCTGCCTCACATGCACAGGATCCTTCATGTCCTTGGTGTTAATACAGTGAAAACAGGAGTAACTGAAGACCAGCTCCTGTTCTGTCTGCACAATGTTGTCTGTGGGAGCTCATGCTCTGGGTCAGACCACAGGCAAACAGCAGCACTGCATCCCCTACAGCTCCATCCACAATCCCCTTGTCTCTGGAGCCCTCTGTTGTATCTCCTGTTGGGCTGTCTAGATATGTGCTGTTATTTGAGAATTATTTAAGCACTTGCTATGTTGCAAAGGTAAATTAATTAGATTGTTTTTTTTTTTAAGTTGGGAAATGAAAAGTGCTGTGTAAGTATTCCTAAATCATATCACATATTATAGAACAATGGTTCACAACCTCAGTTTTTTTTCCAGGTGTTTCTCTTCAGCTTTAACTTCCTATCTTGGTACCACACAAGTTTGAATTACTACTAGTTCAGTAGACCATGTATCACATGATAATCCTCAAAACATGTGAGAAAAAAATTCTAAAGCCTAGGAATGTGTATTTTAATATATAATTTGTTATATAACATATAAGAGATATACATTATCACATATGTATATATTACAAACAGGTACATGTGTTTATGTATATATGTATGCATGGATAGGGACAATATGATAAATTCTTATATGATAAAGAGTAATTATTCACAGATGATGCTGTGATAATATACCCCCGAGAAATAACATGCAGGACCCTTTAAGTTCACGTCTGTGTTTCTGACACTGCATTAGTATCAATGATTCATAGCAAATACAAGATTATTTAGTGAATTACGCACAATAAATCAGTTACCATCAGAGTTTGCTATCAAAGGCTCTCCCAGATTTAGCTCACTATTATTTCAAGAACTGTGAAGATGTACAGCTACTGCTGAAAGGTTCTGTATCAGCACAGTGACAAGGTGACCTTATAAAGATCCAGTCAGAAACTGGTAAGGAAGAGGTTTTAATTTCCTCTGTCACGCTGTGATACAAATGGCATCTTTTCAGTGTGTTTGTGTGCCATATGCAAATACAGGAGAAGTGACAGTGAAGGAAAGCCCAAAATGCTCAGTACCAAGTCACATTTCTGTCTCAGGGAGTTTTGCTGATTTAATGTAATTGTTAAGAAAAAAATACTGCAAGGACATTCTCATTGAGCAAGAATCAATGAAAGGTTTGAAGAAAAAAAAAAAAGAAATAAAAAATTAATTCTGAAAATAATGAGTAGTTCTACAGCCATGTAATTAGCAGGTATTTTTAGTTTTTCTTCAGAAAGAATGCCAGGCAGCATTCATGTGATTGACAAGGACAATGCTGGTGTGAATGACATGTGGATCTGTATAGGCAGGTCTGAAAGATGTGAAAAGAAGGGGTTTGTGATGGGTGGGGAGAACTGGCAGCTGAAGGGCTGTGGGAGAGGGAGGTCAGTGACTAAAAAGTAATGAAAACACAAAATTAAAATAGTGGAATGTAGACATGTTTGGTGGCCCTGTGTTCAGGGGAGGGAAGCTCCTGCCATCCAAGGGAGTCTCTGTTTTGAATCAAGAGAAATGTTCTGTCTTTTCTCTCACCTCTGTGGCTGCAAGAATAGGGAACTGCAATAATAGAACCATTGTTGGCTGGCTAAAAACCAGCCTGCAGTCAGCCTTACGTGCTCTAGCTTAGGGCAGCTGAGTCTTCAGACCACTGGTGGCCTGACACGGTAGAGTGACTTGCAGAGCCAAAACCCAGTGATGCTGGCAGTGATCCTTTGGTGGGATCTGCACCAGGGAACACAACTGACTTGTGTTCCAGTACTTGGATAACCAGCAACTGCAACCCAGAAACATGAGGTGAGAGGCACAGGAGATCCTGGGACCCCCCACAGAAGTTAGGTCCATAAAGGATGAAACATGAGGGCAAATTGTAACAATATCAGTAGCTCAAAATACAGCACTTGGCAAAAATATTATTACTGTGCCTTACACTGAAACCAATAGATCCAGCAGAATGCCAGAAATCTTCTCTGAAACTACGCAGAGAATTGCAGTGTTGCTTTTGGCAGCATGACCACACTGTGACTCCAAAGCTCCACCTGCTGAGCCCACGCTGTACAGAGCTTTCCCAGCTGCCACCTTCATCAAATATTATTTTATCTGCTTGCAGCTCCTGGGCTTTTTCAATGGGTTTAGCAATATCAGGGTGATACTTTTAAAATGTCATTGCTAATACATTTTAACTACATGCTGACAAAGATTTAGTATTATTCTAAAACCTGAAACCTGCTATCTTCAGTGTAGCAAAGTGAGGATGAAGGCATTACTTTTGGAAAGGACATCAGCTTCATTTCCAATTTTATGTCAAAAATACATCTGTAGATAGGGTTTATGTCATAGCTGATTGCAGACCATTTAGATGTCAAACTGCTCATTTGCCAGACAAAACAAAATAGGTATCTACGTACAATAAAATGTGCCTGCAATTATATGTGCCAGCAAAAATGGCACCTGCAGATGTTGTCAAGTGCAAACATCTAAGAACACTTGAAATAATTTCCAAGCATGTGAAGTTTGAAAAAAGTAGGACATGAGTATCTACTGCGAGTACAAAGCACACCCTGCTTCTGCTCTTGGAGAAATATCCACTCAGTAATCTTGAATTATTCTGATTTTTATATTTCTGGATCCTTAAGTCTTTTAAGCCTTAAACAAGATAAATAAAATAATAATTAAATAAAATCTGAATACCGTCCTACTCTGTGTTACTTTCCAACACTGCTGTTATTGGAGGTTTTTTTCTTCTTTTTTTTCTTCTTCCTTTCCTTTCTCTCTCACATGGTAAATGCTGCCTGGCTGATTCCTCCTGTCATTATTCAGGGAAGGTTCACAGAAGTGGTTAGTCTTTTGTGAGTGCAGTTTAACCCTCAGTGCCATTGAATCCCACACCTTGGGCCTCTCTGTCAAGAGCCTCTGATCACAAGGAGTCTCAGTGAGGTCTCTGCCAACACTCTTTTTTCCATGGAGCTACAGTGAGTCATGCACAGGTTAGCAGCCGAGGATGTAAAGTAACTTAAAATGAGGTTGATAATTAAAAATTAGAAAATGAGCTAGTGGAACACAAAAATAAATCTCTTGCACCTGAGAGCTAGGCAATAGCCCACCATTCCCCTCAAATCTTGGGGAGCTGTCCAGGGCACACTGTTGCACTGTGCACTGTGAGCACTTTCTTCCAGTAAAGGAAGCCTGGAGGTTTCTCATTTTGAAAATGTAACCCACTGGTGCCACTGTGTCGGGGCCAGAGCATTGACAAGGCTGACACGAGGCACTATTTTTGCTGAAGAATTACCTATTCCTTAAAGCATGACAAAACCCTGCCAGCTCAAAGACCATGTCCATATTCAGAAAGATTAGCAAAGCAACTCTTTCCTGACCATAAGAATCACCAAACTTCAGACGTTTCCAGGGTTTTGGCTTTTTTTTAGCATCAGGAATGTATAGTGTAGCAGCTGTCAGTACGATCTGCTGAGGCTCTTCGCTCTTTCAGTTTGGCTGTCAACTCCTCGGGGAAGGGAGGGTGAGACAAGACGCTTCAGAAGCTCCACTTGGGGCTCTTTAAGGCTTTTAGAGGACTCTCCTAGCTTGTGTTCTTGGCTGAATGCCCGCAGAGAGCACAGGAGAAGGCAGCTCTCCCTGAGCCCTGTCCTGCTCATGGCTCTGACCCTACCCCAGCAGCACGCTGTGCCCCTGCTCATCCTGGCGCTGAGGATGAGGGGCTCCCTCCACAAGGCCACCCCCGGTGGACTGCAGCAGGGGAGGCCAGACACAGAGCAAATTCTCCACTCGCCATTGCTGTTCTCTGAAATGCTGCCATGGCAAATCATGGAACTAAAGGACATATTACCCCATCACCGTTTTGGTAAAGTTGTCTCCTCCCCCAACAACCGCAGAGGAGCAGCTGGGAAAGACAAAACATGGTCTTTGTTGTGCTTCCTTAAACAACTTCAAAGTATTCCCAGGATTACACAGTAACTACAACTATTAATATTGCATTCCTGAGTGTGTTCCTAAGTGTGTCTCAGCCATGTTCCCGAGATGCATTAGATGGCATTACTCTTCTGCGGCAGTATTGTCACTCTCCAAAGCTCTTTGATCCATCACCATGCATGCCCTCTGTAATGAAAATTTAGTAAGAGAGTCTGATACTTAATAATTCAATTTTGGAACTTCCCCTTTGTGTGTGATGTACCTTTTGTGTACTGATATGAAATGGCACCAGTTCAAAATAAAACAGTTCTCTTGATATTTCAGATACTGTGGATAAGTGTAAGCACTATTGCCTGTTTATATCTTTATTTTCTGTATTTAATATGATATTTCTGGGTTGGTAGTTCAGAGATCGATGTTCTCTGATGAAGCCTGGAGGAGATGCTAGAGAAGAAGCAGTAGTTTTTTGTACCTGCCATTTAACCAGTGTCTCTTGGCCCTGACCTCTTGCATCCAATAGGGAAGCTACCAGATGTTTGGGGCCATGCCTTTTCATTGTTATGACCAGAGCAGGACTGACTAATTTTCTCCAACTTGGCTATTGACATGAAGGAGATTTTCAAAACAAAGAAATTAAACTGAAACAAAATTGCTTCCAGAAATACCATTTTCTGACTAGCCTGTTACTTGGCTTCTAAGCTGCAGAAATAAAAAGGTGAGGTGGACTGTGTATTGCTGCCAGACCAAGAGGTTATCAAATAACCCCTTTGAAAAGCTTTCTTCTGTTATGGAAACAGGAGGACAGCAAAGAAGCTGGGGAAGGGTCTGGAGCACAAGGTATATGAGGAACAGCTGAGGGAGCTGGGGGTGTTTAGCCTGAACAAAAGGAGGCTCAGGGGTGACCTTCTCACTCTCTGCAAATGCCTGAAAGGAGGCTGGTAGCCTGGTCAGTCTCTTCTCCCAGAAACCAGCAACAAGAGAAGAGGGCACAGCTGCAAACTGTGCCCCCTGGGGTTTAGGTTGGACATTAGGAGGAATTTCTTCACAGAAAGGATGATTAGACATTGGAATGTGCTGCCCAGGGAGGCGGTGGAGTCATGATCCCCGGACTGGATGTTGCACCCAGTGCCATGGTGTGATCGACATGGTGATGTTGGGCCACAGGTTGGACTCAACGGTCTCAGAGGTCTTTTCCAACCTAATCGATTCTGTGATCCTGTAATACCACATTTAGTCATAATACAATTTCCTGCATGTGTTCTGCAGCAGCATTTTTTACAGAGGAATGCTTGGGTGGCTCCCTGGGCCTTGTCCGTTCTTGGGCCTGTTTTTGCAAGTTCCTCTTTGGCTGATTGGCACAGCATACAGTCTGAGCCTTGCTGGTGCCATTAGTTACCCTTGTACAACATACAAGAATAATTCTGTGTTGTCCAATTTCAAATTAATATGAATTACAGTCTACTAGAACAGTGCCTGTTTTAAACATGACATGGAGAATAAGTGTTACATGTCAGAAATTTGTCATAAATATGAATGAGAATTTCTGAGTGTAGAAAACCAGCTGGGATAAGGAATTTTCTGGTCCAAAAGAAACTTGGCATGGTCTTCTCCTGTCTTCTGAAGCAAGAGGACACAATACCTAGAAGGGTACCCAGATTTTGTCTTCGAACTCTTCTCTTGAAAACTGTCCAAGTAGTAATGTACAGGCACTGTGAGAGCAGAGGTACCAGGGCCTGCTGCTGGCTGATCTAAATACTGAGGATCAATTTCATTGGTGGTGCACAAAGCATGTCTGCATGTGAGGTTGGAGTACCTGCAATGGGCATGTGGGCCTTGGGGGCTCGCACCAAAAATGCCATGGACTCTGCTGGTCCCAGCTGCTGGGCACACTGAGTGTCCCAGGCCACCTCGTGGAAGGATCTTTCCAGAAACTGGGGAAATGTGGGGATATATTTAGAAAAAAGCTCCTTATACTCCACAAAATGATGCACTTGCAGGCAAAATGCAATATAAATATAGTGTGAAGTCAAATCTCACTGCTCAAGAACGCTTCAAGAAGGCAGACTGAAGTGATCATATCAAAATGTTTAGGAAGCTGCACGTCCCTTCAGAATGGGGCAGCTGCAGCCCCACTGTGAGACTGGAGACAGGAATGGCTCTAACAGCATGTTTAGAACCCAATAGTACTCGTACAGTCTTTACTGAAGTTAATTGCTGGAAAGGATTAACTACTGGCTGATAAAATGAATTCTTACGTTTCAAATACCTTACAAATTTCCGCTGCACTGGACAGCTGTTTGGAGCATTTCAGCAAAACCAGGAGCACAGTTAAATAAAGGAAATGTAAAAGGAGTTGTGCATTTAAATTTCAAGTACTGTAGAAAAATGTGCAATCACAGATTAACACATGACTAAATTCTCTCAAGTGAAAAATGTCATGTTTTGTGTGGGGAGAAAAAAAAAAAAAACAACAAACCAGTGGGGAAGCCAAGGGAATTCCTAATTTTTAATCTAATTTGCCTCCCAAAGTGTATCAAGTAATTTGTAATTTATTTAAAACTGATGTGCATGCCAGCTTACTAATACTGTCAAGTGGAAAACTGGGATAGACATGCAGACTGCAGGACGTGCCTACATTCAGGTATCTTAGATATCTGGATCTCTTGTTTGCTGAAGATACACAAAAAAACCTAGAGCACAAGGTACAGTCTATTTCATAAACTGCTCCAGAATTCACTTGTGCTTTATCTGAAAGGATTTAAAATTAAATATGAGACAAGTCACTGAAAGTTACTATGAGAAAAAAAATAAGTTAAGGAAAAAATAAAGAGAGAGGAAAAAGTGTGTGTGCTTAGGGTTAGGAATTCATGGAGGTGAGACTGCTGCAGCCCCATGGCCTCAGGCCCAGCTGAAAGGAGGCCTGAGTGTGCACCTGTAGTGGGAACACGCACTCCCAGTGCAGATATTCCTATGCATGTGTCCACCCACACAGAGCCTTGGATCATTCCGGCCCCTTGGAGCCCTGCTCTCCCAGTTGCACACACACACATATAGAGTGGTTTGGGTTGGAAGGGACATCAAAGATTCCAACCCCCTGCCATGCACAGGACCTCCCACTAGACCAGCTTGTTCAAAGATCCATCCAACACTGCCAGAGATGGGGCAGCCAAAGCTTCTCCAGACAACCTGTTCTGGGCCTCATCACTCTCACAGTGAGGAATTTCTTCCTAATATAAAACTTAAATGTCACCTTTTGCCAGTTTGTACCCGTTACTCCTTGTTGTATCACTCGCTGACAAAGAGTCTCTGGCTTCACTGTAGGCCCCCTTCAGACAGCGGAAATTTGCTATAAGGTTTCCACACAACCTTCTCTGAACAGCCCCAGGTTTCTCAGCCGACTGAGTATATGCATGTACATCTACACTGACACACAGTGTGCATGCACCACAGTCCCTCCAGTTCCTGGCACCCCAGAAACATAGCCACCATGGATCTCTGCCTCTTCCTGTGGCAGGCACTTGGAACAGAACAGAGAGCTCCCTCAATCTGGAAAATGGGTGGGAATGGAGTTTAGTAAAAAGGGCACACTGTAGTGATAGGATGTGCAGGGTATGATCAGACATTTGTACTGACCATGGTGTGCTACCATCTTATTTTATCTGCTTTTCTCTCCATTTCCCCATACTTTCCGCTCCCTTATCCACATTAATCCCTTGCTCCTCACAGCTTTGATCCTTCCTCTAAACATCCCATATGTCTTTCAAGCCATTCTCCGAGACGTGACATTCTTCAATAAAGACACTGAGGTGCTGAATTGTGTTCAGAGAAGGGCTATGGAGTTGGGGCAGGGTCTGGAGCACACGTTATATGAGGAACAGGTAACTGTTCCTGAGGGAGCTGGGAGTGTTTAGCGTGGAGAAAAGGATGCGTGGGTACCTTATTGCTCTCTACAGCTGCCCGAAAGGAGGGTGCAGCCAGGTGGGGATCAGCCTCTTATCCCAGGCAACAAGTGACAGGACAACAGGGTATAGTCTCAAGTCTGTGCCAGCGCAAGTTTAGGCTGGACATTAGGAAGAATATCTTCAGAGAAAGGATGATCAGACATTGCAACAGAGAGGTGGTGGAGTCACTGTCCCTGGAAGTGTTTAAGACTTAAGGATGTGGCAAAGTGGCATTTAACTGACATGGTGGTGTTTGGACTCAATGACCTCAGAGGTGTTTTCCAGCCTAACTGATTCTGTGATTCTGTGATTCTGTGATTCTCGCACAGAAAGAGTTCTCCAAGTTGCTCTTCCAGGTATCCCACGGGTGACCCAGAGCTGATCCTGGAGACCCATCTGGTGGGTGCCTCTCCTGGACCACGGCACTGATTGCCAGCTGTGACAGCCTGAGGAGGAGGTTACTCGCGGGACCCTTGGCACCGGTAAGGCTTTCAGGGTCTCTTCCTCCATCCTTATTCTCTGCCCCTTCGTGCTAATGGAAATCAGCCTTTACTCATCGTTCAGCAGGGTGACGGTGTTTTGCCTTCTCGGCCCTACGTGGCACAAGCCACGTCTGCCCCGAGTGGTCACATCAGGCAGCCATTGCTAGAACCCTGCTCGCGGTCAAGTGCTTCTCTGGCAAGACCCAGACTCAACCTCAGCCGCCCGCCACCGTTCCATCTTCCATCTTCCATCTTCCCTCCCCGCCTGTCTCTCCCTGCTCCGCTCCCTCCCTGTCCCGCCCAGCCACGCCGGACGCGCGGAGATATCGCGAGAGCGCTGGCCCCGCTCCCTTTCCGGCGCGTGGCACGGCGGTGGTGGGGGCCATGGCGCTCTACAACTTCAAGAAGATCACGGTGGTTCCGTCTGCCAAGGTACGGCCGCGCTCCTTCGTTTCTGCCCCGGCCCCTGCCCCTGTCCTCAGTGCCCTCCGCGCCGGGCCGTCCCTCCCGTCCCTCCTGTTCCTCCCGCTCGTCGGCTTCCGAGGACGGCGCTGCCCTCCTGCCCCTTCCGCAGTGCCGGCGTGCTGTCGGCCTTCGCCTCCTCCCCCTCCCGCGGGAGCCGTGGACTCGCCCTGGGCTGGTGCTGCTGCGCCCCGCGGCCCGTTCTATGTGTAGTGTCGGGGGGGTCCTGTCAGAGAGGATCCTGAGCAGAGATTCTTACCCGCGCTTCTTCTCCCTGCTGGGGCGTCGGGGTCGCCTCCACAAAAATCCCTCTTGTTTTCCAAACCTGGGTCATGCCGAAACTCATCGCAGCGTCTTGCTTCAAAATAAAGTCCTCTGCCAGTTAGAGAAAGGGGTTTTAAATTAAGCACGGTGAGGGGAACTCCCCGCAAGGCTCGGACTGGCTGGGGCGGCTGGGCCGGGAGCAGCCCGCGGTGCATTGGAATAAAAACTGGACAGGGAATATGCAAACTGCTTATTCCTGCCTGCCCTAAAACATACGTGTCAAATGGTGGATGCACTTAACTCGTCAGCGTGCTCCTCCACCAAAATAAAATTGTTGCCTTTGCAAGAATTTGACATTTTGTGTAATTAATCATGTTTCCTCGATTGCAGGACTTCATAGATTTGACGCTGTCAAAGACTCAGCGAAAGACCCCGACTGTCATTCATAAACATTATCAAATCCATCGGATTCGACATTTTTATATGCGAAAAGTCAAATATACTCAACAAAATTACCATGACAGACTCACTCAGATCTTAACAGATTTCCCGAAGCTAGATGTAAGTGTTTTCTCATTTGCTGATTTCTCTGTGTAACAATTTGGCTTGTTTCAACTAGATTTGACTCTGAGTAGTAGGCAAAACCTGTACTTCAAAAGTAGTATGTTTCTGTGAAGAACAGAAGTCTAAGTTGTGCCTGTGGATGATCATTAAAGGCTGGATTTTATAAGCTTTTAGCTTATATGTTTGCCAGAAGTTGCTTTTAAACGAAGAAAAAATGTGGGGGTTTTTAAGTATGTTGTGTCTGCCTATTTCTTGTTTATGTGTTTATATAGAAATTGTGCTAATGTTTAGTCTTCTCTAGGAAATACCAAGAAATATATCATACTGCATTCCATCTTGAGGAGTTAATTTGACAACATAAATGTTGTCCTCAGCCCCATAAAAGGTCATGTTAGAAACACAGTATTAACTTCCAACAACTGCTACTTGATCCAATTGCCCTTTTACAGGCAGTTTTCTGAAATTATTCACCTATTAAGACTGAAGTTATTCACCTATTAAGTTGTTTTTCTTGATAATTTCATATCCAGTGAATGTTGCTACAGAATTCCCAGAAATATCTTATGGGGTTTTTTTTAACATCACATGATGAAACTACTTCAGGTAAATACATAATTAGCTGAAATACTCTGCTTAAAAGATTTGTACCAGAGATGCCACTTTCTTGAAAAGGTGAGGATTTATTTGGGCATTAAAAAAAACCTTTTTTGTCCAGTCTCATAAAATTTAAAGCAGCACTCAGAAAAAAAAAAAAAGAATTAATAGTGTTGCTGTTTCTGCTATAATATGAATTTCCTTTCAGAGATGATTTCTGTTGGTTTCTTGCAGTTTTTTACTTGAAAAAGAAGAGACTTCAAAGTTGTAATATGAAGTATGTTAAAAAGCAAAAGATCAAGTGTAAACTCTGTATGAATAAGTCAAAGACATGTTTGCAGAAGAAATTCAGAGCAATTAAGATTCATGCATTTAATGACCAAGCAGATTATTTTTCTTACATAATATAGTAATGAAGATCATTTGGGTTTTAGTGTCATTTGTGTTGCTGTACTGGAGAAAAAAGAAAGACCTTACATTGCAAGAAATAGTCATCTTAGAGTAAGAAAATATGAGACTGAACATGGTGCTTTTGTTTCAGGATATCCATCCTTTCTACGCAGACCTGATGAACGTCCTGTACGACAAAGATCACTACAAGCTGGCTTTGGGGCAGATCAACATTGCCAAGAACCTGATAGACAAGTAAGGGGCAGGGGTTTCTGTGGTCTGGCAGGCTCCTGGCGGGCTGGGGCTGAGCTGTGCTTTGCTGTGCCCGCAGTGTGGCCAAGGACTACGTGCGGCTCATGAAGTACGGCGACTCCCTGTACCGCTGCAAGCAGCTCAAGCGCGCGGCCCTGGGCCGCATGTGCACCATCATCAAGAGGCAGAAGCAAAGCCTGGAGTATTTGGAGCAAGGTGGGTGTTAGAGGTGGTGTTACATGTGTTACAGAAGGCACCTGAGTTGGATGTATAATTTGTGGTGCTTAGTAGCAGTTAGAAGGATGCGTTTAGTACAGGTCGAGATCCAGGAAACACAGGAGCGGTTTTAAAATCCCCAAATACTTAGTGTTTATTTTTCAACAAAATAGTTTTGAATGTTTATTAAGATTTATGGTATTGCTAACAATGATAAAACTTTTTGCTTTGTTTAAAGGTCATAGGCATGCTTTTACTCACCATTCTTTTTACTAACATATATGTGAAAAATGTTGCTAAAGATTTTGCAGACATTACGCCTTCAGACTTATTAGTCCTTCAGGTTACGTTGCCTGTAAAGCAAACACTTATGAAACTTTGTTGTATGTAGGTACTTGTGGAGTCTGCAAGCTATTACATACTTTCATAAATGATCATATTGTATCAGAAATCTTACTAATTTTTGTGTAAACAATTCAGCATATATTTTTTTATTCCATCTCAGTAAAACTTATGTTATTACAGATACTTAAAAAAATATTTTTAACATTTCAGTGCGACAACATTTGTCTCGTTTGCCAACCATTGATCCCAATACACGAACTCTTCTGCTGTGTGGCTACCCAAATGTTGGGAAATCCAGCTTTATAAATAAGGTATGTGAGGGTTTTTTCCACAAATAATATTGAGATATAATTTAATCAAAAAAAGGTAACTTCTAACTAATTTGATATCGTTGTGGCAGTGTCTGATGTGAGCAGTAGCAAGTTCAAATGTGTGAGTAGATGTTGAATGAAATTCCTGGAGGAATAAGTGGAAAATTATGATAAATCTCACTCTTAAAAATTCATATGTTTTCCAAAATAGCATCCCATTAGCGTATTTTCTGATAGACAAATACTTGCAGAGAAGTTACAGTAACCAATTTTTAGCTTTTTTTTTCCCCCTGTAGCAAAGAAAGTGTATTATAATTAGGATATACTGCTTGTGACTTCAGGAGATTTTAAATAAATGTGTGACTAAATCTTGTTTGAAGGTTACAAGAGCAGATGTAGAAGTGCAGCCTTATGCCTTTACCACAAAATCTCTCTTTGTGGGACATATGGATTATAAGTATCTACGTTGGCAGGTAAGAGCTGTTACTATTTTGCATTTTCTTGAAAGGGTGGGCTGGTTATAGCCTGATTTGCCTTTTTGCCATGTGAGTTGCATTTTTGTGTCTTGATGAGACATGCTGTGTCTGACAGCTGCTGTGCAAGGTGCAGTGTGCCAAGTGAGGGCAGCAGTCAAAACCTGTTCTAAAAATGTACGTGCATGGGTCTGGTGTCGATTGGAGGGAAGATGGGAAATGGAATTATTGACTAAAGCCAGATCACTTTTTATCCCTCTCAAATTCTGGGCCGGATAAGGGCAGCATTTTCCTGTCCTCTGCAGTACTTGGAGTGTTGGTTATTAAACCTCATTCTTCTCCCATTTCTACATTTTCACATTCTCAGTTTGGCAGCTCACACTGTCTGAAAGGAAAATCTGTCGCTGTTAAAAAAAGATAATAAATATGAACAATCTAACACATGGTCTGCCATAGCTGATCAGTAACACCTATCTTAATGATGTTAATTTTAGGTAGTAGACACTCCTGGCATTTTGGATCACCCCCTGGAGGACAGGAACACCATTGAAATGCAGGCTATCACTGCCCTGGCACATCTGCGTGCTGCTGTACTCTACGTGATGGATGTGTCTGAGCAGTGTGGGCATAGCCTGCAGGAGCAGGTGGAGCTCTTCACAAATATTAAGCCATTGTTTGCTAACAAGGTGAGTTTCGTTCATTATTAACAAACCCCAGGGGTTTATAACATGGTAACTTGAATTAAGATTTTGGTTTTTTGCCTTTTTATCAGCCACTTATAATCGTTGCAAACAAATGCGACGTGAAGAGGATTTCAGAACTTCCTGAAGAGAGTCAGGTTAGGATACTTCTCTCACCTCTTTGTCTTCTGATGTTTACAAAAACACTGTGTGTGTGTTGTGAATGGTTATAATTTTTATTGGGTAAAAACTTTTATGTGATCATTTCTTTATTGAACTGCTCTAATAGTGCAGTGCAAGGTGGCTTTGCAGGTCTCGAGCCCATCTTTTTTTACTACTGTCTAATGTAGTCAATGCCTGAATATTGTAAATGCCAAACAGAAGGCAGGTTCTGTATGGTTTCAGAAATCTCTGATGGTGTGAGAACTTTCAATTACTGCTGTAATTTGATTACTCAGTAATCCTCTCAGTGACAGTTAAGACACAGCACTAGACTGAGAGGTGTCACTGAACAGTTGCAATAAAAGGTCCTGCAAACTTAATTTGATTGTGTCTACGGGTTAAAGCACATGAAATTTGTGTTTCTCTCACTCTTTTTTTTTTCCCTTATGGGTCATTTATAGGTGCCTTTTAGGAAGTACTTATTTGCTTATAAAAGAAGAAAAAGATTACATAGAACTGTAACTGTAGATTTTCTGTCATCGTTTTAGAAACACATTCTAATAAAATAATGCATTGTGTGTATTGATATTGGATTAAGATTTCTGGTCTTAATGTATTGGTATATTAAGAAATGCACAGGATGTCATTATTTGGGATAATTTTTCAATTTTAGAAAATATTTGAAGCTTTTGAAGCAGAAGGATTTTCTGTAATAGAGACAAGTACACTAACTGAAGAAGGTGTAATCCAAGTTAAAACAGAGGTAGGTGCATTCTCTTAGTTTCCCAAATGAACAGCTAACATTTTGCTTTACTTATATGAGTTTAATCTCAGTTAAACTGCATTATAATGATAAACTTCAGAAATGTTTTCCTTGTTACACCTCAGTGAGCTTGGGTGAAAATAGAGAATAATGTCATAATATTTTTTTAAATCGTGATTTTTTTTTCTGAGTCCTGTTAAAAAAAATACTTTTCTGCATATGCATCTTCCCATGATGCTTTTAATATAAAATAATTTGATACTTTCTTGAGAGTTAGAGGTATAAGACAAAAAGAGAATAAGATGTGAAGCCAATATTTGGGATTGGATGCCTGCAGTGTCATTTGTTATATCTAAAAGGCTTTGTTCTCAACTTGCCTTGCCATGTGCAATTTCAGGCCTGTGACAGACTGTTGGCCTATCGTGTGGATACTAAAATGAAGGGAAACAAAGTGAATGAAGTACTGAATAGGTTACACTTGGCCATGCCAATCAAAAGAGATGACAAGGTATGCTACATGTTTACACTCTTTAATGTATTTCCCAGTACTTCTTAGGATAAGAATTCTGTCATTGTTAATCTCTGAACAGATTTATATGAGGAAGTTTTCTAATATATTATCTGTAAGTGCCTTTCCTGGTGGGAGCTTGGAATTTTGCATTCTTCAGAAATACATTATAGTGCAGCTGGTGATTTACAGCAGTGTAAAAAAATTGATGTGAACTTCTTTTCCCTTTTTTGTTGGGGTGGAACTACTCCAGGAGCGACTGCCTTTTATACCTGAAGGGGTAGTAGCCCGTAAGAAGCGCATGGAGGTAGATGCTCCCAAGAGGAAACTGGTAAGTGGCATCTCTAAATCAGGAAATCAGCAGCTGGATTTTAAATTTTCTGTGTTAGTCCATAGCTTCTAAATTAGATGGTATCTAAAGCCATGTATGTCTTTGCAGGAGAGAGATATTGAACTTGAAATGGGAGATGATTATATTTTGGATCTGCAGAGTAAGTATTAGATAAAAGTTGGTATTACCATTATTATTACTAAACAATAAAGTGTGACTATTTCAGCCATAAGGGGGAATAGTTAAACATGACTAGTTTCAATTAATTGCCAGTGCCATCATTTCATTGCACACTACCCTTCTGTTCCAGAACTGGTGATCTTTAGTGGTGTGTTTTGTGATGTCATCCAGTTGGTTCCCATTTTGGAGTCACAGACATGAAACAGCTGGTCTGATGATTCAAGTGATTTTTTTCTTTCCATTATGTACTGTTGTCCTTCATTGATTCTGATGCTCTCTCTGTTAAGAAGGTATCAATATGAGAGAGAACAGCATTTACTGTGTTTAAGCTGGTGTTTGTTGCCTGGCATGTCTTGGGGCAGGGGCTCATGCCATCACTGAGCAATCTTTGGCAGTAGGACAGAGATCAGAAATATTTGTAAGGTGCAGAAATATAGCGGAGGTGCTGCCCAATTTAGGGATAGGGCATTTTTTTTGTATGTGTGTTCTGAGTGTTGTTTTTTGTCATGGAACATTCTTTGAAATTAATTTTTATCTCTTTATCAATTTTTGTTATATTTTAAGAATACTGGGACTTAATGAATTCATCTGAGAAGTATGATAAGATTCCAGAGATATGGGAAGGCCATAATATACTTGATTTCATTGATCCTGATATAATGAGAGTGAGTTTTTCCATTTTTTGCTTTACACATTTCTTTCCTCTTAATCTCTTGCTTGTTTAATGTCAGTTACTATTTGTAGATTAAAAACAATGTATCATGAGAACCTGTTCTTTTTTACTTTGTCTGCACTTGTCATGGGAAAAGATACTATTTTTTGAATGATCAAGGACAGAATTTCAGAAGAATGGGAAATTGCTTCCCATTGTAGCAATGATGGTGATCTTATCTCTTCCATTCTAAAATATGAGGTTTGCATTAGAAGTTATATTTCCTTGTTCTTTGACTACAGCTACAGGAATGGATCAAACTATGTGTATTTTTAATAATATTAAATTCATCCACCAGCTTTATGTCTATGGAGGAAATGGACTGAATGCTCAATTTGTAACATCTTTATTTAATAGCAATCACTGTTTGGATTTCCTGCTGGTTGTTAAGGAGGAGAGGTGAGTGCAGCCCATGGAGCCTGCCAGTTATGCGGTTGGCTTCCTGTGAGTTGCTGGTGTTCTGGACTCATGATGGATGTCAGAAGAGAAGGGTTTTTCAGAGTCTGTTTCCAGAAATGGCACAGCAAGCACAGGTCACAGGACAGTACAGCTGCTTTCACACACTGGGCAGCTTTGGGCAGCCACACAAATTTAGCCAAGTGGCAGTGTGGAGTGGTGGAGTTAGTCTGCACAGCAGTGTGTCCATGGGTTCACAGTAATCTGGATCACTGGCTCCATTAGGTGTGGCTCAGTGTGGTTATCGGGTCCTTTGGAGGGCCTGTATGCTGTCATGGCCCTGGACCATGCACAAATGTAATGTTGAGGATTATAAATGTAAATCAGGGATCTGATCTCCATTTTACCTCTTCAATATCTAAGAAACTGGAAGAATTGGAGAAAGAAGAAGAGCTGAGAGAAGCTGCTGGAGAATATGACAGTGAACCAGAAAGTGAAGATGAAGAAATGATGGAAATCAGAAAATTGGCAAGAAAGATCAGAGAAAAGAAGAAACTGAAAATCCTGCAGTCAAAGGAAAAAGACGTTCATGGTCCAAGGATACCTAGAACAGCTAAAAAGGTGAGTGTAGAATATGTTCTGTAAAAACATGTTCTGTAAAAAAAATCTTCTGCTGTGTAACAACATCATGAAAGTATGCAGCACTGTCAGGAACTGATGGCTTTTGCTCACACAGGGCCCTTTCACTGCTTCCTCATCTCCCAGGAGTTCTGATCACTGCTTATCTGAGTAGGGATAATAGCACTCTTTTTTCCTTTTTTTTTTTTCCTTGTGTCCCATAAGTGCATCTTGTGTAAAACTCCATATATATTGCAAAAAATATTTTTAATAATATGCTTCAGTTTGTTTAATTGGGTTATTTCATTATATATTGTTTGTTTGCTTAAATTTCAAATAATTATAAGAATTAGATAATCATTTAAAATTACAATAATGTAAAATTTGTTATGGGTTCTGGAAAAGGTGATGTGTCTTTTTGGTAGCCCAGTATCACTCTTTCTAATGGCAGTCTCTTCTGACCAGTCCAGGACAATTGCAAAGTAATAAACTGATAACAAGACATTTTGAGAAAATGAATCTAGCTGCTATTGCCCCCAGGATCTCTTACTTTCTCCAGAGTGTGTGCCTTTTGGGAGAAAAGGAAGCATTTTTGACCAAACTACCTCTCCTTGTCAGCTTCCCCCCCAAAAAGGCAAACTAATGATGAGACCTTTAGGAAATGCTGGGCTGTTGCAGTCCTGTGAAGCAGAATTTATGGGTACAAAAAAATAAGTTGCAAAAAATGAAATGTGAAGGTAGGACGTCAATGACCTGCTTGTGGCTGTGATAAATCCAGAAATATATAGTGAATATAATGGACTTGTGGTGGTATATTGAGACAAAAAGTAAGGTGGAAGGATTTCTTTTGAAAGAAACTTTCTTAACTGTCTTTTTACAGGTCCAGAGGAAGGTGTTAGAGAAAGAAATGACTGATCTTGGACTTGACATGACTAATAAAGATGATGTAAGTTTTTGCTAATTAGAAATAATATTTATCTAAAAGAGATTTAAATTTCTTTAAACACATTTAAAGTTGCTTATTATAGTTGGCACAAGAGAGAGGTGGGATCTGTTAAGGATGATTTAGGAACTGCAGATGAGGCAGTTGGTATTGGAATTTTTTGAGTAATGTGATCAAAACGGGTTGAATAAGCTGAAAAACTAACATTTATCAAGAATCATATAAATGTGCACTCCTTTCTTGGAATTTGTATAGGGTTCAAGAACAGGCTTGGCTAAGCATACTTCTTAATTTTCAAGTCTGCTTTGTTGGATGAGACTGTCAGAAATAGTAATAGCAACAGATCAGGTCTGTCTTTCCATAGTTCATTAATTCCATGAGCTGTAATTGCAGTTTTTGAGGGCAGCTGGCATCTTTAAATGTAAGGCAGATAAAGTACTTCATCAGACTATCCTTCAGGAAACATTTCATTTTAAGAGAAATTTAAAAAACCCGAAACATTTAGTGGAGCAAATCAAGCAGCATTTCAGCTCCCTGGATCTTGAGATCTCTAATTCTTTAGCTAAACAAGGAGTTAGGAATCAAGAACTGTCAACATTACACATTTGAAGGAAGCATTTCTGCTTCTCAGAGCAGCATCAGTTGATGAAGGAGCAATGTAATACTTATGCTGGAAGATGATCAGACTTTATGTCTGAAATTCTTTAGGGCTTTGCCCCCTACACAGGACACGAATCAGGGTAGGTTTCCTCATTGCTATTTTGCTGTTGCAAAATTGCTTAAGTGTTGCTATCCATTAATTTGTATATTTTTGTTGATTACTTCTGAGTCTACTGCACCCAAATTAGAAAAGAAAAAGCCAGTTAGTAATTGCGGAGGAAAAAAAAACTAATATTGAGTGAAATGTGAGCGTTCCTGTAGGACAGAGAGGCAGTGACCAACAGCTGTCAAGAGCTGCTACTGTGGAATAATCAATATAATTTATCACAGCAATCCACATCCTGTTTTTCCTGTTACTCTGATTAGGAATGAGCTGATTGTTTCTGGTTCTGAGGGGTAACTGATGTTTTCACTTTCAGGCTCACTATGCGAGGAGGTCGCGCAGTGCCACGAGGAAGCGCAAGCGGGATGAGTCTGAAACACCCAGGTCGGCGTCACGAAGCCGCAGCTGCTCTCGCACACCACGGGACGTGTCTGGCCTTCGGGATGAAAAGGTTTGTTTTTTATCTGCATTGACCTGTTGGGCAGCTCAACCAGCATGACTGTATCTAGACCAGCTCCTGGGAAACTTCAGGGTAACGTTTGTCCAGAGTTTGTGTTTGGTCTCCCTGCAGCTTCATCATCTTTTCATTTGGAGTCATGTTTCTCTACTTCCTTCTTATAAATAACATGCAGTAATACAGACAAGGAAGCACATTTTAATTCTTGTCTCTAAATGCAAGTCTGCAAACTGTGGAGTTCCACCTTTAGTAAGTGAGGAATTCCAGTATGATACTGTTTTGGTGTACTGGGACATTTTGCTAAGGAGGGTTAGGGTCACTTTGATAGTGTTATAGTGATACTGCTCTAGAGTTGGTTTTAATGTCCTTGATAAAACCATCCAGGTTACTGGGTTTTTTTAATGGTAAAGCTTGTTATCTGAGTTACTGAGGAAGTTACTCTGCATGTTTGTTTTTAAATAGATGGTGAAGAAGGTCAAGATCATGGCAAAGAAAGCTCAAAAGAAAATGAATCGCCTGGGCAGGAAAGGAGAGGCAGACAGGCACGTATTTAACTTGAAGCCAAAACATCTGCTGGCTGGGAAGAGAAAATCTGGTAAAACACAGAGAAGATAAACAACCTTCTGAATCAAAACTAAAAAAACCTAAATTTAAAAACAAAATTAAATTTATTAAAACTAATTTCTAGTCCTGTCATCCTTTTTGATAATATTTGGTGTTTAACTGTGTGTTGGCAACTAAGATCTTCAAGTTTAGTATTTCCATACCTTAATGTTGCAGTTCTAAGCAATACCATGAGAAATTTCTCAATTCTGTTGGCAGAAACCATTTACAAACAGGCATAAAAAATACTTTCTTCCATATTCTTATTCCTAACTTTCATGTAGCAGTAAAGTGTTTATATTTCTATACAAAACTAATTTAAAATGAGGTTAAATCTAGAAATGTGACCACTTTGTTAAACTACCATTAATTAAAAATGCCTGGGTTTGGATTGCTGCATGCAAGTAACCTTTTGCAATGAGTTGATGTTGCTGGTGAAGGCTGAAATGGGTGGGGAAGGTAATGGGAGAGCATCACGAACTACACCAAGTTGGTTTTGTGCACTGAAGCACAGGCAATGCTGTTACTTCCCTAAGATACAGGGTGACTGGAGGAGAAAGGGCAGTTCTAGTACTGACCTGGTGCCTGGAATAACCTCAAACAGCAGGGGCAGGGAAGGTTACACCTTACAACTTGGAATATTTCAGATTAGTATTAATATTTCAGATACATATAGAATGAGGATCAGAGTGAAATTTTGTGCCAAGCACATGCTGCTGTTATCCTTGGCTTAGTAAGACATTTTCTCTTCAGGACCTGATAGACAAAATTCTGCTTAAGGCAAAATATATTGTCAAATATCCAGTATTTCCTTTTTGTCCCTACTTGGTCAATGGGTACACAGAGGTTTGTAAAATGATGCATTATAAATGTGTTGCTTGAACAGTACGCTTCAAGTCCATGTTAAAAAATTTTTAAAAGACCCTGCCCTCAAAAAATAAGGGGGAAGAAAGAGCCCTCAAATCACTACTTCTTGAAATACAACCAGTAACTGTTCAGCTGTCAGCTTTTGCATCATGTATAAATCTATAGAGTTTCTCTCATCTACTTTGTGTAATAAATTCAGGACTAAAGCATACTGTAATGCCACGAAAGACCAACGTCAAGAAAAAATTTTGAGGGACTCTGAGGAACTGTTAAGCAAAACTTTTCTTTCAGCTTCCATATGCACACGACTTTCTACTTGAGGATCTGCTTTGCCAGCTTTTGCTCCAAAGATGAACTAGAAAAACAGAACTCATTTCCAGTAGATCTGTGCCCTGCCCACATCGTGCTGCTTCAGTGGTGTTTAATGGGCAGGGTGGTGCTTAGAATGTGGCAATGACAGATTTATTTTCCATGTGGCTTTGGGTCTGAAAAGAAAACAACAGTCCAAGGGTTTAGGCAAGGTGTTTTAATTATAAAATTAGATTTAAAAATTATTTGAGAACCTCTCCATTGCCTACAGTGTGGTAACATGGCTGATTTCACTGAATTCCAAGAGAGCTGCTACATCACATCACTGTTGCCTTGCCTGATGTTTGCTTTGAAACAATACATCAGTTCTGGCCAATACACAACAAACTTGCCTCTAAAACCTTCAAGTGTTGAACCACTGGAGGTGCTGGTACATGGCAGCTTCAGTGCTGCAGTTAGAACAGGGATGAGAAAGAAGCCTTGACCACTGGAAAAAGTTCATTTTTTCCTGAATCCAGACACAGAATCATTACAATCATGTTTACTTGTAATGAGTGTTATGACAAACANGAAAAGAGCCATTTAATGCATATCCTGTCTCCAAAGAGAGACTACTGACATTAGACAGGTAATATTTACATTTGCTATAATTAACCCTTTTTTAAAATTTGAAATGTCCAGTACTCAGCCATCACCTAATCAGAAAAAAAAAAACCCAAACACTGTTTATTATCTAAAACTTTAACACATATGTCAGCACTTCAAAGTCAAACTTACTCCACACAGGCAATCCAATTACTTAAGCTTTTATGGGTTTGCTTAATTATAGAGTACAGTAGCTGAAGTGATTTGCCTTCTGCAATTAAAAATAATCCTGATTACTTTGAACTGGTTTTTTTCTTCTGGCAATTTGTCTTCTCAACACCACAGCAGAGCCCACACTCGTGTGTAATCACTATTTAAGGCATGGTTCAGTTCAGTGGGAACACTCCAGTCCTGCCTGAGCTGGGCAGGAGGTGCCCGTGCTTCCTCCCAGGTGTGCTGGGTGCACACAGGCTGAGATCTTTCCCCAGGCAATGGAGGAAGAGGAACCCAGGGGTTTCATGCTACATGAGCTCTTAACAGGCTCAAGAGAACCAAGGATGAGGGGGAAGAGGTGACAAAGACAGAAGAAAAAACATTGGCCATGACAACATCTGTATAAACTAACATAAGAACTATGCTTCATGTGGGCCACTTCTCTGCACTTAAGTCATAATTTATCATTATTAATGAGACAACACATCATTGCTAGCCTTCAGCACCTTTTATCCCACCTATTTACATTCGATGGATCTTTTCATGCTCAACAAATTTGTTCAAGTTATTCAAGTTATCCCACCACTTGAAAAGAAAGGTCTCTGCTATCAGCTTGAACCATGGAGTAATCTTAACTTCATTCCTGGCAGCTTTGTCCAAGAGCTGTTTCAGTTCTTTCTGTGTCACGTAGCAGTAGCTCTGGATCTCATTGGGGTCGGGATTCAGTGTCACATCCTTCTGCACAAATAAGATATAGTCTATCTCATGTTCCCCCCAGATCCCATCAGACTTGGCCTTGTAGTGAATTCGTGTCAGGTAGGAGATCTCTTCTGGAGTTACCTACAACCAAAACACTTGTCAGAAGTGCTCACACCAGACCAGGAGCACTGTGCTGCTGGGCCCTGCAGGACCATTTATCAGCCATTATCGTCTTCCTTAGAAATTATTTGTTCCCAAGTGTACAACTGCAATGCACTTTTTCACAAAGAATTACTAGGGGAAAAAAATCAATTTAAAGCAGTTTGATGGCATGAATGGCACAGCATTTCTCTAACCAGGTGCACTCTGTAATACTTGGGGTGTGTTTCTCCCATATGCTATGTTTGAAATAATATTTACCAGACACTATTGCACACTCACTGAGCACTAGTGAACCAAACACTTGCACCCACGCCTCACCTCCCAAGGAAAAGACCTGACAACTACTTGAAGCCAAGGTCAGAACCACAGACTGACAGACCAAGTGCAACCCTGCCCTCCAGGGATCTCGGGAAGTTCACCCTGCATCTCTGAAGAAAAGCTCATTTTTAGGTTTGAGGCTGACTCTGTCTGCCAGGCACAGTCTGTAAACTGGCAAATGCTGGCAAGAATTGCTGCTGTCCCTCCTTCCTTTACCTGCTCCATGGGAATTCCCAGCTCTGCTTTCAGCCGTCTCTGTGCTGCTCTCCGAACACCAATGGCATCATTCTCTTCCAGTTCTTGTGGATGGCTCAGAGGATGGCTGCAACAAGTGTTGGTAAAACAATCTGCAAGAAATTTGGATCAGTCCATTTTTGACACATATAAAGACCTGGGGGAAAAACCCCCAAAAAAACAACACCACCAAAATCCCCCACAGACAAAGGCCTGTTATTCAACACATCACAGCTTCATTTCTCTTTTGCAGAGAAGGGTCACAGAAAGAGGATATTTATAACTCCTATTTTCCTTTACATATTTTGCACTGGGATTTGACTCTGCCAAACACTACTTTGGAGGCTAGTGTTTGATACACATGAGGACAGGCATTCTTATCCCCAACACATCTACTTAGAGAGCCAGTCTATAAAGAACTTGTTTATCTCTCAAATGCTAATTAAAATTACTTCTGGGAGTTTACATGTAACAGGATAATGAAAGTATTCCCAGAGTATTCAACAACAGCTGGCAGTAAGTAGAATTAAACACAAAGTTTACACTTATGTTTAAAGGACAA
This sequence comes from Bombycilla garrulus, assembly GCA_013400315.1. Lineage (NCBI taxonomy): Eukaryota > Metazoa > Chordata > Aves > Passeriformes > Bombycillidae > Bombycilla > Bombycilla garrulus. The sequence goes on along the minus strand of VXBU01003347.1, from coordinate 382,570 downwards.
CCGATCCATACTCTGTTTCAACCTTCTGTCTATAAAAGTTGAGCTCAAAAGCATCTAAAACAGAGTTAGAATATCTACAAACCACATGTGAGCATTTAGTCTGGTTAGCAGAAAAGGAAAAAATTAAAAACAAACTCTAAAGTAAAGACTCCTTTGGAAAAAAGAAAAAGGTTGATTTTCCCTCAAGTTGGAAACACTTGATTTTGTTTTCCATTGAAAATTCTGCAACAGACAACTTCATGCTCCCTCCAGCATGCCTCATGTCAGCTATTTCTATTTGATCCCCCTCCTTGTTTTTATGCCTCTCCATTTGCATTTGACAGCAGTGGTTCAGGAGTGTTCAAAAGTCACACACTGCATGGTTTGGCCACACAGCCTCACTTCTGGCAGAGTTAGAGAAGTGTTTGTTATCAATAACAAAGCTCCACAGACCTGCCAGGCACCAGGGCTCTGCTGCACAGCAGCTTTTAGCAGTGGAATGGGACACTCCCCACAGCCTCCAGAGCCATTTCTTCAACTCCAGTAAGTGTCTTGCAGCAGAGGGGGTAAACACACACCCTCTGCCCCTGCATGAACAGGATCAATCATTCCAGGGAATAACCATTTCCCAAGAATACATATAACAATACATGAGCGCTTCCATTATCTTATTTCACCCACAAGATATCCTGAACTCTCAAAAGTATTGGAAGTATATCCTCTCCAAAGTAGCAAATCCTAAAACCTCAGAATGAGTTACACTGCAGGACTGGATTGACATTTTTTTTTAAATACTGATCCAAATAAAACATTTATAAAAGTACATTGTTTCAGTACTAACCTGGAAATGTAATTTTTGCATTTGACCTCTGCTGGAGCAACAGTTTATTTTCCGTATTAAATAGGAAAACGCTGAAAGCTCGGTGCAGTAAACCTAAAAGTAAAACAAACAAACAACAAATTTGAGATATTTAGCAGAAAAGAAAAAAAAACAGAAGATGAGAGTTAAAGGCTAACAGTGGCCCTATTTTTACACAATCCAATTTAAAGTTAATATATGTTAAAAAGTAGGGATTTGATAAATAATTCAAGAGCTATTATTCAGGTTTCTATGTCAGCTTATGCAAAACATGAAATTAGAAGAGTTCCTAGAACAAAAATGCAACAGAGGAGCTCTTCTAAACTCAGTCAGTTAACCATTCTGGATGTGCATATTTGGGCAAGCTTCCAAGGACAGTTTGGCACCCATAAATATTTCAATGAAAAAGAGATGACTCATAAGTTCCTAAAAAACTGTACAGAATTTCAAGACTCTTCAACAACTGCAAAAGGAAAAGGGAAATAGACTCCATTAAAAAACAGTCCAATTGCTGTTTTCTTCACCTTTTGAGTCTGTTCTTCCTCTCTCTTCAGGAAGATGTTTTCCCCAAGTACATAAAAGGAGGTCACACACTACCATGAGAGACTGTTCAACCTGACCAACCTCAAAATCAGTTAAACCCTTTCCTATTAGCAGTAGAACTCTGGGTGAACTGCTTTAAAATGAAACGGTTTTCTACTCAAAAAGGACTCAGCAAAGAAGCAAACAGCATTCTTTAGAAAAAGCTACATATAATCATGTACCCATAACATGAAAAAATACTACTTTATCTTCAAAATGTGGTTAAAAATATTTATCAAGCCTGTACGTGCAATCACACATTTCTCTCCTTTGCAATTGCCTCCAATTGAGTGTTCCTCCATTCTGCAGAACTTTAACATTAAATATTTTGTGCTGAGGAGGAGGGGCCTATGGGGAGGTATTTGCTCTGGTTTGATCCAACACTCACCTGAGATTAAGCTTTTATTTAATCATGACAACGCTTCTAAAAATATTTAATCAACTTAGTGGTTCAATTAGAAGATAAGCAAGCCATACCTTTGTCAATGTTTTCATTCAAGTGACAGTTTTTCTTGGTCTCTGCTCCAATCCTGTTGTCATTTTCATCAATAAGGATGCACATCTCTGCCAAGAGCTGCACCTGCTGCTCATCCAGGTGATCTGTGTTTACTTCAGGCATCGTGATGGTAGCACACGTTCTACTGGAGACAGACAATGAATGAAGGGGCATTCACTAAAAACAATATCCAGAAGGTTCTGGGCAGTGTGAGAAATAACCTAATGGCTTGTTTCTCTGACAAGGTGTAAATCACACACCAATTTCATTTTGAGAGTTTACATGCTGAAATTTCTTATCTACAATACAATTCACACACCAACCCTTGACAGGAGCTTGAAACGTTTTATTTCTCAGGAAATAAATTAAAAAAAAGTCTCTGCAGGACACCCATGCTTTGTCTGACATTTTTATGGGCTGTCAGCAGCAGAAATTCCAGTTCCAAACTCCAAGCTCTGCACCACTAACTCTGGCTACATTTATACCGCCAGGCATCTTGTGCAGGAGGATTTTTCCTGTCCACACGTCTTTTAAAGGTTCGCTAACAGGGTTTCAACCCGAGGTACCTACAAAGCAGCACCTGCCCTGGCCCGTGCCCTTGCTTCCGTGGGTGCGTTCCCGGGTCACACCTGGGACCCTCCCTGCTTTGTCTGGGCCATCCCCGAGCACATGGCACAGGAGTGCATTCAGACAGCTCTGGAGGATCCCCAGGGAGGGAGGGAGGGAGGCTCCACATCAACTTCAGGCAAGCTGTTCCAGCGCACGGTCACCTGCTCACTTCCTCACGCTCAGGTGCACACTCCTGTGCATCACTTCTGCCTCTAGTCTTATTGCTCAGCAACGAGCCCTTGGCTGCCTCCCATAGATATTTACAGAAATCAACGATGTCTCCCGTCGAGGCTGAACAGACACAGCTTCCTCAGCCTTTACTCCTAAGAGACACGCCAGTCCCTTCAAGACCTTCGCTACTTTCCGACAGACGCGCGTCCCTCTGGTACGGAGGAGCCCAGAACCGGACACAGAGCTGCGGCCGCGCCTCGGCAGGGCGGAGGGGCAGGGTGCCCGCCCTCGGCCCGCTCAGCAGCCGCAGCCGTGCCCGTGCCCCGCTCACCTGGCCGTCCGTGCTCTCGGCCCCCACCGCTCGCCCCTTACGCCGAGGCCGCTCCGAGGGGCCGCGCTCCCGGCCCGGAGCAGCGCGCGCCACATCCCTCGTCATACCCCGCCCGCCAATGGCGTCGCCGCACGGCGCTGACGTCACCGCATCGCCCGATCGCCCCACTGCGGCGCGGGGGGCGGTGCCAGCAGTGACAGGTGGGAGAGGCGGAGGGCGTGGCCAATCGCGACACAGCTCCGCGCGGCGCCGGCCAATAGAGACAGGGAACGGCGGCGAGTTGGCCAATAGGGACAGGGAGCGGCGGTGGGCCGGCCAATAGGCGAGGGGCGG
>VXBU01003347.1:360901-373534 GCA_013400315.1 Bombycilla garrulus | reverse complement strand
CGGTGCTGCCGCCTCCGCTGCTGCCCCTCCCGCCTTCTCCTCCTCCTCGTTGTCCTCATCCTTCCCCTCCTCTTTCTCCGCGCCGCCTGCGGCCGTGCCCCTCCCCGCTCTCCGCCGCGGCTGTGGCTGACAGGGGAGTGCGGGGGCAGCGGGCCGCGGACCCTCCGCCATCTTCGCGGCGGCCGGGGGGCTGAGGGGCGCGGGCTCCGGGCGGCGGCGGTGGCACCATCGCCGTGGTACCTGCGCGCTGTCGCCGCCGCCCAGGCCCGCGGCGCTAACCGGGGCTCCTGCCCGGGCACCCCCTCCCTGTCCGTCCTATTCCGCTTTATTTCCGAGAGAAATGACTTGCACGTTCTCCTGTAAAAACCCGAAATAACCGAAAATGAGCTGTCCTTCCTCTTCAGTGTGTCGCGGTTTTTGAGCGCTTCCAGCCCGGGGCTGTGGGGATGGTTCCAGGTCTGCGGGTAGGGAAGCCGAGGGTGCTGCTGAGGAGACTCCTCTCGCTAACTTTGTTCTTGTGCTGCTGCGTATCCCAAGGACAGGTCAAGCGCAGAGCCCCAGTAGTTTACAGGTGGCGTTCAGGTCCTCTGACACCTGTTCAAATGGAGTAAACATGAAACGCCCAAGTTTTGGAAGTGGGGCACAGCTACATGATGTGTAAATAATGAGGGGAGCACCATTTTTGCTGGCATGGGGTGAATCTGGCCTTTAGCACTGGAAAGACGACATGGAAGTGTCCAGGATAGATAAAAGTTGTCTGTAAACAGCCATCTTCAGTAGTTCTCTCTTTTTCTGACCTAAAACCCTGTGAAAATAAATTTGAGAGGAGAATAGATATGCTTAATGTATTCAGAGGTTGCGTGGATGTTAGGTTCCATTCCTTATGCAAAGATGAGGAAAACTTCTTTCTGGTTAAGTGTTGATCTGTGGCTCAAGACGTCACAGTGTTTGTGAGAAAAGAGAAACTTCTACGTGTGTTTTTATCTCTCTTGTCAAATTTATTTTTTTATTGTGGTTGAAGTGAGCTTTCTATAACAGTAATGTCATGGAAGGTTTACATAAGGAACTGGTGGAACAGCTTCTTTGAAGTGATTCAGTGTCATTGAGTACACCTTGACATGATACAAACGTCTGTTATTCAGACACCGATTTTACAATGTTACAACTGCATCATTTTCCTTAAGCAAATTTCTGAAACTGCTTTCCAAGCAAGTCTGCAGTTGGCGTTTCTTGATGTTTTTGAAAGAGAGCTGGTAACCCCGAGAACCCACAAGTATGTTTTCTAATGAGTAGTTTAGATTAGATAATCTTTGTGCATGGTGTCAGCTCTAACCTATCTTTTAATAACTTTAGATGTAGTTAGTGTGTTGTGGACTTGGGCAATTATTTTAAAATATATGATGGCACCAAATCTTAGAATTTAAGGCAGAGGCCAACTGTAAAGTTGATTTTCTTTTTAATGCCAGTTGTTTATGTGTATGTTTGTCCCTGAACTAGGTTTATCATATTAAATCTAAAGAATCTAAGTTGAAACTGCCTCTTTAATACAGACAGGCCCTTCCACCATCTATTTCTTTAATTCAGGACTTGTTTGAAGTATGCGGTCTTTAGTATGGACTGAAGTGCTTAAGTGTGTTGGTACAGTCACAAGACAAATATTGTGAGTGTGGTGATAATGTCTTACAAGAAGATCTTACTTCTATGAAATCCGGAAATTGCAAGCCAGAGCTAGTATGTGCCAAGTAAAGAGGAATTAAGTAGTGTTGCATTCTGTAAATTTGAGATGAGATTAGGATCATTTTATGTCGTGGAATTTTAAGTCTTGGAGCTAAGACTAATAGGCTGTCTTGTGAGGTGAAAGCCAGAGTGAGGGGCTTTATCTGGTGGCCAGCCCTTCAAAGCCCTGTGGAGAGAGTTGGTTACTGCTCTGTGAATGACCACTGAGGAATGGATAGGAATCAGGATGGTCTCCTTGCAAGCCAGAGTGGTTGGTGTTTTGTTTTACTCAAGGAATATGTACTATTTTTAGACTTGGTGTTCAGGATGGTAGGCTGGCTGCTCACAGTGCTCTCACGTGGACTGTTGGTAGGTTCCATAGTTCTCTGTGCTAGACCTCATGAGGTAATGCTTCAAGAATGTGCTGTACAGAGATTATTTATTGGTGCTTCTGAAGAGCTTGCTAGATGTGTTAAAGTCAAAATTACTTGCTTTTGTTCAAGTCTTAAGAGCTAAAAGATTATAATTTACTAGCAAGTAATATATTGTAGATGAAGAGCAATGATACTAGAGGTCAATGAACAAGACCATGATAGCAATTCATATAATACATGCATAGCAAGTACATAAATGTTATTTGTTTAGAGACTGGCAGAATTAGATTCTAGCTTCTGAGTGTGGTGCTGTACTTCCTTGAACAAACACCTTGTTAAATTGCCTTTGCTCCTGAACTTCCTTAGGATTCCTCACCCTCAGGTCTTGTATTTGCAACCCTATGTCCACATGTAGGCTACTTCTAGGCTGTTAGGGATTTGCTAATACAGAAGTGGGAGGTTCAGTGTCTGCGAAACAGCTGAGGAAATAAAGTACTCTTCAAACATATTTTAGGAGTTAACCAGCTGTAAGTAATTTAGCAGGACCTGATGCTGCCTGTTGAACTCTTCAATAAAGCCAGTTAGTCAATACCTATAGATAAAAGAAGGTACAATATATACTGATAGGTTAGTAACTAGTGTTGAGCATAAGATTATATTGCACCTTGCACCATTTAAACTAGTTGAAACAATGAACACCCTTGGCAAGCACAGGTAGCACTGATCTCAAAGGGAAGCTTTCAGGACATCAGCAATACCACTAAATAGGTTTTAGTCCGATGGTTATTGGTGGACTCAGGAGGGTTTCTACTGTATTAAAAAAAAAGAGAAAAATCCAAGTCTGCTAATAATTGTTGTTTAGTATTAGATAACATAAGCCTGTATGGTGAGAGTAGCATTTCTTGCTTTAGCAGACTGTATGGCAAGCTAGGTCAGCCCTGCATTTTGGTGCGACAGCAGCATTTGCTGATATAGCTGAATTAGCAAGATCAAAGCTTGCTAGCAGCAAAACCGGGCTGGCTTACATTTGGATGTTGGTGTTAGAAGCTTGCCTAGAGTGGGTACTCACTAATATGTTAAGGTTTTTATCCTTGATTTCAGCTGTATGACATACTTAAATTTTTTTGGTGCAACTTCTTTACTCTGCTTTCTGTTGAAAGGAGGTTGTCACCTTCAGTGGTAGATGCCCACTTTCCTCTTTTACATTTTGAGGAATATCCAGTTTTATTTGAAAGAAAGCTGCACTAAATTTAGAAAAAAAAATCAGTGTTGTAATGCTTGAGTGGATTTCACAAGGTTTGAGCACACTCATTAGTGTTTCTAGTATCGTCTGTGATGATCTGGAATGGTTTTGTTTCCTAAATATTTACCTTTAGCAAAACAACTAGTCTTATGAAGCAGTCTGTTTTGCCTGATCTTTCTCAGATGTGCTGTAGTCTTATGGCTTGCATTGAATTAACAGCACTGGAATGTACAGCATCACTGAAGCAAATTGTTCACTGAAGACCTCAAAATTGAAGTTTTACTCCTTTAAATTTGATTTCCTTGCATATTAATAAAAGAGTGTAGTGGCATATGTTGATACTTAAATTCCCTTAATCATGAATAATACTGTCAAACTGAGTTCCATGTAATTAAGAACTTAATAACAGTAATCATTCTCTTCTCTTTCTGCTTTTCCTCCCTGCTTTGTGGAAGAAAAAAAGCCCCAAACCCACACACTCCCCTACATTAATGGGCATCTTTGTATTGTAAGGTTTTAATGCTGCACTAGACAATAATTACTATTGTAAAATGCCTTTGTGTTTTATGTAGTATACATGGAAATTTTATTCTAAGTCATGTTTGAAAATGGGAGACTTGAGATGAAGAGATTTAAGCACACACAAATACACTAAAATTGTGTGGGTCTTTTTTTTTATTTGATACAATAATTTAAATAGTAACTATTGCTATTTCTAAACTCTAAAGAAAATGGAGCAGGGAGATGATGGGGAAGATGTTGGTGAATCTTCCTGATGCTTTCCCTTTACAGACTTGTGTGTTGTCTTGAATGAACAAAAAAGGAAATGCAATACTGTAGCCATTCTGACTGTGCTCTGACACATCTTAAAACAGCTTTTCTCCCTGGCTTCAGCAACATGCATACCCCAGGAATTCTTTTCCTTTCAGCAGCCTTCTTGCTCTGTGTTCAAGAGCAGAAGAAGGCAAGTACAATTAGTTATTGCTGCAGTGAGTTTTTAAGTCTGGTAAGGCCAATGTGTGCTCTCTTTGTTGGTGCTGTTTCTCTGTTGTAGCTGACTAAAACAGTAATTGGTTACACATCTGCTCTTTACTGTTACCCTGATGAAATATTTCCTGTGACTGAGTACATCTGTTACAGAAAGGTAGGTGGCAGAACTTTAATTTAACACATTGTAAAATATCCTGCAAATTTAATTAAACAGCACTGCTGAAATACCTCAGTATCTTTGCATTCAGCAAGTGGTAACCACCTGTGGTCTAGATGGTTTCTGGGACATCTTTTCCTCCCCTACTTCTGCAGATTTACATTATTAGAAAGGTTCTCTGAGGCTTTGACAGATCATTGTGTGAAGTCTATGCAAATGTAGTGTTTTCCAGTGTATGTCTCTTAATCTCACTTTTTAGTAATACAGTACTGGTGAACTGCCACCCTTAGTGAAAATAGTTTAGTAATACAATATACTTCCTCCTTCTCTCCCTTTCCCTTTTTTCTCAGAAAGTACTTTTCTTAAGCCTTTTTTATGCTTGATTGCTAATTTTTAGCTTCTGTGAATTTAGGTTCTTTTGATTCAGGAAGCAAGATTCCAATACTTCTTGGTGGTTTTTCCATCCTACTTGGGGCATTACTGCATAGAAGGAAAGTGACCTTAGTGAATTTTTCTTTTCAGAACCGTTTTGGAACACTCGAAAGTTAACTGTATCTGGCTAATAATATATAATGGATTGTTTTGAAGCACTTTTTTCTTGCTTGGTCTGACTGGGATTTGGTGCCTAGCCTTGACTTGTATTTATGTTTTCCCTCATCCCCCCCTTTCCTGTTGTCTGGTGTGTTCTAACTACAAAAGTTTCAAAAAATTGAAAGTCTTTGACTGGTTTGTGTACTACTGTCTGTTTCACTAATCAATATTTAATATGGTTTTCATAGGATATGTAACATGACACTGATATTCTGGACAGGTAATTTTCAATGTTTGAAAACCTTACATATAAGGGGAATCAGGTAACTGCTAGAAATGAGCACCTAATTTTTTTTGGCATCATATTGCCAAGGATCTGTTTTGTGAAATCTACTCTTGAAAAACCTATAGCTTCTTACTGCTGCAATAGAATCGGAAGAGTTCTGAAATTGTAAAAGTGAAGTTAATATTTAAAGGGACACTGTCACTATTTTAAAATGGAATTTAAACCCTTGTTCTAAAAAAATTAATTGATTATTGCTCCATTACTCAAAGTTTATAAGGCTGTTTGGTGGGATCCAGAACAATAATATTAAAGGCAGTGAAGCTATTCCCCTTATCTCCTTCCCATCCTCTGTATGCACATGCCTGCTTGCGGCCTCTTTGGTTTCAGCTTTGCTGTGGCTGTGTGCACCCTCCTGCCAAGCCTGGGATCAGCTGCATGTTTGCCCTCTCCAGAACGTGCATGGGTGGTGTGTCATGCTGCTGCATGAGGAGAGGGCAGTGCTGGCAGTGACACTGGCTGCAGGTGAACTGCTGCTACCAAACACACACAGTGGCAGCCATGTTTCCTACCCAGTCTGCTCACGAGCTGCCAAAGTAGAAACTTCTGTGTAGTGAACGTGAGAATTTCGTTCTGTAAAGATGTGATCTCATGCATATGACTGTGTCCCTTTAAATTCTATGTGCTAGAGTGTACAGCTGCCAAATCTGTGCGTGCTGCTGCTGAGCGCTGCAGTTGATTCACCGAGGGAAAGGAGAGCACCCAGAGGGACTATGACAGGCTGCAGGAGAGGGCCCTTGCAAACCTCATGAAGTTCAACAGGCCAACTGCAGGATCCTGTACCTTGGGTTGGAGCAGTCCTGATATCAGTGCAGGCTGGAGGGTGAACTGATAGAGCAGTCCAGCAGAGAGGGACCTGGGGATACTGGGGCATGAAACAACAGAAGTGTGTGCATGCAGCCAGGGACAGGCAATGGCAAAGAAGATGTGGACCTGTTAGAGCTGGTCCAGAGGAGAGCCACACAAGTTACCAGAGTGCTGCAAACTTCTTCTGCAAAAAAAAAAAAGCTGAGAGAGATGGGTTTTTTAGCCCAAGAGGATTCTCTGGGGAGATGTTATCAGAGTCTTTCAATACTTAAAGGGAACTTTGGAGAAAGAGAGACTTTTTACCAGGGCCTCTAGTGATATGACAAGGGATAATGATTTTAACCTGAAAGAGGGTAGATTGAAATTAAATAGAAGGAAATTTTTTTTACAGTGAGGGTGGTGAAGCATGGCACAGGTTGGCCAGAGAGGCAATGGATGCCCCACCCGTGGAAACGTTTAAGGTCAGGTTGGACACGGCTCTGAGCAACCTGATGCAGATAAAGATGTCCCTGCCCATTGCAGAGGAGTGTGACTACATGACTTTTAAAGATCCCTTCCAATGCAAACCATTCTGTGATTTTTTTAAGCACTCATAAAAAGGATATTGCTTTGTAAGGTCCTCCAAAATACAGTAGCTTGGCAGGAAGGGCAAGTGGAAACCAACATAAAACAATGCTTGGTAAGGAACAAGCCACATTAACATCTTTGTGTCTAACAGTTCAGGAGCTGCATCTGGCAGGGATTAGAAATTGCCTTTTGTTTTTTTTTAACCCTCCTCCACCCCCAGATCTTAAATGAAGTGGTGTTAATGGATTAATGGGATTATATGTAGCTATGTGTATGAATAAAACTGTCTTAACAAATCTGCCTGTGTGCACACTGATGTTTCTGGCCTTAAAATGTAATCCCAAACTGCAGAATGTGGTAGCTGAAAGCGATTGAAAGAGTGGTTCCCAAGGGAGGTAGGAGGCAGGGTGGAAGAGGGAGAATATATATGTGTGCTTGGGATCTGATCCTCTTTTGAAAAGAAATAGAAATGTGATGAGCACAGAAAACCTGTTCCTCATTCTTGACCATATGTCCATGAACAGGAAGATGCTTAGTGAAGCCCAGAAAATTAGCAATAACTGTTTATGGGATGGACTTTTTTAAAATTTTGTAGAGGAATCTAGCCACAGTGAATAGCAGAATTTACGCAAATAAGGAACTACCCAATAGTAGATTTTTCTAGTCTCTTCTTTAATTTGTGAATATAGCTATTTAGTTACTACTGATTAATCACAGATAAAAGCTCTGATGGGATTAGGTGTAGGGGAGGACTCTGTGGAATCCAGAGGATATGAAAAAAAAATTTTTAGTACAGTATAGGTCACTGGCGCAACCTAAATTTTATTTCGGAGTCACTGTGGAATTGGTGTCAGGTTACTGGAACTCGGTTGTTCCAAAAGCTAATTAGAATACCAAGTCTTTTAATAAGGATGGATGGGCATTAAAATCTTAACTAAATCTAGTCTCATTTTTGATACAGATTTCTGTATCTTTATACATTTTCATTTCGAGACGTAAAACCCAAAGGAGATTTCAAGCTCTTGTTATTCACGGTGCATACTGTGTTTTTAGTAAGGTATGCTTTCCCGTGGCTTTATGATCTGTTAAAAAGCTGCAAACACCGTGTCAAAGCCCTGAACTGGTTGATGCCGATCTTGTTAATACCGATGGTGCTCATTCCTAGCGTGAGATCCAGCGTGTTGGCGGATCTTAAATTGCAAGTGGTCCTGGGTTTGGTTTAAATTTTCTCTGATCAACTTATTTAAAAGGAAGCTCAGTTGCCTGGTTAGCTTTGCCAACTCTGCTCTCCTATTTCTCTGCAGACTATTGCACCTATTTTAAGTTTTATTGTTTCAGAAATTATTTATGCTGGAGAATGAATTTTTATTTTGTTCTCATTGTGCATGATTGAAAAATTTTGGCTAATCAATCCTGAAACATTTGAAATGTTTAACAACTGGTACCCCATGAAACAAAAAATAATTTCTGTTGAATGTTGGGTTTAAATTTAAAAAATCCTGTAATTAAATGTTTGTAAAAATAAGATTTTTGACAGTAAAGAACATATTCTCCATATTTATGCAATCAAACATAATTTGATTTTTCATACATATTCTCCACATTTATGAAATAAATCAGACATCATTTGATTTTTCTTAAACAGGGGAAGCAATAGCTCATACATGGTAATACTGTTTGGTGATACTGTCAGGTGTTTTTAGGCATATTGAAGTGCATTTATTTGGCTTTATCAAGGTGACAGAAATGAATCACATTGCCAGCAGCCTGTTAAGTCTGGTGCACTTTCGCTATTCTCAGAAGTTCATGGGCACTTCCATTATTAAGGGAAGTGAAACCATGAGCTGCCAAAAACGGTGGAAGATAGTTTTCAGAACTTCTGTCATGACAATTAATTTCTGCCTATGTCTGAACAAGGACATCTGTTAAATTTTGTATAGTAAATTAAATTTTGTATACATGCTGACAGTGTCCCTAAATTACCATGTTTGCTTTCATTTTCCAGCTGGGTTTTAATTTTGCATGCATTTCAGTGAACTACAGTATGCATAATAATTGTTTCCGGGAAGCATTTTGGGGCTGTCTCTGCTGGTGTTCTCCAAAATGAGCAAGGAAGTGGAAATTATTTTCCTTTTGTGGAGGTTTGTTGGCTAATGGATAAATAATGCAGAAGCAATTCCATTCTATTTACATATAGGCATATGGTTTTGAACTTAATGTTGTTTGAAGAACAGCTGTAAGTAAGAGGGATCTCTTCTTTTTAATGACAACCCAAACAACTCCAAAATTTAGTAGAACCAAATACTTCCAATTTGAGAAAAATATTTAAATTGTGGTTTGTTTGGCGAAGCAATTTGTAATGTGTAATGCTTGTCCTTAGTTTATCATAGGAGCCTCTGTGAAGCTGTTTTTTTGAAGTAATGCCAATAGAAAGTGGAAGTTGTGCATCTGCTCGCCAAGCAAAGCAGAAACGTAAATCACACAGCCTTTCCATTCGAAGAACCAACAGTTCCGAGCAGGAACGGGCTGGACTGCAGAGAGACATGTTGGAAGGGCAGGTAAGGCGGTGCTTGGGAGCTTCCAACTCTTTTTAATGTGTTTTCTATGGGGAGAAGCTAAACAGACTGAAATATTGAAATATGTCCAGTAAAGCTGCAGGAGCAACAGATTGTGTTGCTTGTAAGTGCTTATTGCCTTTGGAGATCACTGATGTGAGTGTTGACAGTGGTTCAGGTTGGGTTCAGACCTGTGGAGTTTATCAGCTTCTGTGTATTCTTACATGAATGATAAAGCCGTAAAACAGTGTAAATCTCAGCCTGTTTGTTCACTGCAACCTCTCCCCCCACCTGCAAAAGAAAATGTTCAAGATTGATTCTTGCTTTTGTAAGTTTGCATTTGGAATAGTAGCAATCCAGGAATATGAATAAACCAAATACTTCTTGTGATGACTCTGACAGGGAAAATATTAGTTGTAATGCTGTTCTGCATTCCTTTCCATAAAATAAACAAATACTGCCTGCCTGACAGAAGTGTGAGCTAACTCAGATTTTTGTTTGTGTGGGGTTTTTTTTGTTTAGCTCAAATGAAGGTGTGCTCTTTTGGGATTAAATTTAAGGCAAAGAACAGCAGCCACTGCTTCTGTAGCTTTCTTAATCATGTCAGTGCGGTGGGTGCAATCTGGACTTGGAGTGTTGCATCTAAAAATTCCGAGATTACCTGTAGGTAAGGCTTCGGTCCGAAACAGTACTGGCAAAGATAAACAAATTCCAATTTAAAAAGTATTTATTGTCAAATTGACTACACAGTATTAGTCTAGGATTGGCAAAGATGATGCAAAACTTCATTTTTTATCAGACAATTGGTTTGAAATACAAATGGAGTTTGGCTATGAGAAACCTCACATCAAAGTTTGCAGATACACTGAAGGGAAAGCCTGGTGTTTCCTCAGTGTTGTGACTGTTTTTTTTTAAATTAAATCTAATTTGTCAGTAAATCATAGCATTAGTTTTCTGGGAATTACCGGAGTCTAGGTTGTTGCTTCTAGTCATCTAGAAATTGGAGAATGCAAGTATTTGGATAGAAAGCTCTCATGCATTTGGAACTACTGCAGCCTTGCTTCAGGAAAGTCATGAAGGGCAGCTGAGAGGTCAAGACATGCTGTCACCCCTGCATAGTAAACCAAAATGTTAAGCTGATTTAGTATTTCTCAGCAAATAAGTGTATTATGGTGTAATACATAGATGTTTAAAATGTTTTATCTGTCATCTTGTTGGATTTTGTTGACCTTGAGCAGCTAGGTGGCAGGTTCTATCAAGTAGAGAGTATTAGTGCCCGTTCACAGTGGAGCTGTAAACCACAAGCTAAGGACTTTTGCAGATAAAGAGATAACATTATTACACGCTGTTTTAACAAGCTATTTTAAATAATGCCAACTTTAAAGAGAGGAAAGGAAGACATTTTACTCTGTTGGTTACTTCATTACAAGTTTAGATTTGTTTATACTTTCAGGCTTTGAGAAGTGGTTTGAAAAACTTTTCTACATCTCCTTTTTAGTTGCAAAAGTTATAGGATAAGTTACTTTCTTCCATAACCTTGCTGTATGAAATTATTGGGTAATTGAATTAAAAATAAGTCTTCTAACTTTAGTATTTCTTTTAATGGTGTTTAAGGTATTTAGTATTTTTGTTTAATTAGTTTTATTTCAAGTTGGTTTTAATTAGTATCTGTTTGGCTTCTGGTTGTCTGTGAATGCCTGAACAAAAGTACCCTATCAAGGGAGAGGCAGATGAAGAAAGGAATGATGCAGGGGGGCTTAAGGAGCACGGTCCCACTTCTTCCAGCACAGCGCCACAGCTTAAACCAGCTGTGAAGCTGTGTAAAATTGTGCACAAAGCAGGTGTGCTCTGTGTCATGAGTAGTTTCTCTTGCTGTCTTTAAAATTTTGGAAATAGCTTACACAGGCAGGGTCATGGCCGGCTTTTGCTGCTGTGCCTGCAGACAATTCCTGGGGCTGGTGTGGAAGGGGACTCAGTTCAGTGAAAATTTATTTTGAAAGAAGTTCATAGCTGGCTACCTAGGTAAATAGTAAGTGTAGTAAGCCAATTTGTATATTGTGGTCTGTGAGAAACTGAAGAATAGAATGCTTGAGTAATATCTGGGGAGGGAAGGATTAGAAATTGTAGTTTTCTTCATAGTTATGGTTAGTGACAAAAATAGATAAATGTTAAAAATACATTTCAAATTTTAGTTTGTCTTGAGCTTTGGCAATAAGATGCATTGTGTTCATAACCTTCTAACCCATTGCATAGTCAACTTCTGAATTACTTTATGAAACAAAGGTATTCTTTTTTCTTGAACGGGAAACATATTGGTATTGAAAAGAAATTTTTTCTCACTTTCTATATTTTTAAATGAACTGTACATGTATCTTGATTTTATAATTTTTCTCTAGTAAAGAAAACCAAAACAAATACCATAGGTGATTTGAATTCTATCACTTGAAAGAAAAAGAATATATAAAATGAATAACTATGATGCACAGAGCTATTTGTTTTGTGTTCCACAGTAGCAGTAGTTTTAATTTCCCTTCTTGCTTTGACATTGAGATAACTGTTAAAATCAGTTCAATACTGAAGAGTAGTTTTATCAAATATATGTAAAGACAAATATAACCCCCCAATATTTTGCCTCTGCCTCCTAGGATTCCAAGTTGCCATCTGCTGTCCGGAATACACTCCTTGAACTTTTTGGACAAATAGAGCGGGAGTTTGAAAACCTGTATATTGAAAATTTGGAATGTGAGTGTCTGTTTTTTTCTGGCAGCTTATGAATTATTCATATTTAGGTTATAGTAACACTAATTCAAACACATTGGATATTGTAGTATAATTAGTGTAGCTTTTCTGTGAGTAGTTTAGGAGTTGTTCTGAACTTGTAGCCAAAGGTGGCACCATTTCAGAAAAATCACTTTATTAACTCTTTGACACAACCAGTGAGAACTGACATCTGTTACCCCCCTTTTACCCCTGGGCAAGGCCAGTGAAGGGTCTGTCTCTTTATCATTGTAGGCTCTGGTTATGTTAATCTCCAGAAACTCCATCCAGGCTTTGGAGTTTTTGACTTTGTTTTATGTTTACAGGCTTAATGATGTAATATTAGTAAATAAAACTGGAAAAGCTACTTGCTCAAAAAAGTGTA
Organism: Bombycilla garrulus; assembly: GCA_013400315.1. NCBI lineage: Eukaryota > Metazoa > Chordata > Aves > Passeriformes > Bombycillidae > Bombycilla > Bombycilla garrulus. The sequence continues at coordinate 361,109 of VXBU01003347.1, read as the reverse complement.
AAATGGGGTGATTTTAGATCAAATGACCTAATGTCTTGGTTTTGAAAGACAGGTGCCTGCCAAGGAAGGCAGGAGCTTCTCTTGGAATAGAAAATGCAAACCCCCTCCCTTCAAATTATTAAAAGGAGCTCTCAGGCAAAGATATGAGGATAGCAATAACAGTTCTTTAATATGTATAAACAAAATAAAGTATAACAAAAACCACTAA
>VXBU01003347.1:158949-353693 GCA_013400315.1 Bombycilla garrulus | reverse complement strand
TTCTGTTAAAATCCTTACCCAGACTGAATGAGAAGTGCACTCTGCACTTGTACAAACTCTTTATTCCAAAAAGATTGCATTATTGTAGTACAGAATAGTTTGTCTTGCATTCTGTAAAAGGGCTGCTATTAAAAAAGAAAAGAAAAAAATAAATGAGAGGTATGTTTGCACCCAAACTCACTTTCCTAACATCAAATGTCAAATTTTTGACAACAGTAATTTGTCAGAACATTAAAGAATCATGGAAAAGTTAATATCTACTTTTATTTATGAGATAATTACTAAATCTTGGATCGATGTGGAAAAAAATGTTGGTGTCTCTGCTATTTCAGATTGTATCCAGTTTTAAAACTACAACGTCAAGGGCAATCTGTCAACTGGTAAAGGAATATGTTGGCCACAGGGATGGTATTTGGGATGTCAGTGTCGCGAAAACTCAGCCAGTGGTGTTGGGAACTGCATCTGCTGGTAAAGTTTTGTGTTGCTTGAATATTTAGAAGATTCTGGTTAAGACCCTAAGCTGTAGCAAATATAGATCCAAAGCATACTTGAAAACTAAGCTCCACACTGAAAGAGTAGTTTTTAAGAAGTTCTGTAGCTGAAAAAATCTTATAATTGGAATTTCCTTTCCCTTGGAAGGTTCAAGCGTACTTGTTGGTCTTTCTAAAGTGTGTGCCAGTTCACTTCCATGCAGGTCACACTCTCGTTAGTCAGCTCTGGCATGTTGGTTGTGGTGGGTGGGTGGGATGGGGAGCTGTTTGCTTGGAGAGGCCTCTGGCTAAGAATTCCATACAGCTGGGTACAGAGTTCCTTGCAGGCTTTCTATCCTGGCATTGTTTAGTCTTTGCTTTATAGAAGCTGTATATGTGGTCATAGTTTGCATATTTTTGTATTCTTGCATTCTGTCTTTTGCCGCAGAACACCGGGGCAGCTAAAAATTTTCAGTCCTTTTTACTTTATTAGATTTATTCCTTCCACTTGAGGGAGTACAAGTACTAATGAACAACTCACTAAATCTATTATAGTCCAAAAATAAGTGTAGAGACTTGTGTAGTTTTGGAAATTTATTAAGGAAATAAATCATAACCAGATAGAATCAATTTGAAGTGACATGCTTTTGAAGTTAGAACAGAATCCAAAGGTACTGACTAGACTTTAATATTTATGGGCCAGAAATCTCTGATTCTTGAACTGAATTGTTGCAACTTTTTGTTGCAAAACAGCAATTGTTGTTGCAATTGTTGCCCCTGCTGAGGGGGCACATTTTGTCTTTGTGTGGGACATCTTGTCTTTGTCCTGATTTAACTTGGAAACAACTGTTCTCCAGTTCAGCTTTAAGGTACTACCCATTAAATACTTAAATTAATTATTTATTTTTGGGTGTGGCAGGATAAAGGAGTGGCAATTGGAGTGATTTCCTTTTTAAATTAATGGTTTTAGTGCTCTGCAGTGACCTGTATGCATTTGGGACTTCCATGCAGGAAGTAAATAGATTGTGCATGGAATTCCTGTTTGTAGTGACTTCATCATGGAATGCTTTCTCTGTTTTTTTCTGAGTCTAATGTTACCCAGCTGGAGCACTATACAGAAGCATATAACCAAGTTAGGAAAAATATCAAAAGTAGAATTTGCATTTCAGTACTTGCTGCAAATTAATCTGATTAGGAAAGCACCTTTACTTTTTGGGGGAGACGTGTACAATGATAAGAAAATGTTAAGTTTTGTATATAAGGTGGTAGTCAAAAGTTCTACATTTAAAATCTTTTTCATATGGTATGTGCTACATAGGAAGATAACTTGTTTGTTCAAAGGGTAAAAATGAAAACCGTGTTTTTAACTATTTACAGCTGCTTTTTAATCTTTGTAGATCACACTGCTTTGCTGTGGAGCATAGAAACAGGGAAGTGCCTTGTCAAGTATGTAGGGCATGTTGGCTCAGGTAAGATTAAGGGCATGTTGTGAAAACTGGGAACAGAGCATGGGAGGGGGAAATGTGTTTTGGCCAGCTACAGAAATGTTTATTGTGGTTTCACTTGCAGCTTTGCCAACATCATTAACAAGTCAATTGCGAAGTTCCATTAGTTTTCATACAGAGAGTGTTTTGTAATATGATTCTTTATTGGAGAGGCGTATTAAAACAGTTCTGCAAATGCTAAATGAATAAACAAGTCCATATAAAGAAATTTACAGGCAGAGTTACAACACTCAGAAGTTAAATGTCAGAACTTATTGTGGTCTCATGCATGTGGAGAGCAAAAGAAGCTTATATAATCAGAAATTAGCTGTCTTGCAGGGTTTGTGTTACATTTGGGTTAGAAACTATGGATGCAGATCTTTTTGCACTTCTTTGTTTAAGATCCCATATATAATTTGCTGCATAATAGGAAGACCTTGTTTCTAAGACAGTTAATTAAATATAAGTGTTTGTCTTTCTTTATTCCAGTAAGAATATTGTAGAAACTGCTTTTTAAATCCCTCTTTGGGTGTGGAGGGGCAGTGCAGTGAGTGTTTTTGATATTAATCTTAATTTTTGGTGTCCAATTTGATAAGAACTTGATTAACCCCTTCTGCCTCTTAATGAATTTGAATATAGGATTTTATAGACCAAAACTGGAGAGGTTTTCCATAGCTTTAACTTGCTGTTGTGAACTGAGCACTTTGAGTGATCATACCCTGGAAAAGTGAGGAACCCACTTTGCCCAGTATTGTTGGGTTAGGTAACTCAGCACATCACACGTACTTTGTGGCAAGGATACAAAAACAATTAAGTTCTAGAGAACTTCTTCAGCTGTGAGTTGTACTTTTTCTTCCTGCTAGATGACTTTTAGCTCCTGCAGCACAAAGAAAAATGCATGGCAACAACTGGTAACACATTAATGTGTTCAGATATCTCAGGTTGTTTGCTACATGAACCTCTAAGTTCTATAAAGTCCTGTTTGAAAACTTCATTCACTTGAATTTTCATAGTGGTAGTTTTCTTTTCAAATTACTATTTGGATAACTATGAAAATAAGAAATTCTAGCCTGTATTTAAACAGTTGTGTTTAAACAACTGTGTTTGAATAAGTAAAAATAAATTATATTGTATATCAATCTTATATAACTTTATACATCTATGAATTATAATAGAAAGAATGTATTTTTTATGTAATAATACTTTTTTTTGTTTGACAGTTGATTTGAAATGGTGCGAAGGTGTTGGGTGCTAGCAGCTGGTGCACCATAGAATTAGTTCAGTTTAAGGAGTATCTTTTTAGACTCATTACACCACTCTCTCCCAACAACATATGCATCTATTTTAGTTGTATAATGGATGGAAATGAGTTCTAAGTTGTGTCTTGAATTAAATCTTATACACTGAAATGAAATGAAGAGCTTTGTTTGCTGAGAGAATTCTTGTAGAGCATAATGTTTTGATTACATATGGTTGCAGGACTGAAATCCGATTTGTGTTACCTGCATCAGGTTTTCAGACATTTGTTCTTGCCATCCTAAGTAATAAGCAGAATGTTGATGGTAACATACAGTAAATTTTAATTAAGTTAGAAATAATTATACTTAAATTCTCTTTATGGAAGTCCAGAGTGTTATCCCCTGTCAGCTTACATAAATGAATGTGGTTTCTTTATCCTCTCTAACGTGAACCACTTGTAGTAGATTTAGGAAATAACTTGCTAGAAAATGTGTTGTAGAATCAAGTGTAGCTGCTTTCCTTGATACTACACTTTTATATCCCCTAAAAGATTACTACCAAAAATTGCTGAAAACTTAAGGCGACTGGATTTTTTAATGCTTTTAATGATAAAATATTGTGAAAGAAATCTTTTAGTATACTAACTTAAAACTTTATTTCATACAGTAAACTCCATAAAGTTTCATCCCACTGAGCAAGTAGCTCTTACAGGTATGTAAAGTTTTTTCATATATAAAGTATGTTAATCTTGATGAAAAATAAGTGTAATTTGCTCACTTGTTCTGGTTGTAGTCTCCCTTCCTATTGCTTTGTCAGCATCATTCTTGACTGAATTATTTTTATACTTGGAGGCATAACAAATCAGAGCTAGATCTTGCCATCTGTGTTTTTCATGTCATATTGTCATTTTTGCTTGCCTGTTCCAAACCAGATACTTAGCATCATACATCAGCTGAATGTTCTGGAATTCATCCCAGAGTACTCAAAGAACTCTGGGTGTTATGGCAGGATACCTCCTGATTACCTACCAAAGCTCTTGGGAGTCTGGAGAGGTCCCTTCTGGGTAGTGTCACTCCTATAGTACAAGAAGGGTGTGAGGAAAAACTCATGGAACTACTGGCTGAATCCAATCTCAGTTCCTGAAAAAATATGGAGATTATACTGGGTACAGCTGAAGGGTATTTAGAGAATAATGCAGTCGTCAGGCACTGTCAACATGGGTACACAAGGGGAAGGTCCTGTTTAATTAATTTGACATCCTTCTAGGGTAAGGTCACCTGCCTAGTGGATGAAGGGAATGTGGTGGATTAAGTTTTTCTGGTTTTTAGTAAGGGTTTTGGTACTGTCCTTCACAGTGATGTTCTGGACAGATTGTCCATCTGTGAGATGAGCTGGTTCATGGTATGCTGTGTGGGCAGCTGGCTGAAGGGGTTGTAGTAAATGGGGCTGCATCTGGCTGGCGAAGGATCAGCAGTGGTGTTCCTCAGGAATCGGTTCTAGGGCCAGCCCTGTTCAAGAGATTCATCAGTGACCTGGATGCAGGAGTTGAATGCATCTTTAGCAGGTTTGTTGGTGATACAAACTGGGAGGTGCTGCTGATTCTCCTAAGGGACAAGAGGCCTTTCAGAGGGATCCAAGTAAGTGAGAGCACTGGGTGATGATTAATGGGATGAAATTTAACAAGTTCCAATGCTGGATGCTGCAGCTAAAACAGAGTAATGTTGAGCACAAGTATAAATTGGGAGAGGAGTGGCTGGAGAGCAGCCCTGCAGGATTAGAATATGTTTGTTCTGACCATAGCAAGGACAATCTTGATTTTGTCCTTAGTTAATAATGAATAAGTCTATTTTAAAACAGATGAACTTAAAACCACATAACCACATGGTACCTTCTGAGCTGTGAGCTGCTACTGGTTAAACTGAGTAGTTTAAGGCAGAAGATGAATAACTTCACACTTGCTATTTTGGGTTTCTTATTAAAACCATGGTAAAAGCATTTAATGGAAGAAAGCATTGAATAAAGAACTCCAGTATTTTGAGAAACAGTAAATTAGTGTCTGGTGCTGTACTAAATGCCTTCTTCAAATGTTACAGGTTGAGCAGTGGTGAGACTCATGTTCTGATGTGTAGTATTCAAGTGCATGTTTCACTGTAGGAGTGATTAATTTGGTAGCTGCTTATATCTTGCAAAAGGGGGTACATTTGACATGTTGGGACTTGCTTACCATAAAGTTCATAATGGTGTCTGTTAGGACAAGATGCAACTTAGAGAGTATTGCTAAGTGTAGTATTAAAGCTTGTTTTTGTTGCCCATAGAAATACTCTCATTTATTCTCTCTCTCTCTCTCTTTTTTTTTTTTTTTTTGCTTCTCTTCCCCTGTGCAGCATCTGGAGACCAGACAGCTCACATCTGGAGATATATCGTACAGTTGCCTACACCTCAGCCAACTGCAGACTGCAATGTAAGCAATCAGCTTGCTGCAACTAAACTAATTGCACAGCAATTTCATCAGATACAGGTTTTATGATAAGCCTGAATGTTACATTTACACATAATTGAAAAATTACATGATTTCAGGACTGCCAAAGATGGGATTTTAAGGTTTTAGTTTAACAGCTGTATTTCAGCTTTTCTTTGAAAATAGACTCACATGTTTTCAAAGGTACAAAATAGAATTTATAGCTTCAAGTAGATGGATTGACTCTGTTCAAGGTAGTAAATGAACTGTAAATGAACAGTCTAATAACTTCTTTTTGTAATAATGAAGTTCTTTTTAAACTGGTTAAATGTTTGTAACGTAATTTACTGAGGCACCTTTATTAGCTATAGTTGCTGTGGATTGAAAACTGATGGTAAAGACTGGTAATTTTGGCATTTATTTAATTGAGTCTTTATTGATTTCTAATCAACCCTTGCCAGCACACATCACACTGCCTGATTTTGTTGTCTCCAGGCCTTTATTTAGTCAGGATTTACTCTAGCCTGTCAAATGTGTATTTTACTTAAAAGCTGTGATTTTACTAAGCTGTGAAGAAAACACAGTTTATAGCATGAGATTCCCAGCAGGCTAAGTAGGGGCAAGAGTTGACTGTATAATACAAGATAGATTTCTGAATGGAAAAATGTTTGATTCAGTTTATTTGATTTGGCTTTTCCATTTTGAAAGAAAATACAAATGTTATCTTTTCCATCCCCAAGTAACATTTAAAAAAGATGATTTTGTCTTGTGTAATTGTAAAAGGAATTCTGAGAATGATGTTTAATGATGAGCAAAATAATTTATTTTGCATCCAGTTTACATCAGCACTGCATGATGACTGTGTATTGATCAACAGGCAAATATTGCTGTAAGGATTTGATTTTTAATGGATAAATAGATGTCTGTAAATTATTTTCTTCCCAAAGATAATATAGTCAGTGTCCTGTTAGATGCTTCCTACCTTCAGAAATGGAAAGGAGAAAAGTCCCTTGATAATATGCTGCAGTGAAATACTAGGGTAATACACTTTCCAGATAGTAAAGGGGACTAATGCTCAGAGCTCAAGAGTTTGGAGGAGATCTTAAAATAAAGTAGAAACATAGAAATATTTGGATTGGAAAAAAATTCTTAGGATCATCAAGTCCAGCTGTTAACCCAGCACTGTCACAGCCCTCCACTAATCCATGTCCTTAAGGGTGACAGCTACTCATCTTTTAAATACCTCCAGGGATGCTGATTTCACCATTTCCCTGGGTAGCCTGTTCCAAGGCTTGATAACCCTTTTGGTGAAGAATTTTTTCATAATATCCAGTCTAAACATCCCCTGGTACAACTTGAGGGCACTTCCTCTTGTTGTATCACTTGTGCCTTGTGAGAAGAGACTGACACCTTCCTTTCAGGGAGTTGTAGAGAGCAATGAGGTCTCCCCTGAGCCTCCTGTTCTCTAGGCTGAGCAACTCCAGTTCCCTCAGCTGCACATCAGCAAGTTGTTTTAAGGAGTTATTAAAATTGCATTTAACTTACTGGTTATATTCCTTCAACTAAGTTTGTGGTAGTACTGGAATAGGCTGGGTGCAGCAGAAGTAATTTACCCACATTCTCATTAAGGGGATTGGGAAGCATTTACACTGCAAAATGTAACTTAGAGACATTCCTTCCCTTTTATTCTACATATTTTTTTTTCCCTTACATTTTACAGCAAGTGTCTGGAGAAGATGAAGTTGAAATCTCAGATAAAGATGAACCTGATGGAGATGGAGATGGTTCCAGTGATTGCCCCACTGTCAGAGCCCCATTAACTTCACTGAAAAGCCATCAAGGAGTGGTCATAGCAGCCGACTGGCTTGTTGGGGGGAAGCAAGCTGTGACAGCATCGTGGGACAGGACAGCAAATCTGTATGATGTAGAGACTTCTGAACTTGTCCATTCTCTTACAGGTACTTGTTCACTCACAAAAAAATTAAATTGGTGGTTTGTTTTTATATGAGGGATTATTTGTAGATACTAAAACATCGAGGAAAGTAAGTTGTCTCTCTGGAGCAGGATGTGTGTACCAACTGCTGCTCAGTGTTGTAATAGTTTTTAAAATTGCAGTCTTGTAAATCCCCTGAGCATGAATTTATTTTCTTTTAAGCTTATGATTTAACCTATGAAAAAATAGTTGTTTAAATTGAAGGTACCCAAATTTTCATTCTTGCAAAAGGCTTTTGCTGTGTTCATGGTGTGTTAAGCAGCATTAACCTACACAACTGAATGTGAAATAAGTAGCATGGTTTTTGAGTTCAAATACATTCCCAAACTTCTACAGCAGTAACAGGATTACAGTTCAGAATGATCGTTACTCCTTTCTGTCTAGGAAAAAGAGAAAAAGCCATCAGCATTTCATCCCAAGTGTATGTGGAAATGAGAAGTCTGGTGTTCATTACCTGATGTGTTCTCATGTGTGGTTGTAGGGCACGACCAGGAGCTCACGCATTGTTGTACACACCCCACCCAGCGCCTGGTGGTGACATCGTCACGCGACACCACCTTCCGTCTGTGGGATTTCAGAGATCCTTCTATCCATTCTGTGAATGTCTTTCAGGGCCACACAGAGTAAGTGACAGCTCCTTTGCAGCTTTTCACAAGTTCATAAAGCTGCAAATCTGCCCAGAACTGTTTCTGTGTGCTTTTTGAGTTCATTCCTGTTTTATGAGACCGATTTTCACCGAAACCCCCAATTGTCCTTCTTCAAATGTAGCACAGCAGTACATAATTTCCAAAACAGCAGCCAAGGCTCTTGGTGTGCTATTGCTCATATGGTAAGTCTTGATAAAAATTACAATTAAAGGTGATTTAAGGTATGAAGTTCTTTTTGGCATTGGTTATGCTTGCAGTTTGGGGTTATTGCTGTGATGCAGTGGATCAAGCCAAGCCTCTGCTTGCCTTGATACTCACTGTGAAGTAAAGGTTACTTCTTTGAAACCAATGGATAAAAAAGGATAAATTTTTACTCTTAAAAGCTTCTAATTTTTACATAAAATAGGAAATAAAAATAGAGGCACTGATTGCCATGTTCTGTCAAAACAGTGATTCTGATGCAACATTTTTATTTACTAATTTGTGCTTAATGTTATTATACTGACTACTATTGAACATGGACAAATGTAATCCTGAGAATCAGTGTTCTGGTGTTTAGTTAACTTTCTGGTTTTTGGAGCTCTGATACATGCAAAATGCAGATGTAACTTGAAAACACTTTAGCCAAGGATGCAAATATTTTCTTGACTTGTGACTGTTTGAGCCTGACTGTTTCAGAAAAAAATTCACCTCCGTTCTTCAGAATAAAAGATGATTGTTAATCCTAGCTCAAAATACAACCCCCAAGTATTTATTCACATTTCTGTTTTTTGTTAATTCACATGTACGTTATTACTGAGTTTCAGTACCCTCTTTTTAATTTTCTCAGCTGTTGACTAGCCTATATATAAATTAAAACCTCTTTAACCCCCTCTGCCCTGGACTCCTGAGCTTGATAAATTACTTGGTGCTTCACAATCGTCCTATATAAGTGGCCATCTTCTTCTGATAAAGCAGTAACCTTGATTTTGTGGTCTGTATCCTAGAATTGTTTCATCTCATTCCTTTTGTATTCTTCTATCACTTTTCATAGAATATAGTATAAAGTTGGAAGGTTTTGTATACATTGGTGCTTGGATTTTTTTCCCTAAACTGTTTAACTTCTTTGTCTCAGGATGTTTTTTTAGAGAAATGACCAAGACTGACATTTGTGTTTTCCCATATATTTGCTGAGACCAAATGATGTTTATCTTGGGTGATGGTGCATACTGTAAAAACTGTTAGCTGGTTCTTTGGCTTCTACTGTTGAGGCCTATAAACTAGCAGAGAGTTTATTTTTTTAGGAATGGAACAGACCTTGTGCAATCTCTTCAGTCACTCTTACTCTAGCTTTTAATTGTCTTCATATTTGTGATGGTCTGCTGTGTCAACTGTCTGTACTTTGTACTTTGAAGGTATTTGAGTTTTTAGTACTGACATGGGCTTTTTCACCAAATACACCCTAAATTTGACAGTCTCAAAACTGGTTTTACTTTTCAGTGGCCAGGGTTGCTGAGGTCTCTCATTTGTGGAAGGGGTAATTCTGTTACAGAAAGTGTTTTACTGATGAGTACAGACAGAGCAGAGATGAGGGGTTGATTTTTTTGCAGTTGAGACATACTTTGAGGAATTTTATTTTTGTTCTTTTATTGTACTGCCTATTGGCAAAATATTTTTAAACCACCCTCTAATCAACTCTGCAACAATCTCTTCACATTAAGCAGCATAGAAGAAACTGTTTGGTTGGGTTTTTTGGCTTTTCTGAATGTCTGTTTGAATAATTTGCCAAGTATTTAATATTTTGATGCCCTTGGCATCAGTTCTGTAAATTGGATGTTACAGTTGTTAACACTGATGATTTAAAGTCCTCAACCATAAGTTTTAACACCCTCTGGCTGAATAGTACCTGATGAGTCTGGCGCTCACAGAGCAGCTATTTTTTCACCAGATCAGCTTCTAATACGCGATGCCAATATAAAAAATGCCGAACATCTCAATCGTGAGGCCAGCATTGTGTGTTTGTCGTGCCGTACACCCAAAATTTCTTTCCGTTCGTCCGTGCGCTCCCGGTTCCTGGCGGCGAGGGACGCGCGCCACAGCCGCTCACCAGCAGGTGGCAGCACCGCGCCGCGGCGGGCGCCCGGCCCGGCCCGCAGGCGGCAGCGCGATCTCAGCTGCCTTTAATTGGCCTTAATGAGCGCCACCGAGGTGTACTGGAAAAGGCTCATTATCGTGCGAAAACTAGAACTGATCCTGATGTGTTGAGAGACTAAAGAACCCTGTTATAGACAGAACTTATAAAGCTTTTACAAAGTTTAATCGATGTCAAAAAATGAAGAGTTGCGGTGCATTGTCTTGTATGTCAGAGTAATGGTATGTCATCACCTATGAGAGATTATTTGTATCTTAAGTGGACTAAGAAATCAACTATCATTTTTGTGTCCTGAACATAGCTTTATTAAAAGCAGAATGTTTCCTATCAGCTACTATTATTGAGACAGTTAAAGGTAATAAATTTTCTTCTGGTAAGGCCAGAAGGAATCGTTGGATCAAACCTGTCTGTCTTGAGCTGCTTGCATTGGTAACTGTTTTGAATTAAGAGGTAATTGTAGAATTGCCAACTGTATGTTAGGTTGTTCCAATGATAGAGATTTCAACTTACCTCTTGGCAAATTCTATACATTGCTTGTTGCAGTGTTTAATTAACTTCCCTGTTAATTCCCTTAACTTCCTTTTTGTACCTTCTGTGTCTGTCTAACTTCAGATTAATATTTTGGTTTATTTTTTTTAATCTTCAAGAGCTTTGTTTCCTACGTTAATTATAGAAGTTTCTTGTATTTTCTTCTTGTATTTTCTCTTCTTATTTACAAGTTACCTATTTTGCCTCAAAGTGTGCTTCTAACTATATTTTGACATTTATAGACTAAGTATAGTACACTGATAGTACTTTTGCCCTTCAAGCCTCCATTCAGCTGGGGTCTTTTTCGAAGTCATATCTTCCCATGGAAGTTTCCAGTTCTGTAAACATTGCTTGTTTATGTTTTCCATATGCAGGTGTGTGTGTGTATATAAATATGACTGTTTCAGTTCAATAAATGACTTATTTGCCTGTGCCCTGCTCACATAGCAGTAAAAATATCTTGTCACTTACTGTTTTAGATTTGCTATGACCCCAGTTCATCTCACTTACTTACTCTTTACTGATGAAAAAAATATGATAAGGTGTGGAAATAAGACTGACATTTGCTTAAATATAAATATTTTTTTGGTTCTGTATGTGCACCAATAGGAATTTGTCTTACTAGTGAATCCCCAGTCACATTCCCATATGAAGAGTTTAACAGAGCCCTAGGAAAAGATTAAATTTATGTTATAATCCAGGCACTAACTTGTGGCCTATTTCCAAAATTGATTTCCTAAGTTAAAGCCTCCAGAAATCATACTGGTGACTCATATTCCAATATCTTTTTTCCAGCAGATACTGCTTTGAAATACATGATTGATAATAACAGCTGTTCTCCTACTGAGAAATTATTCAATTTAGAGGTTATTGATTAGAGCTCTTCAAACTGAAGAAAGGTTTTTGTTCTGCAGAGCAAAATGGTTCTGGCATCTACGTGGCAGTTTCCATTCCACTTCACTTGTGCTTTCCTTTGCTGACACCTGCACAGCCCATCTTGTCCCAGCTGTGAAGGCCTTGCTTTTTCCAACACAGCTGGCCTAGTTGAGTAACTCTGGTGTTGACATGCTCTTGAATATCTGCTTGATGAGTTTTTCTGTCCCTTTAAGCACTCTGCATGTGCTGGGGTGTGTCTTGATGTAGAGCCTTCTAAAATGTTAATGCTGGAAATGTTTATCATTTGTAACTTTTAAAAGAAAGAAACCGTATTCCATACAGGTCTAACCAGTACTTTCTAACCAATACTTTGCAGATTTTATACATTTGTTCTGACAGTTTAGTAACACAGGAAATAAATTAATCCCCTATGGACAACAGAATGTTTATTAGCTAGTGGATTCATATACAGTATTTAGACTACAGCTTTTGCTATACTTTTGAACTATATTGACACTTATATGCAGCTGAAAAATTACTTGGTAAATAATTAAGGGTTTTCTTTTCTTTAGTGACTGTCAAAGGTACACAGTGGTTGGGGACATTGCTCTTAAAATTCTTGAAAAAAAAATATGCAGGGCTTCCAAGTCTGTACTTGCAAATACCATCCTTCAAAGAATAAAGTGATGTCATCAGAAGCAGCTTTGGGTTGCTATCCTTAAGTGAATATCCTTTGTTAATGCTTTTTGGTTGTTCAGTATATAGTTATGCACCGCCTTGCCATGACAATTAAATGCATTTTTGGCTGTAAAAACCCCCATAAATTGGAGTGGGTACTTTTGTCCTAGCTCCCAAAAATTGCAAAGTTTGTTTACTACTTTTCAAATTTTGACCTTTGTGGCTAGATTGGGCCAGTGCATCAAGCATGAATGTGTGTTAGCTGTGGAATCTGTATCTGTGTGTTACTTTCTGGGCAAACTCAGGAAAAAAATTGCTGATCATGGATCTTGTGTTATTTCTTACATAGACCTTATAGCTCTTTTGGGCTGCAGTGTATTCCATCTCCTTTCACTCTGCTTGTGTGGCTCTAAGAGACCAGAAGGGAAAGTTCCTGTTCATTTGCTGCCTGTATGTCTCTGGGTGTGCAGCTGAATGGTGAATTGTGCTTCATCCTGTGAACTTCAAAATTAGGGAATTGCAAATGTCTTGTTTCAACTTCACGTTTTCCAACTCCTATGCTTGCTGAAGAATCTGCATTTAAAAATATAAAAATTGCTAAGCAGCTGCTGATTAGGATGCTGGGCTGAATTCTGACATTTAGTGAATTGAGAGTTAATGTCAAAGTGGCATTCTGTTTCAAGAGACTAGTAATTGCTTTAGTTTTTGTGGACACTTGGGTTTACCAAGGTCAGCTGGCTTTCTCAGATTCTTGGGTCTGCAAGATTTAATTCTCATACTTTATTTGTGCCTATCTTGAATATATTGTTCTTGAAAGAGCAAGTCATGGCAGAGGGAGAAGTGCCTTTTCTCCTGGTCATGAGACATTCCTGTTGGGAAGCAGTCTTATTCTGGATATGCCCAATTTTACAAGGTCACTGCTACATATTCTTATTCAACCACACTTTCTTGGTGAAGTTAAAGCATGTGTAGATGTAGTCCTAAAAATGCAGGCTTTGCACCTTTGACTAAATCTGTGCTTGGACTTTTAGGCAAAAACCTTTTGTGCCAAACAAAATGTAACAAGTTGGATCCTATCAGTCGGTGTTTGCTCAGTCTAACACATCTGTTCTTTTTAAGATAGTCCTGTTCTTGCTTCAGTTATTAATGACTTTAGTGATGCTTTGTCTACCATTTGTCTGTTGTTTCTCATCAAAGAATGCCTTAGGCATTCCCCATGTGTGGATATCTCAATCTAGCTTCTGTAAGAAATGCAAAATTTTTGTGATGAAACATTCAGTTTTCTCCCCAAGCCTCACTGATTACCTCGATGGTTCTGATATTGCTGTTAATATTCTTACCTTGTTTTGTCAGCTGAGGGGCTTTTTTCCCTCTTGCATTTCATTGAAAAAAGGCTCTAAACTTGCATTTCACATACTGTTCTGATCCTACATTTGCATGTTGAATATTCTTTAAATGAAAATTATGGTCTGGGCTCAAAGCTCTAGCTTTTTTTGAATTGCTTCAAGGGCTTCTTGAACATTTTTACAAAACCTTTTGGTTTACATTTACTACATAGATTTAACAGGGCATGATAAGAATTCAGTGGTGTTCTTAGACTTGTTAGCAGCCTTAATAACTGATAGCTCTGGGATCTAGCTTTGAATATGCCTCACTTCCCATGCTGAGTGCTTCTTCATAGAGCTGTTTCAGGACAGACCAGAGGCCAGCATGTTTTACTGCCTTCAGCCCGTCCAAGTTACCACTCCTTGCTCTCTCACACGGCTTGAATTCCCAGTTTTCTCTTCTAACATTCCCCAACCTGATACTGGCATGGAGTTATCAAAGTGCCACTCTCTACAGCTTCCTGAAAGGGAGGTTGTAGCCAGGTCAGTCTTTTCTCCCAGGCAGCCAGTGACAGGACAAGAGGAAGTGGTCTCAAGCTGCTAGGGGAGGTTTAGGTTGGACATTAGGAGGAATTTCTTCACAGAAAGGACGATAAGACATTGGAATGTGCTGCCCAGGGAGGCGGTGGAGTCATGGTCCTTGGAGGTGTTTGAGGAAAGACTGGATGTGGCACTCAGTGCCATGGTCTGATTGACGCAGTAGCGTTCAATCGTAGATTGGGCTCAATGACCTCAGAGGACTTTTCCAACCTAAATGATCCTGTGATTCTGTAATTCCTTCATGGTTTGTTCTTACCATTTCTTAAGTTGGAGAAAAAAACTCTGCTGATATTTGGAGATAAACCCACAGACAGACTTTGGGAATTCTGTGGAATTATGTGTGTAGCTCTTCCTGGAATCGAGTGCTTTTAGCAGTTCTGAAACCTGAATGCACTCAAAAGTGGAAGCATTGGTGCACTCCTTAGCTGGGCCTCCTGTGACCAGCGCCATCTCCTGTTGAGATGGGCAGTGGGGTTGTCCACATTTGGAAATTTTAAACACAGTTCTTGGCTTCCCCTCAGGCTGCAGACTGCTTGATGTGGGGATATCCTTTGTTTCCCTAAAACAAAGGAGATTTGTGCAGAAGATGTGATACCAAATTGAGCTTCCTTTAGGTTTTGTTTCTCAATTTTAATGCTTAAAATGAGAGGCATGTTTGAGCCCGCAAATTTTGCTGCTTGCGTACAACTGTAGGTAATTGAATGTATTCAAATTACCTTGAATAAATTTATCTGAAAACTCTGGTTTTGTCCATTTTCGTCTCACACACAGATTTAGGCATGTAGATGCCTGTTCAAGGCCATGAAAATGTGTTGTCCTCAATGGTAAATCCCAGTTTAGGTTGCAAATCAAAATGGAAGGAGCAGTGTTAACTTCTTTTTTGGTGCATTGCCAGTGAGAGTTCTGCATCAGCATTTCATGGTCCAACATTTTCAATGTTTTTTCTTTCCCCCCTTCCCCTATGTGTGAAATTTCAGCAGATTGTTATGCAAAGCAGTTTTGAGTCTCAGTGTGACTGGGGAGACAGCTGTTCGGCCTAATGAGGAGTGCGAGCACCACAGCATTTCTGGTGATTGAGACCCACGGAGGGAGCAGGATGTTGGAGGCCAGGCAGTGGTGTGTGGTGAGGAAGTGCCACGCTGTCAGCTGGAAGTACACGCTCCGCTGCTCCCTATGACAAGATAAATGAGTTTTGCTGGGGTTTGGCAGAGGCTGAAGCTTTTTTGGAGAATAGTTGTAGCACACCAAACTCCCTGTGGGACCCACAGTTTGAAGTGTCATAAGACTGCTTCCTCTTTGCTTGTTTCTTCTTTTTTTTTCTTTAATGTCCTACAATACCTGTCATCTTTTTGAGTTATTAAAAATCTAATATCTTCTAGCATTCAATTAACATGGGGACTGATGATCTTTTGTTGACACTTTTTATTAATCTAGCCAAGGGGATGTTAACCAGAGTTTTATCTGGGTTAGAACAAACTGAAGACTAATACAAACAAAAATTAGATCTAGCCACATGAAAATAGAGGAAAAAGGATTTTAATTTTTGTGATGTGGGTGGGATTATGGGAGCAATACTTTTGAAAGGTTATTTGTTTATTGGCTGCTTCTGTTAACTTCTTTCTTCCCACAGACTTTGTGTCTCTTTCCTTTTACTCACCATTCCCCTTTAGCTGGGCTGAAATCCTGGTTTAGTTTATGAGTAGGAAGTGGCCTTTCTTCTAGTTACTATTTTGTTTTAATTTAAAAAAAAACAATTGAACACAAAACCAAAAAGAAAAAAATTGCTGAGATGCATCTGTCATATTAAGAGATGCCCCAGTTGGAGTATCAGAGGAGACAAATGTAATTTGTACTGCGTAAGATCTATGAGTGCAGCACTTGCTCATGTTTTAAGTCAGTTGTGTTGAACATGTTTTTGAATTTATATGCATGTGATTTTTTTTTAAAATATGAACTCGCTATATTCCACTTTAAAATATAAAAAAAAACAAAAATAAAAAAATCACTTTGTCTGTACTGACATGATAAAGGGCTGATAACTCTCCCCAGAGTCTTCAGGTTTGTGAGGATTATACTGTTTTGGCCTTTCTAGACTTCTTGTTGAGTTAAAACTTCAAGCCTTGCAATCCTATTTTGAAAATGAGATATCTTTGAGAATTGAATTGAGCATTTCCCTTAGAAGAATCATGCTTCATTTTTGTAAAAGCACAGGGAATATTATGCAGACATCCATATACTGTTTGCTTTGGTACGGGGACCAAAATTCTTGGTCATAAACACTGGGTTTAGTAAGAAGTGCTCTTATATTTAGCCATTAAATTTAAAGCTCCTTATGTAAAAGATTGTTTTCATAGTCCCATGTGCTTGCAAATAGTGGATGTCCCAGCCTGCAGGGCTGAGCTGAGGGTGAATGGAGGGCTAAGATCACTTGAAAGTTGTCACTAAAAACAGACCGGCAGCTTTCCCTTTGCCTTTCTATCACTTGCCCTATTTCCAGAGAGCTACAGCAGAATTTAATTGCATTTTTATTTTACAAACTTTTGCTTGGTGTACCCGGTAATATCTGAATGGTTAAGCTGAAAAGGGTAAGTTAAGCTGGAAAGGATTTTGTTATCTTTTGAGAGTCTTTGGAGGAGCAGGAAGGATTGAGCTAACCTGGGGTTGGCATTCTGTTTTCCTGGCAATAGTTTTGAATGTTTTCATTTGAAAATGATAAATCTAAGGATTAGAGAACCTTATGTGGTCAAAGAAACCTAACCATGTTTGAAAGTGATAAATGATAAAGCAAAACCAATATGAGATCAAAGAAGCTGGAAAGCTCTTTAAGGTTTTGAAGAAAAGCACCCAAAAGTGGAGGGTTATTTTAAGACAGTTTCACAACATATTCCAGCTGCAATTGGAATAAAATGTATGATGGGAAAACAGATCAGATTTGTCTGTTGGCAGCAGAATACTAAAGTGGAGTATATTCACTCACTGGAGATTTTCTGTGACTTGAATTCCTTATGCTGTTGTGTGCTAGGAAGTCTACTAATGTGCGTGCAAATTATGGAGATTGAATAGAGAATTTTAAACTTGTAAACATAGCTTCAAATGTGTTGCAGCAGTATAGAGATTAGTGAAAGTCTGAAATATTTTTCTGAGCTATTTTGCAACTTGTAAAAAGAGCCAGTGAGAAGTACAGATGTTGGTAATTTTAAAGGATTTGGGCTGGTAGGAGATTGGTGGTAATAACATGCCAGCTGTATTGTGCAGCAGTTTGACTGCATGAGTGAATTTTCTTAAAATCCTTTCTTTCATAAGGAGGTGCCTGATGAAAGAGACTCAGCAGTTGTGGCCTTCATGTATGTTTTAACTTTTTGACTTTTTGTTCATAAAGTCCAGAAGATTAGTCAAAGACCTCATGGTTCTTTCTGTAATCATTTCCCTGGTGGCTTAGCTGCACTCTAATAATGTGTTAGGAAACTTGGTATCATGAATAAAGTGGGCCTTCATACTAATTAAAACTTAATTTGGTGTCAATTTAAATTAAGAGGCTTGCATAAACTGGTCCATTGTGACCTGGCTTGTGCTAATCTTAATCAGCAGCTTGGATAGGACATGAATTCAGATTTCTGCAGAACAACTAAAGTGACAGAAACAACTGACAACTTAAATTAAAATTACTAAATTCTAAGAAATTGACATGCATGACCCAAGTTACAAGATAGGTCATTAAATCAAATCTGTAGAAACAGAATGCAGAAACCTTCTCTAGCGATTGTAAGGAGCGACAAAAACGCTTTGTTAGTACATTATGTGGGCAGAAAATAGCTGGCTTTGAGTTGGGAATTCACACAATTACAATGAAAATTATAGTACAAAAGCTTCTAATTGGTTAATATGAAATAAAGGTAAAATATTTTAAAATAATCATAGAATCATCATGAAAATTGTTTGTTTGAGCCCAGTATATTGATGATATACTGTTATCTGAAGCTGTAAAATACAAAGATTATAAAATTCTAAAATAAAATTCTTTATTACATAGCTTCTGGAAGTAATGTTGCTCTTTCAATTGCTAGAAATATTCTCATGAGTCTTTCTCTGACTGCCCTTGTGCATTTCTAGGCATAGTATGTAAAAATTGAAGAAGTGTATGCTTGTGCTTCATACTACTACTTGCCATTTTTTATCTGACTCAGAATTCAGCTGCTTGTAAATCAGGACTAGAAGTCACAATCAGAGATTTTTAGATTGCTGTAGCTATTGGTAGGGGAGCTCTACAGGAGACAGTGTGTGGATTACAGCATGTTCATGTGTGTGTACAGAATAGCTTTAGCTACATCTCAGGTGTCTGGGACCTCAGTATCTGTGCAGGCGATGAAAATGTCTGGGATAGATCTACAGAAATCTTTGGATGGAAAGAAAAGCTTGGTTACTGATCTCAAATCACTTAAAAAGATGATTTGTTCTCTATGCTACTGATTCAGTTGGGGTTGTGTGATAAACCTGCTGGACTTTAGTGCAGAACTTCAAAAGTGAATTCAGGTTTCAAGACTGGGCCTGTTTAGCTTGTGTCAGAATCAGTGGAATATGAAAAATGTGAGTCTCTGCTGTTGGGCTGCCGCTCTTAGCACTTGGGCCGGTCAAGCCCTGTTCACCTTAAGTGTCATAGCTTCTTGTAAGAATATTTTTTTATTCAAAAATAACTGCTTGGAATTTGAAAATTTCAGATTACTCTGCTTAAAAAAAAAGGCAAGCTACATATGCTAAAAAAAGCACAGGAACAGAAGGCAAAACTTTGAATTAGATGCAAGTTTGATAAAGAAGTTTAGAGTTTGACATATTTGTCTTTACTCCTGATTCCTTAGCACTGTGACATCTGCAGTTTTCACTGTGGGAGACAATGTTGTTTCTGGTAGTGATGACCGTACAGTAAAAGTCTGGGATTTGAAAAACATGAGGTCTCCTATTGCAACGATCCGCACAGATTCTGCAGTCAACAGGTAAGCAGATCTCTGAGTAACTGCTTTACTTAATTCATGCTTTCCTAATTAGTTCTTAATTTATTTCACATGTGGGAATGATTTAAAGCTGTGACACAGAGTTTTAGACTGGACATTTCTTTCCTGAGTGGGTGGTCAAATCCTGGAACCGGCTTCCTAGAGAGGTGGTTGATACACCAAGCCTTCCAGTACTTGAGAGGTATTTGGATAATACCCTTAAGAACATGCTTTAAGCTTTGGTCAGGCCTGATTGGGTTAGGTAGTAGGACTACATGATTGGTGCAGTTAACTTTCAGCTGAAATAGTCTATTCTATTAATTCACTGAATATCCATTTATATTTTGTCCTTGAAATTAAACTTGAGATTGATAAGAATTTGAACAAGGTCTGAAAAGGTTTTATAAAGTGCAGATGTGATGAACATTAGTTTTTAGGGAGTACATTGCTTTTAAGAAATTTTCTGTAAGAAAATGCAGATGTTAAGGCTGTTTGAGGACCTAGTAAGATAGAAAATACCTTAATGGTTCAATATTATTTTCTCTTTCCATTTCTGAATTCTAGCCAGGAAAAATTCAGCTTCCTGTGAGCTTAAATTTGTGCTGTCAGTTTCTGTTGGCCAGGCTGGTTGTTTCCTGCACAGCCTCCTTTTGTCCCTTCTCTGCAGGATTAACGTGTGTGTTGGCCAGAGGATCATCGCCCTTCCCCACGACAACCGGCAGGTTCGATTGTTCGACATGTCGGGGGTGCGGCTGGCACGGCTCCCTCGCAGCAACAGACAGGTACCTGCAGAGCTGCACTTCCCTCTGGCTGTCCTGCCTCATGCAAGGTTAAAAGGGGCATTTGCTCTCTCTGCCTTAAAGCTGAGCAAATGCTGAATGACACTGGTCTGAATAAATGTGCTGTTAGTTATTCAAAATAACCAACGTGCCAATGTGAAACGCTTTAAACTTCTTTTACTGGAGCTGGAAATGGTGTTTCAAGTGAATTTCATCCTGATTTTCCCCCTTACTAAAGTGAAACACATATCTGCCTTCTCTATGAAGTGGAAAAAATGTTAAGAGCATTTCACATGTGTTTTAATGTCTCAATGTGAATCGTGTCAGAAAAATGGCTTGCTATGAGGTTTAATGGTGATTTTCCCCTGGTGGTTTGTTTAGGGTTTTTTTTTCCCCTTTTTTTAATTTTTTTTTTTTAATTACACGATGTGTAATTGTTTTATATATTCCAAACTGGATGGGGCTTTGACTAACCTGGTGTAGTGGAAAGTGTCCATGCCTGCGGCAGGAAGGTTAGAACCAGGTGATCTTTAAGGTCCCTTCCAACCCAAACCATTCTGTGATTCTATGACATAGACACACAGAGGGAAGAAGTAAGGGTCAGTTTTATGAGCTCACCTTGTATGATTTGGTGATAAATTTTAATTTTTTTCCTCTGTGCTTATTCATGTACATTCTAGATACATCCTACCATGTAATCTTGTGATAAACCATCCTTGCCACAGCCATCAGGTTTTGTGCATTTATGGCACTGTTTGGCATGGCAAGCATCACTAATGGAGCAAATCAGACTAAGTGAAATTTAATTGGATTATGTCACATAAATAGGCATTTTTGGGGGTTGGTTCAGCAGTTCTTGAGAGAATTTAGGAAGGAGTTCTAAGGCTTACTTGATTTCTTAGATTTTTTTCTAATTTGGATGGGTTTTTTTATTGTAGTCTTGAGGGTTTTTTTTTTTGTGCGTGTGTATGTCTTTTTTTTCCATGATAGTTCCTTCAGGCTGATACTACTGAAATAATGACTTTTTTTTTTAACCTGAATGTTGGTCAGAACCCTATTTTGGTAATTTTTGTTACTATTGAACTATTTTCATCAGTATGACATTTTTCCTGCTGCAGGAAATGATGAACTATATGGACACTTAATTTTGCAGGCTTGTTAGAAAGTCGTTGCCAGCACATACTTCCTTATTTTAAGACTGCTTTTATAAATAAAAAGACTAAAAATCAAAATTAGATTTGTTTTTGTAGAGGAATTGTAGCTAGATAGCAGTCAGATCTTGGAAAACTCAAAAGTTTTGATACACCTTTTTGTATGCATCTGTCCTTGTGGATGCAGTGCTGGTGCTGAGTAGTCACATCATTGTGAAGGCTTTTACCCTGCAGATGCAGGTGCCAGTAATCCCTTTAGGATTCTCAGGGGCCATTTGCAGAGTGGGCTGAGGGCTGGCAGGGTTGCCCTTGGAGCTGTAGGGAGCTGTGCCCCTGCAGTTCCCGGTCCGTGTCAGTAATGGTGCTGTCTCCCGCGCTGTGGCAGGGGCACAGGAGGATGGTTTGCTGCTCTGCCTGGTGCGAGGACCATCCCATCTGCAACCTCTTCACGTGCGGCTTTGACCGTCAGGCCATCGGCTGGAACATCAACATCCCTGCTTTGCTGCAGGAGAAGTGACGTGCTGACAGAGCTTCTGCGCTTGTGTCACCGTGGACTTCTACCCCTGGGCAGACTTCTCTGAACGCTGGTCTGCTGTCACTGTAAAAGCTCTTCCGTGAGGGGAGACTTGAGCAAATGTTGTTCTTGTTACCACATTGTGCACAGTTTGCATGGATTGTACAGAGAAATGTGATTTTTTTAAAAATTAGTTTGTCTTGTGTATGAACTTTTATATTTTGGCATCCACTGGTCAATATGTTCACTGTTGCGTAGAGCACATAAATGTTCATAAGTTATTTAGCATTTAATAGTTACACAGTAGGGCATTACATTTGTGGCATAAATGTGAAACTTACGTAATTACTGTAGAGAGCGTGTACAGTCTGTTACGTTTTTCCATGACTCTACATATCTGCCTTGTGTTAAAAGGAATCTGCAGGGCTAAAACTTTGAAATGAAGTGTGAATTTCACTGTTGTATGATTGTAAACATTTTCCTGTTTGCATCTGATTTGAATACTTTTTTTAGTGCTGCAATATATTGCAACTTCAGCTCCATTTTTACTCCGGTTACTAGAGAAATAGTAGATTTGAGAAGGAAAATGCAAGCAACTTGTAGTGAGTACAGACTGCCAGGTTTATTTGTAATGTTTTTTATACTTTTTATTTTGAAAAAAAAAAGATTCATTCTGCCCTTCTTATATAAAGTGATTCTGAAACCTCATCACATTTCATATTAGCAAAAATCCAGAATATTACGATTCTACTCACTGAAATCTAGTCAAGCAAATTCTGAAGCACTTTAGTTTATAGCTATTGTTATAAACCATTTATGAAAGTTTGACTTTACCAGTGAATGTGAGCTAACCTTTGTAAGAAGGATTCATTCCTTTTGGTGATCTGCCCAGAAAGGAAATAGTTTATTTGGGGGTTGATGATTTTGTTTATGTACCTACAGTGAGCATACTTTTAATTGTGTTCACTTCCCATATTTTTATTTTGAGCCAGCAATACAAAGTAAATGAGTACTACCTCAAAAATGAATGTCAGTCAAGATGCATTGAATCTCTCTGTAGCCTGGAAAAAAGCACTTTTGGTCTCTGGCTGAAGTACTATCTCTGAGAGGAGAGGAAAGACAATCATACTACATGTGATCCTTAAGGTAGTTAACACGTGAAGCTAATGGAGCAATACACTAAGATAACATCATCTGTTCTGTTCTCAGCCATGAGGGGCACTGCAGTCCCTGTCTTGTTCCAAAAAGGGGGTAATTAGCATAGATCTCCCTTCTTTCTCCCAAATGATCTTACCCTGGTTTTGCTCCTCACCGTGTTTAGCTGTTTTTGCACTGGCAGTGGGGTATGACTCTGCAGCTGCTGCTGTCAGTAAATGCAGGTGGCAGCTGGTGTCTTGGATAGAATGGAAAGGCTGCTTTGGACAGACACTTGTTTTTTGGCTAAAGGGAGATGCTGCCCCTGACTGTCTGACATATCGCAGTATAAGATGAAGGGTAGGGGTAAGGAAGGGTGCACTCTGTCAGTGGCAGTCTTGGGGTTCATGGTAGGTTGGCAGAAGTATTGGGAGCTTTTTTATCTCATCATCGTGATTCTGTGCAACTACAGCTGTGCTCATGTCCTCTGCATCACTGTTGATAATGACATTAAGATGTGTTAGCTGGTTCTCCTGTTAACTAACGTTTGTGTGGCATGGGAGTACAGTGGGATGGGATAATGACTGTATCAGTGAGGAACAGAAGGAAAACAGGGGTCCAACACATAGTTTTGGACTGTAACATTATGGAAACTCAAAATATTGAATGGAGAATATATGTAGTGTCTTTATAGTACACATCATCAGAGTAGCTTCATCTCTTGTATTTTTCTGCTATGAGGTTTGGGATTTTTTGTTGAGATACGAGATGGACAACTGTGCTGAAGTAATCTTAAATACTAAATCTAGTGAGATTGCAGAAAGCAGCTGCAGAGTTGTAAGTCTTCTGGTGGTAAGAGTTAAATGATGGTGACAGTGTTTATTTTCACTTTTTTTTTCCTCCTGGTTTTGTTACTCTGGGTTAAAGCCATTTTGTTGTTGGGTTACAGATTTTATTCCTTAAGAAAACACGACTCACTTTCTTTTAGTTGGTAACAGAGAGAACTGTACAAAGGTTGATGCTGTTTTTAAAAGAAGAGAAAAATGTCTGGCCAGTACAAGCAGTTTCTCCAGCATGGCCTGCATGTAGGACCTGGAGCAATGGCTCTCCTTTATTATCTGAGGCAGAGGAGAGGGTCACTGGTTTTGGTCCTGCTAAACTAAAGTGTCTAAGCTTCTCTCATACATATATAATACAGAACCACTGGACTCTATGCAGTTTAATCATCATTGCTGCAAACTTTTTATATCACCAGAGGGACCATCCTCTGGCACCAGGAATGGGTGATTACATGGTTTCATTTTGAAAAGAATCAACCAAACAAGGTGCTAGAGCCACGTTCTTAGGAGCAGGCTAATACTTAAATCAGCTGAACACTGAACTATCACTTAGTTTAGTTTTCTCTACTGTACTGAAGGGTAAGCCAAACTGCCATTCCCCTTGAAGCAAAACCTATGAGCAGGGGTAGTGAATAATACTACATTGACTAAATATATGGAAAACATTTCATGGCTCTAAATGTTCTAAAGAAAATGTTCTAAAGAGTGTTTTCTCAGCACTGAACAATGTCCAGCATTTCACTAAATGGAGGATAGTTACAGTTTCAGTATTGTGCAGAATTTCACAGAAAACTCATCACTGGGCAAAAACCAAGCTTCTGTGTCTTTCTCTCAAGCAATGCACATCAATTTTCACAAAGTTTGTGTATACTTTACAATCAGAAAGATCTGGAATGAAACATCTTATTTGTTGCCTAAATCTGTGAAAACTACCTTTTGGGGAAAAGAATTTATAGGTTATGTGGAACCACTTTTTATTATTCTGCTAATTTGTTTTTAGATGTAAAATGTTTTTCTTCATTACAATTCAAAACGCATTAAAACATTCAACAATTTTTTTTTTGCAATTTGCTGTTCTTCCGTGTTGCATTAAGGTTGCTGTTGTTGTCAATATTTCAATTTTTTGTAGTCCAAGGATCTTCTCATTCACTTTCTACTCTTTTCTACTCAAAAAGTTTGTTTCTGAGGCATTGATGAGCACAGTTTGGAAGAGAAGGCCAAGTCTGTTTATTACAGTAAGTCTTCTGTAGCACTAATGGTCATGCTGCCAGTAAAGTATCTAGACTGAAAGCATGTTCAGGACTGCATTTGTTCTGTCTTCTCCCATTCTGTATGGAAAAAAATTGTAATTGCATCTTGTTATGCAGATTACGCAAAGGTTTCCAAAGGTGTGACTTTTCACCCCGTTTTGCAAACTGATATTTTAAAATGAAATCTAAGCAAGATTTTACATTTAGAATACAGCAAAAGTACCGCAAAACTATTCTGGTGGGGAAAACCCACCCTCAGTTTTTCTGTAGGTTAAAGGTTGGTTGCTTGTTTCACCCATGTTCAAACCAAACCTGTGTAGTGTTGGAATAAAACCCAAAGCACTCGGTGTTGTAGAAAGCCTTGGGTTTCAGAAGCCAAAGAGTCCTGGCTGGTACCTGACTGCAGGACGTTGCTTTATGTGCACCTTATTCTCTTTCATCGTGCTTTAGGATCCCTCACTGCCACATTTGGAAGTAATCAGAGTTACTGGTGATATGGACCCAAAATAAGAGACTGGAGTTCCAAGGTAGCACAACTGACATAAGAGCTGGGTTGAGATAGAATGGCAAACCCTGGACTTTAGTTGATTTTAGCCAAGGGCTTCCAAGTCAGGCCGTACTGCCAACTGACTTAAACTTAGTATTTCTGGTATTATTTTAAACCTGTGAGTAAATATCATGTACAAGTAGTGGTTCCAGGGGTATGTCTGTGTTTAAACCTGAAGATGAGCTGCAGGAGAACCATTCTGTCATGCACCATAGTTTGCTCTTTAGACCGGCATAGAAATTTTATTTAATGCTCTGTTGAGACCTGAGTATGTCACTGAAAAATTACTCAGCCTTGTGATATTTTATTTTTAAGGAGTGTTGTTGCCTTTTCTAATTCCCACAGGTCAGAGTTTTCTGAACATAAGTAATTTGCAGGAGTTTACAGAGGAAATCCTGTTTAATTCAGACCGTAAATCCTGGACAAAACGTACCATTAACTGAGAGAGGTTTTATACTGGAGCAGTGTGGGATTTTGTAGATGTGCTGCTTGTCAATGTCCTCCAAGTGAGAATATTCAGTACTGCCACAAGGGGCTGTTTCTCAGAGGTGTGGGGTTGAGGCGTTTGCAGCACTGAACCCAAGTTCCTGCATTAGCAGCTTGGGTGCCTCGTACAGGTTTGGGGAGTTTCTGGCATGGGTCAGCATGCCGTGTAGAAATTTGAATTCAAGCATTCAGACTTACTCTAGGAAAATGGAAATGGTACAAGTGTCAGTGGTGGCATGTACAATAGAAGACAGTTAATGTAGCAAAAAATAAAAAGTTTTGCCTCTGCCTTGAATTGTTTTGAAAATGGAAGCTTCAGCCTGGCTGGTGACTGCTGTGCAGTGGAATGACACCACTGCATGTTAATTGTGTTGCTTGAATCTACTTAAAGCTTCATTTCCATTTGTTGGAAACTGTACAGTTCTGCCTCTTTCCACCAAAACTAGTCATACTTGGCATTTGTTTGAGTTTAATGTTAATTTTGTGTGGTTCCTCTTCCACTTGTATTTATGATCTTTCTCTTCTCCCTAGGGCAGAACAAATTTAGTTACTTCTTTATTTCAAAGCCCTGTACCAATAAAACAAGACCATCCAGCAGTCCTGTGCTGGGAGGAGAGAACTGACTGATCTCAGTATGCATTTTTTCATCTTCATTATTTTTTTTAATTGTTCAGGTGAAATTTTTTTTAATACTGGGAGTTACCTGAAGGCTGTATGCATTAATGGTCTGGGGTTAGTGAAGGCTGAATCAAATCTTTGCACCTTAACTGATGGGAGAAAATAGACGTGCAGTGATATTGTAGGTGACTTAAGGCTTTGGAAAGGAACATACAATGATTTCAAGAGCTGCAGAAGAGTTATGGAGAAAGACTTTTCCTTTAGTTTGGAGCTTCTGTGCTGTATGCAAGAGTGGTGACCCAGCATTTGAGAAGGAATTGAGATAATTTGAGAAACACAGAGGCACATCTGTGGTGAAAGCGTTTGGACTGCAGATGAGGAACACAGAGGAAGAATAATGAAGGGGAATGAGAAACTGGAATAAAATTGGGACAGCTGAGGGAGGCAGGCAGAAAGAAATTTCAAAGTGGTTCAGAAGAGTGCATGTCTAAAAGATGGAATTTATTGATCAGTTGGGGATAAACTGCTGGGAAGTCAGTGTGTAGTGAATACCCCTGACTTAGTGAGGAGAAAGGAAAGCAGAGATGGGAGCAGAGCAAGGCCAGCCTGCCAAGGGGAACTTGAGCTCAGTGGGAAGCATGGATATTGGGATGTCCTTATGGATAGAGCGTAGAATAGAAACAACTGGAAGTTAAGATTCCTTGCATTTTTTTAAATCAGTCTCCTTGGTTTCTGTGTCCTTGATTTTGGGGGACAAGCTTATTGCATATATAGTCGCAAATTTAACTATATATATATTGAATTTTCCATTTCAAGTATTGCAATGGTGCAGAGATCACTCAACAGCTGATGTATTCCTAGGTTTACAAATTACAGGGATTTGTAATCTTAGTAGAGAAGTGCAGATGTTACATACAAACTCCAGGTATGGCAGCAGGGCACATGGTTAATTAGGAGTTACTCCTGGGCTGGAAATTCTTGAGTGAATAGTTGATTTGGAAGAAGGAGATGATGTTTTGCACAATCCCTTTGAGAATGTTTTGCTAGTCCAGACAGAATCAGAGTAATTTTGGTTGGAAGGGACCTTTAAAGGCCACCTGGCCCTGCAATAAGCAGGGACATCAACCAGACCAGGTTGTTCAGAGCCCTGTCCAGCCTGACCTTGAATATTTCCAGAGATGGGGCATCCACCACCTCCCTGGGCACCTCACAGTGGCAAAACACTGGCACATGTGAAGTTTTAAAAAAGCTTCTTCCTTATATCTAGTCTAAGTTGACCCTATTTTAATTAGGTTGACCCCTTGCCCTATCACAACAGGCTCTTCTAAAAATTTGGTCTCCATCTTTCTTAGAGGCCCCGTTCAAGCACTGGAAGGTTCAGTATTTTAGACCTGAACAGTCTGAATTGATTAGGGAATCTCTAACTAAGCCAAACATATAGATTGCATCAGGGAGATACTGCTGTGTTCTCAGTAGTGCCTTAGTGTTGGGAAAGGCAGAATTGGCCTTTCCTTCAAATTTTCACCTTGTTGATCTGTCAAAGTTTGACAGTCTCGTTCATAAATCCAAGTAAAAATATGTATAGATTTTGACTTCCGTGATCAAAATTCTGACTCCAGTTGGCCCCAATGATTTTGGTCAAAGTGTAAATCTCAAGTAGACAGGATCAGTCTTACAAAGAGGTGGCATTTTGGCAGAAAGGAGAACAAATAACTGGCTGACTTCCATCAAATTAATGTCATACACTTATGTGGGTTTAGCATTTAATACTTTTAATGACCCTTCCTCCTTAATGTGCTTAATTTGGATAAAGGCAGAAGTCTCAGTTTTGTTAGTTTTTTTTTAAAACCTTATCTAAATCTTTCTATGTCACTGAGATCAGACTTGTATAGACCCAAAACTGAACCTGAGTATTTTGTGGAGCTGTGTATGTCCTCTGAGGCTGTGAAGTCTGAGCATATAGAAAGGTGAGTAATCCTAATGATAAGAAAGAGTAAAATCTGACACACCACACAACAAGCACCGCTGAAATCAGGTTGATGGTATGATAAAAACTTGAAGCACAGGATTAAGTGTTAGAAGGGAGAGACATGAAGGAGAGGCAGAACTTTTCAGCAGCACTTTAAGGGGTAGAGGGTGTAGCGATGATATCATTATTAATTAAGATTGTTTTTCAGTGTGGGTAATTTGCAGGACATGTTGTTTTGGCCTCTCGTGTTTTATGAAGCTTGTGAAAACTGTCTCTGCCAGAAGGCTGTCAGAATGTTGGATGCTGCTGTTGAGTGGTGCCACCTTCAAAGGTGCTGAGCTCCCATCAGCGTTCCGTGCAGTCTGGCGGGTGGTTGCTAGCTCGGAAAATCAGATTCATGTGCCTAAATATGGATCTAGAAACTTCATTTTAGGTGCCTGTTTTTTAAAATGATACCCTAATTTTGTATATATTTTATATTGCTGCTGAATTAATGAGCTGAAAAGTTCTTGGCCACAGATGCATGGTTTACTGAAATATAAGAAAAGCAGAGAGATGATTTTCCCCTCCCAAATTATATAAGGCTACTTAGAGTTTACTATTGGGAAACTGAAGCTACATTGCATCAGTTCCACATATAACTACTCACTGCTCAGTGAATAAACACTTTTCTTTCAGATGCTCATTTTTCATCTTGCAAAAATCTTACCAGTGTAGACGTCATAGCATGAGCTTTCCTTAGCAAAGGAAGCTGAAGGATTAGCTGATTATAAATGTGTGTGTGTGTTTGTGTGTGTGTGTATATGTAAATCCCAGACATGTCTGTCATTATCAGCAAACCTGAGGAAATCAAACCGCACTGTATGTGTATGGCTCTGACTATCCAAACAGATGCTGTGTTTCTGTGAAAACATGATGTTTTGTTAGATCCCTTCTGTGCTGACTTGAGGACACTACTGGACGCCCATCTGCAGGTGAGCTACCCAGGGGAATCTTTGATGTCCATAAACAAGTGTAAAAACAGGAGGTAACAGAGGAGGTACATACTTCTGTCTCCAAATGGTTTTTGACCAGAAAATACAATTTCCTTGAACTAACCAAATGCACAGCATTTACTTACTACTACTACATTTACTTACTTACTACTACTACATTTATTTACCACTTTGGTGCAGGCACAGGAACCTTACCTTGGACTTGCATCTGAAATGGCATCAAATGAAACTTGTTTGTAACTTTTTTGTGCCAGCAAGAGATGGAGCCACCTTTTAAAACCTGAATATTTTCTTCTTTTGTTCTTGCTCAACCGCAACATCTTCCTTATGTCCATGCAGGTGTATGTTTGCAGAAGTATTTTTAATGATTTTGTCAAACTAGTGTTTTGCTTTCATCAAGGTCTTAAAAGAAGCAGGCATAAACAGATCAGCTGTGAATAGTGAATTAAATGAAAGTTTAACAAGAGCTCATTAGAGCCATATCCCTGTGGAGATTAGCTGTGGTCCACATACAGCCAGCAGTCACAAGAAGAATACAAGTTTCAGCAGGCAAGACCATCCAAAATTCTCAAGTTCTGCTCTGCTGGAAAGTGACAAGCAGGTAGAGCTGCTTCTGGAGAATAAAGCAGTGAGGGAGTCCTGGGCAAAAGCCTGCAAGCACGGCATCCCAAGGGTTGTTCCTGCTCCACAGATGAAGCTGGTACACAGCAAGTGGGTGCTCACAGACACATACAGATATTGGAGCCTTCTACTTCACATTTTTCAGGTTTCTCAGAACTTTGCAAGTCCCCTCTTTCCCCTTCCACCTCTTCACACCAGCTCTTTGCACTGTGAGAACCAAGGCTGTGTAAGAACCAAGGGGACAGAAGAAGGTGGAGATGAATAATGAAGGATTTGTGAAGAGAATTGCCAGGATGAGGCACTGGACAGAAATGTTTGCTTGGAAAGATTGAGTGTCTGGTCAGGGTGGGCCTCTAAAACCTGAGAGAGAGGTGGGAGGAAGCAGCTGCTAAGGGCCTTTGCAGTGAAAACAAGAATCTCCTGAGGTTGTGCAACCTTAACAGAAAAAAAAAAAAAAAAGAAAAGAGCTCTGTGGGAGTGTCAGGCCAGGGGCTGGTGGCAGTGGGTGGCTGTGCAGGGGACTGGGACAAGGACCCCAAGGAAGGGAACATCAGCTTGAGTATGAAATCACAGGAGAGGGTGAGAGGGTGTGAAGGCAATGGGCTTTAGTCACTAAAGTGAGTTAAGGAACTGAGAAGATAAAAAAACCTGACATAAGTCAGTGTCTGTAAGAGTAAAAAAAGGAGCAGGAAAGGTGACATGGTTTTGTCACTTTTCTTTTGGAGGAGGTGATGTGATCCAGGGCAGTGACAGGGAGCAGGAACACTGAGTATTTGAGGACTTGGCTGAGGCTCTGGGAGAGAATTCAGCTGGATCCTGACTGGTGCTGTCACAGGTTGAGAAATCATGTTCATCTGAGTTTTAAAAAAGACCTACTTCCTTGCACCCCTAAAAGGTTTGCCTTATAGCTGAAGTTTAAGAAAGATTGGAATAATATCTCCCTTACCAGAGAGGCCTCAGTTTGTATTACCGAGTACAAGAGGCTTTGCCACAGGATGAAGCTTTATTCATGTAACCTCTCTGTGCATGAAGTCTCCCCAGCAAGATACTGTGTTTGAACACTGCCTCCAGTGCTCCAGGAACACAGTTTTTAGTATTACAGATATGTAAGCATCTTATTTTTGGGCTCTTAAGTGCCCAAATGCAGTCTGGTTTTTCCACACCCCATCCCTCCACGCCAAGCTGTTGGCCTCTCAACAAGCCTTCAGCAATCAAGTGTTTGCAAGAGTCTCATTTGCCTGTTTGGCATTTTACCTTGAACCACTTACCACCGTCTTCGAAACATCACTTATTTCTGCTCTCCCACTAGAGAGCCACAGCCATGGGGATCTCCCCTTCCTCTGTTTCTCTGCCTCCTAAAAAAGGGTTTTTCCTTGCTGTGTTCAGCACCTTCCTGTCTCAAAGTGACTTGAGGGGACACAGAAAGGTAAAGCCAAATGCACAAACAAAGATTCTTCCTCGTCAGGCTTTTTCCTAAGCAGCTTCTGTGATGCCACAACCAAGCTGCTCAGTCAATAGTCTTTATATTTGTTTTCCCATACTGAAGGCCAAACATTAATTTATCTGGACATCCATTCCACCTTGCAACACAACCTTGTGTTATACTTGATAACACGTAGAGCTATTTTAATACAGCTTAATTTGATTGTGATCTTTAGTTAATAATCCTTTTGATTTTTTCCTCTAACTTGTGTTCCTGAAATTTACAAGTATAAAATCATAGGAGAAATGGTATCTGACTCCTGATCCACTTTGTTAATAAGCTGATTACAAGTATTTAAAGTTATCTCCTCTTCTCCAGATGCAACAGAACAAATGACCTCTAAACACCATTAGTCTTGCCAACAAGTTTCAAAGCTCTTGCTGGAAATAAACAATGTCAAAATGCAGATGGAGACCTTGATCCTGCAAGTCGAATGACTGTGCAGTTCCAGCTGAGCTTGGTGGAGCCCTATCAAGGCATAGATTTTCAGTCCTGTAGTTCCATCAAATGTGCAAAAAGCTTTGACTTGGAGAAACTGCCAATAATGTTGGTAATTTACAGGAAGTATTTGGTATTATGATTTTTCTGTGAGTACCGTGGGTAGGTTGTCCCCCCTGCTGGGGTTAGAGGCAGCCCAAGGATAACAAAGGCGCTGCTGCTGCCCATACTTTCCTCCTCCCTCTCCTCCCTCATACCATTATCATTATTTTTTAAGCCCTGAGTTTTTGCACAGGATCAACCTCATTGTGTATTTGGGTGATGGCTTGTGAGCAGCAGCTTCCTGTGCAGGCACTTTGCCTCTCTGGGAGCAGGGCTGTGGTTATCTGTGCTTCCCACGGTGCAGGGAAGAATGGGATCTCTCCTGGAGGTGACCTCCAGCAGTCAGTGCAAATGTGGGTCAGCCCAGATCTGGCAACATGGGACATGAGACCTGGT
Organism: Bombycilla garrulus; assembly: GCA_013400315.1. Classification (NCBI taxonomy): domain Eukaryota; kingdom Metazoa; phylum Chordata; class Aves; order Passeriformes; family Bombycillidae; genus Bombycilla; species Bombycilla garrulus. Next base: position 320,957 of record VXBU01003347.1, on the reverse strand, counting down.
TGGGATCCTCCTCCTCCTCTGAGGACCTCTGGAGTCACCGCTGGAAGATGAAGGAGAATATGGGGGATTTAGCACTCAAGTTCTGAGAGGGAGGGAAGGGGCTTGTCCATTGTTTTTTAGGTTCACAAGTTATCAGTGAATTACCAGACTCGTAGGTGAACTCTGGCTATCAGGGAGCTGCAGGCACTGGGAAAATGTTATGTGGTCACTGAGTGATTGCCCCTTGCAAATGTGTTGGGAATAACTCTTGTCCAAGGGCTTTCCACAGCAAATGTGCTCTGTGCCAAGAGGGCTGCTCCAGGGCTGCACCAGTTTTCCCTGTAAGGGAGCCCACCTCTTCTCTGGGACTGATTTTATACTGGTGTTCCTCTGTTAACAACAGCTTTGCATGAGGCATCTGAGAGCAGAGACAGATTCTTTTTCTTATTTGGGAAGAAAAGAAATCTTTTCTGCTCCATTAGGAATGGCTCTGCAGGGAAAAGATGGACTTTATTGCTTATGTGGTCCCAGGCCCTTTCAATGAAAAAATTCAGGAGTCAAACATACACTTAAAAGACATTAAATGAGGAAATCTCTGACATTGCACCTAGAGCTTCATAATTCAACAAATAACATGCCAGAATGAATTCTTAATTTTTGCTATTTATGTTCCATTTCTTTCCCATTTAACTGATTTTCAAAATATAAATCAGCACCGAGCTCTGTAAAAAATTGTGGCAAGAATGAAAAGATGTTCTGGCTGTTTAAGGACAGCAGATATGTACTGGTTTTGTGCCAGAACATGGTGTTTGTCAGTGGCTGCCAGGCCATTTCTCCTACCTGTGTCAAAGACTTGCTGACAAACCATTGGGTGGGCACGTTTGGGATGGGCACATTTGAGACCACCACCTCCAGCCACCCCACTCACCCTTCCTGGAGCCTCTGTCTTAGGGCTGGGGAGAACAATTTCAGTGTTCACGTGATACATGCTCTCATTTTGCAGCTCTACACAAGTGCTGCTCTCTTCCTAAGGCACCTGCCTTTATTTTCTTCATTTTCTGTCAGAAATTTCATATTCTGTGGGGTTTTTTTTAACCAAAAACTCTCCCTGAGAGGGCAGAGCTACTGGCCGCAGGTATTTCCCAGGAAGGAAGGTTTGGACATACCGGGGTGTGTTGTTAGGAATAAATGCCAGCAGAGGGCACACCAAGATATGCAGACGGGAAAAAAATAAATTCAGGTCTGTTCGTTTTGTCTGAGGAGTTAAGCAAAACTCCGTTGGTTCATAATTCATGTGCCTGTAGGACATTGTAAAGGAATATAATTGATCTTTTAGGGCAGTGGTGGTATTTTGCTTCGCAAAAGCAATCAGCAAAATATCTTAAAACATCTATGAATGTAAAATGATTTCAGATGTGCTGATGGAAAGAAAAGAGCCTCCCTTCCCCTTGCTCACCTGGCCCCCTTCCATTAACCTTTCCCCCACCACATTTGGAAGTGATAATGCAAGCACAGTTTTGCTGTTTTAAAGGCCCAAATGCAATTTTGATTTTTAATAATTACATCTCTCTTCTTTTGCTATCATTTTAATTGGCTTCCCTGTGTTGCATTTCAGGGCTGGATTTATACTGCTTTGTGGTGGGCATTGTTTTCCAGCTCGGTGTGCTTGTCTGGGTGGGATTGTGCATATGGAAATGACCCAAATGTGAATCTTCCTGGGGAACAGAGCCTCCTCAGATGTTTGTCCAACAGCAGATTCTAGCAGCTATCCAGCACAAATATACAGCAACCTGCAGGGGAAATACTGATGGTGCTCTGCCTCAGGACCCCATGGAAAGTCACTGAGCCCAGGCTGTCCCCTGCTCTCAGTCCAGGGGCTCTAGGCAGATGTTTGCTGGTGAGACAAGGCGGTGGTGATGGGAGCAGGGGCTGCTGGCATCAGCTGCTAAGATGACTCCATGGCCCAGAACAACCCAGGTGCAAGGCAGCTGGTGAGGGTGGAGAGAGAATAAAAAGCCTGTAGCACTTAAAAAAAGGAAACTGTAAGCTTCTTCTCTCAAGTTTTAAAGGTAATAAAGTATTTTAGCTAATCAGGTAAATTGTTTAATCAAAGACTCTCGTATTTTTGTTGCTCATAAATTAGGAACACAACTCTCATTTTGGAATCACAGGTTCTTTTTGGCTGCCACGGGCTTGAACTGAGCACATTGCTGCAGGAACTAAATAGTAAAGCAGCCGCATGTAGCATCTACCCTAAGCATGGTGAGGATACAAAATACACAGCAGAACCTGACTTAGGTTTTTCAGGAATTTTTTAATAGTCAGGAGGGAGGTTACTGGCACAACCCCTGGGCGAAAGCAGCTCCAAGGTGTTTGTCATTATTCATTCAGGATTTCCTTCGAGACCAGTGTGAAGTCTTTGTCTTTGCTGTCTTTTTACATAATCTTTCTTTGCCACCCAAAACTACCTGTTGTGGTTAAGGTTGACCAATATAGTTTGCAAATACATCAAGTAATTTCTACCCCTGGAAAGTCGCACTGCTTTGAAGTTAAATGTGTTTTTTCAAAGTTGTTAAGCAGCTTTTGGATCTTTTACCTAAGCAGCAAAAAGATTCCCAAATAAAACAAGTTTGAAGTCAACCAAAACATCTTTTTTTCAATCCAGTCAAAAAATTTATTTTTCTTTTCAGAAAGGAAGTAATCTGACAGATATATTTGGATAGCTTAAACTGCCTGTAAAAACAATGCATAGGTGAAAGGCATCATGTACTTTATGAGAAGATTTCTTCAGATACAGTAATATTTCCAATACTGCCTTTGGTGCCTGATCAATCTCCCAATATAAGCCTTCTCCTGAATTACAATAAGTACAAACAAATCCTCAAAAAGCTAGCTTTATTTGGCCAAAACATGTATAAACTCTACCAGAGAACGAGTGGAGCAATAAATAAACATGTTTAACACCTAAGGCACTGGTACCCTCCGCGGACTCCAAGAGTTCATTAAACCTTGCCCTGTAAACTTATGGACCAATTTTGTCTCATGCCGTCTGCTCTGCCAAGCTCCTGCTCTGTAATTCCCTAAACAGGATAAACTCCTAAACATCCAGCCAGCAGCGAGGAGAGCAGCAGCTGAGTGTAGCCAGCAGTCCCCGCCACTTCCATCGCTGCCGTGCCCGCAGCTTGCTCCGATGCCTGCTTTCCACGATGGCTGCAATCAAAGCAGCAATGGGGGAACAGCCTGCGCTCCGCCCGTGCCTCTCTGCCAGGCATTCACTCTGGCGTGCCCCAGGCTATCCCTGCTGTCGGGATGCCTCTGCTCTGGCGCTGGGCACCCGGGATCTTGCTTGGAATCACAGCCCGCGCCGGCGAGGGGCTGCGCCTGTGCTGTGCTAACAGATAATTCATCTCAGCTCTCTCCCTCCAAAAAGGAGGTGTGATTCCCATAGGTGCTTGCACCCAGCTTATGCCAAATGTGTGGCTTGTGGATGGTAAATGCCACGGGGGATAAATTCCCACATACACTCCAGAGATGTGTATGCAAAGTTTTGAGTTGTCATGCTGCTCCCAACAAGGGAGGGAGGGCTTTATGAGACATTTGCGAAGTAACAAAGTTTAATTAAAGAGTCTGTTGTATTCTTATATCTCTTCCCATTATAGCAAAAAAATTTTAAAAAGTGGCAATTCAGAAGTGTAGGAGGCTACTGTGGTTTTTCCAGCATGAGAGAAAGGTTGAAGAAGCAAAGTATCTACCTATAGTTGTTTCCTTTTTCTTTCTTTTACTTTTTTTTTTTTCATCCTTCATACACTTTTCTCTTCTGTGAGCTGGGTTTGTGTTTATCACAGTTTTGTCCCAGACTAAGGGGAAGCCTCTATATGCTATTAACCTAAGATATCCATGTTCATTACAGATCTCTGAAAACAGGTCTTAGAAATAGAAATACAACTATTAAGCCTATACAACTATAGCTGGTGAATCCTGCAAGATCCTAGAAAGAGAAAAGTGCAACTGATCAGTCACTTGTAAATAGCTTTTCAGCCCTCAGAAAGTCATGCTTTAAAGTCCAGTGGCTGGTTCCCAAGGGGGATGTACGTGGGGCTGTTCTGGAATACAGCCTCCATTCCTGCCTGTCCTGGACATCAGGTGGGTGAGGGTTTAAATGGAGACACAGCTTGTGCTAGAAAGGCCTGAGCTGAGCAGGACCCATCCATTTCCCTTTAAGGTTTCAGGCAGAGAAGAGAGGATGGGTGAGCAATCCTTTGTGCTGAGGGTGAGAGAATTTGGTGGTTTGTTTTACAGGGATGATGTTTGAAACAGCCCGACTTTGCTGCTGCATGTAGGGAGCTGGGAACCAGACAGCGCTGTCAGGGCCTGGGGAGAGTGGCCAAAGGGACATGGTGTGCGTCCTCCCTTGGCTGCCCATTTCTAAATGCTCATTTCTGACCACTGGTCTATTATAAAAAAGTGGCTGTACCTCTTTTGCTCTCTCTACTGTGTTTGCAAACACGGTGGTCACTGGAGCCCATCTGGCGGCTCTGTAATAGGGGAGCAGCCTGGTCCTGCAACCCAGTCTGGCTGATCAGAGATGTCTAGGCTTGGTGCCAAGAGATGGTGCTGAATTAAGGTTATTTGGGATTTAAATGCTTCCTTTTGTAATCAACACCAGGCTCCAGGTAACTTCAGTAACAAAAGCTGTAACAAAATGTAGAAGTATTTGTGTTTGTCACTAGGTTGGAACAGAGCACTTGACTGTGCTCTGGATATTGTGTACTGCTCAGAATTTTGCAGTAGTTACTTTTGAGCTGACACACATTTTCAGTAAATTTCACATAGCTGTAATAAATATATGTACAGTTCTAGTAAATGGTTAATACAAACGATATGTTCCTGCAGAAAAAGAATGATAACAAGTTCAGTAATTATGACTGACAAACTGCATGGGCACAGTAGAATTGCAGTCATGAATTTTGCTTTTGATTGATACCAAGAACACATGGTTGTTAGGAATTAATAATAATAGCACTGAAATATGCATCATCCCAAGCCATAATATAACTTTGTGTACTTGTGTGTCAAATTTAAGTGTCTGGCTTGACGTATGCAATTATTAAAAGAAATATAAACTTTGGTATGCAGACATCAAGCATTTCTCCAAAATGTTCTTTCCCCAGTTTTTGAGTTTCAAAACTTCTGGTGCAGCGTCTCATACAGTGATAGCATGATGGCAAGGAGACCCACTCAGAGCCCAGAGCTGGACCATGATGAATTCGCACCATGGCTTTTCCATGTGTGCTGCCTAGGAGCTGGCACAGAGCCACCGCAGCTCAGCCCAGCCCGTGGCCATCCCCCCAAGGTGACAGGCTCTGCCTGAGCTTCCCCAGCTGCAGATCTCAAGCACCTGGTCACATGGGGGACAGGTGGAGATCACCGTTCCTGAAAGCATTCTCTGGACAGGCAGCCTGTTGTCTGTCCCTAAATATTTCTGGTTTTGTGCCTTCTCCACTCCTGCCTTGAGTGAACTGGGTTTTTGCCCTTTTTCTCAGTCCCTTGCAGTCCAAGCCCCATTCCCACAGGTAGTTTCCACCCCAGTGTCCATGGGCAGGTGGTGTGACTTGTTGGCCCAGCACAATTTGGAACTGATTTTGTACCATGTCTTTCTTTAAAGGCTCTTTTGGAGAAGTTGCTCCTGCTAATTGATCTTGCAGAGGGCCGAGCTCACTCTTGACCCTTAATGGTCAATAGCATTTGATCAACTTTGCACGGATTAGTGTTGGTCATTCCTGGCTTGAAAAGGGTAACTTCTGTCTGAATCACTAATGTTTTGGGGTTGTAAAATCTCTTTTAGCACATTAGCACTGTTTTGTAGTGTGATATTTGATGGATGAATGTGTGTTATCTATAACCTATTTTCTCCAAGCCCAGAAAAGCAGCGTGTTCGGCTCTCCCTGGGAATATTGCAGCATACCTTCATTTTCAGTCATAACCACATTTAGACATAGTGCTGCTGTTTTAAATTGGGGTAATGAAATCTTGACAAGTGGTTTGGACAAACACAACACAAGCAATAACAGAAGCTTTAATAAAATGAAAGGATTTCCAGGGAATACCTTCATTTCTTCCATCCTCCAATTTAATTCTTTTTGAGAATAATCAGACCATAACATAAGACTAAATTCAAGAGATGAAGTTCAGCTGGAGAGGAAATAATGTCCATAAAATGTTTTCAAAGGTTGTTCATTTGTTTGAAATGAGTTCTGTGAGTCAGATTGATGTGCCTTAAATACTTTATAAGCAAGAATACGTTGCACTTGAAGTACATTTTCATCTGGGGATCTCAGGGCATTTTACAGGAACGGAGAAGAATAACTGATGTTACTGCCTATTGCCAGCTAAGAGCAGATGGCTGAGTCTTTCCAGGCAGCTCCTCCAGACCTGATTCTAGCGAGGATGAACTTGGGATGTCCATCCCATGACCTGGTAGGTGCACCTGATGGACATATCTGCCTTCCATGGCCTCCTCCCCACTTGTGAGCTCTTGCTGCAGCTTAAATCCAAGGGATTGATAAGGGAAAAGTACAAAGGTTTTGTGGTGTGTTTTAGGGCATTTGGCTGGAGAATCAGAGGTGTTGTGTCAAAATAACAACTGGCTTATTAGGGAAATCTCAGTCAGAGTGAGCTCCAGTGCAGATGATCAAAGTAACCTCCATGCAGGTCCAGAGAAGCTCCAGATGTCCCCCTTCTCACACTGCTGCATGGTGATAAATTGCAACTGCTCTGCATCACCAGAGCCCGGCTGTTGTCAAAACTCTGCTCTGAAGGCACGTGCTCCTCACCTGCCTTGGACTCTGGTCATGGTAACCCTGGTGAGAATCACAGCGGCATGTCTGTGTCACATCTATTCAGCAGAGAGGGTATGTGGTGTGACAGCACCAAAACCTCCGAAGATGCAGTGATAACAACTTGTTCCATACAAGAACAGTACAAGAACAAGTACAGAGAAAAATATCCACCGTTCTCCTGCTGCTGGGAAATCTTGAGCATCAGTGGCATATAAAGGGGTGATTGCTGGGGAGGAACTGGGGACATTATGCACCACCACCTTTTAATGTGGGAAAGAACTGAGGATTATTCCATACTTCCTTCTGGCCATTGGCCCAGGTGCTGACAGTTCTGCTTGGCTGAGATGGCCAGTTTTGAGTCAGGCCCCAGTGAAGGACACTGCACTCCCAGGTGAGAGATGAGTCCCTTTTCTGGACATCTGCGTATCCCAGTTTCTCCTGGGCACGTAACTTTAGGCAGAGGCTTAACACAAGTCAGTCAGGGATGATGAGACTGTGAGCTTCATTAGTACGTTTTGTGTTTCATTGGGCAGTGGGGCAATTAACACAGGGCTCATTACACAAGGATTTTGATCATTTTCTCTGCTTATTCATCATAGTATTTCCTCTGAGAATAGCAGAGACTGTGATTAAGTGTAGGAATAATTTGCGCAGTTTCTTCTTTGAGATTTTGATCACCTTTTTGGGGTCTAATTGTTTTACAGCCTTCATTCCTGAAGTACTTATTATGGCAGGTCTGCATAGAGCCCTGCACATAAACTGTGCTCTTCAGCTTCTGGCTAAGGTTATTTTCTGCTTCCACCACAGACCACTTGGACAAACCTCAAAGCCACAGCTTTAAGGTCAAGCATGGTCTAATAAAATACTGTGAGAACCACAGAACAAATCAGAGTAAGCCCAAGGGGATACTTTGGTCTTGATCCTTAAGATTAATGTAAAACCATTATAGGACATCTTTATTAGGACAGGACCCCTCCAATTACCTTGCTGTTTGTTATTGACAACAGAATACGGATGCCCTCAGAGAAGAGTGTAGGAACAGGACAAGCAGGCAATGATGTCTCTCAACTACACTGTCCCAGTCTCCAGCAGCAGGATCGTCCTGAGATGTTTACAATGTCTTTATATTCCATAGTTTTAGATGGAATTCTCCTGCACTAATTTGTTCAATATATGCATCATGAGAGGTCCTTTCTGAGGCCAGGAGAGGGATATGTAATATTGAATTCTGCAAGGAGCAATATGATGTCCTGCCCAAAGTCCCGGCCTGCAGGCTGGGAGATGTGGGGCCCATTTCCATCACTGTCACTGGGTGGGATTGGAGTGGATCACTGCCCTGTCTGTCCTGGAGCTGCTGTTTGCCTTTGTCCCCATCTTCCTCTCCCACCAGTTTCCACAATCCTGACTGCAAAATCTCACTCTTCCAAAGCTAGACCTGCTCTGCTGGAAATTTTGGACACGGGGACATACGTTGCCTTTGTCCAAAATGTGCCTAAGGAGTACTCTAAATGCGACAAAGAGGGACACACCCAGAAGAAAAAAGGACATTAGATAGCTTTAATTTTTGGGCAACTGGCTCCTCTGTGCCTCTCTTTCCTGTGCCTATGAAATCCTCTCACTATGAAGTCAATGGAAGCTGTTGCAAAACCTCTGCCAATTGTCACATACCACACAAGACTCTGCAAAGGGTGGTTTTGAAAATCTGAAGAGAGGAATTGCACAGGAAATTTGTAAATACTTTTCTGTTGGAAAGTTGGCTTTTAAGATATCGGTTGTCTGTAGGATTTTAAAATCTGAGGAAATGCAAAGACTTTTATTTCCAAGTGGCAAGATAATATCAGAGACAAAATATTGTGTTCATTAAAATATGGGTAATGAAACTTTGAGAGCAGTTTTCAACAGCTTTGACCAAAAATCAGTCTTGAGTTCCTAAGTCACTTAATCTTTACCTCTATTTCAAAGTATTGACAGCAGTTATTATGTAGCTGAAGGTCTGCACTGAAGAGATATGGGTCACTCCTGCTAAAATCCATCCAATTATTGAAGTTTTCAAACATTCAGAATAAATTAAATGAGTAACTGCTGAGTATTCGCACACAGAACCTTTTATTTTTTAGGAAACTGGAAATGCATTTTGCCCATTTTTTAATGAGTATGTTAACAAATCAGGTTTCCCATTATTTGATTAACTATTGGGTACTAATATATTCTGCCTACGAAGCTGATGCAAAGAGGAATGCTGAGCCCAGTCAGTTCAGCACTTGGAAGAAGCAAAGATTTAATTTCCTTTTCCTGCTCAGCACCAAGCTGATGCAAAGGCCTCTCAATGAGAAAAATAATTGCGCTTAGGGCTTGGCACACGGAGGCACGGGGTGTAGAGTGTGCAAACATCCCAGCTGGTGGGAGATGTTAACACCTGGAGAGGATCCAGCTTTCCAGCCTTATCCCTGCTGAGAGCAGCCAGCACCCTGCCTGCAGAGCTTTGCTTCACCACTCTCCTGCACCTGGCTTGGACTCATGAACAGAACCACAAAAATGCCACCAAGCCCACTCACTGGGATGGCTGTGGGGAGGAGCAGCACTGCCCCTGGCATGGCCACCATCTCCTCAGCCCCACAGGAATAGGAGTAGCCTCCCGAGGGAGAACCAGGACCCAGCTCTGCATGTTCAACAGTCCAGGCAAGGTCCTAAAACGATGCCCTCTGCTCTGGGGCAGACCTCTGCTTGTGTCTGCCTGTGAGCTCTGCCCTGGACCTGTGTGTGTGGTGTGGAGGCTCCTGGGAGTATTCAGATTCTGATGAACCAGCAGTTTCTAATTTGAAAAATATTTGTTTCAGTGTTTCCTGGCTGGTGCTGCTGGAGTATTTTTGTCTCTGCTAACAGTATCATATTGCTGGGAGGGGAAGCTCATTCCACCTAATTGTACTAAGCGTGTGGTGATGGAGATGGGAACCTAATTATCTTCATCAAATTGATTTCGTTTTGGTTACCACATGGCTATTAGAGGAATGACAATAAATTTTGGTCTCTTTGATCAGGACTGGAGTTTAACCAACATTTTTAAAGTCATTAATGTGTTATGCCTCCCCCAGGCTAATGATTTGATTACCATGCAAATGTACTGAAGCCAAACACTTCAGCTATACATTATGGATGATGGATAGAAAGTTTTGAGAAAATATATGTTGTACTAAATACACCGGAAACACAGAGGATGTCAGATTGCTACTGGCAGGCAGAGAGAGTCAGAGAATTGCAGAATCATAGAAGATCTCAAGTTGGAATGGTCCCATAAGGATCCAGTTCCCTCCCGCTTGCAGGGCTACCTAAAACCAAACCATGTGAGTAAGATCATCATCCAAAAGATTTATGAAAAACTGCACAGGTGCCTCTTTGTAACTTCTCTCTTCTCATGACTAAATCCTTGCACTGTGGGGCTGTTGAGATCAGAGAAAGCTGTCTCAGCCCCTCAGGCCCATAGTGGTGCTGTTAGCAGATGTAGGAACAAAGTACACCCAGAAGCTTTATTTTAGATCAGTCCTGAGCCTAGAAGTGTTGAAGAACCATTGAGAGTCAAGTCCCTCTCCCACCACCTTGGATGTTTCCCCATGGCTTGCCTGTGTGATGGGGACTGAAGTGCTGAACTGCCACTGGGCAGAAACTGGAGCGTGTCTGTCTTAGCTTGTGCCAAGAAACTCTGTGGGAAGTTTATCTTTGTGAGATTTTAGCCTTTTTTTCCTGATATGCCAAAAAATATGGGTTATATCATGATATGTTAATATTTGTGCTTATTATAAGGTATGTGTACATATGTACATGTCGCTAAGGTGCTGTAGCTATCACATAACACAATATGACAAATTAATAGATCTTACAGTTAAATATTCCACAATGTATTTTAATATGTTCTATCTTAAACCCTTTCTGGCTTTCTGCCATCCTTTTTTTTCTCTTTCCCAGGTCGATTTGTATCGAAAGGAAGTACTTTAGTGCTTTAGTTCAGGAAACTGAGGTCAGCACTTCAAATGATCCAATGTGCTCTTGCCATCAGGCTGAGTCAGATGTTGTGCCCCTCATAGGTTTTTGTCTGAAAGTGCTGCAAATCCAGGATTCCTCAGCCTTCCCAGGCAATTGATTCCTCAGGGCAATTAAAGAAATTTTGGTACTTGAGCCAATCAGGAGCATTGCAGCTCACCAGGGCAGAGCCTGTCTCTTCACCAGGTTCCACAGCTGTGGCTCAGGAAGGCGTATGGAGGAGGAAGGTGTTTGCCCAAAGGGTGTTGGGCCTGTCAGAGGCACTTCTCACCTGCAGGACATTGCTGTGGCCACCCTGGCACTCTGTGCCTCAGTTTCCCATCAGGAAGGGACCAACATCTGTACTGTTCACTGCTCTGGTAAGGACAGGGGATACACTGGATGTACTACAGCTAAAATGGTTATTTATGGGGAGCAATAACCATGTGTGCTATTCCAGTGTTATTTGCAAGTGCTTTTCAGTTACGTGTGTTCACAGGGAGGCGCCAGTAACTGCTTAAACATTAGGACATGCAGTCCTGTATCCCCTTTTCTGGGACAGGAGTCACTGCCCAGCTGACAGGCCACTGAGCACCAGTGTCCTAGTTCAGCAAATAGAAAGTATATAAATATAGGTATATGAATATGCAATATAAACATACATACATGCCAAAGCTACCAACCCATGGGCAGCAGAAGCTCCTTGGACACAATGAGGGTTTTTCCCTTTGGAAAGCAAACCAAAGGCCAGCCCTGCCAAGCTGGAGGCAGCTGGTTTGTTTGCTCACTTTTCCTGGGCAGCTCCTGCCATTTCCCCGGCACAGGCTGCTGCTGTCAATGCCTGGGGAGAAGGACGCGAACGACTGAAGGGCTCTGCACTGTTAATTTATATTAATGAATATAAATTAATGCAGTTTTCTTTTCTCTGGCTTGCAGATATTAAAGGCCACTATCACTCATAAACAGGATCTATCTTATCACTGGTGGCAATAGCACGTTAGTCACTCTGAGGGAGGCTCCAGTTGCAGGATGAGGAGCTGGCACGCAGGGCTGGGTGAGTGCAAAGGACCCTGCGCAGCTCTACAGCTGCTGCAGGTGTGAGATGAGCAGCCCGGGGCAACCCAAGTAATTGCCACACCCAGCATCTCTGCATCAACGTGTTCCTGTGTGGCTTAGGACTACTTTAACAGTAAAAAGTCAGGTTAGGGGGTGAAAAGTGTCAAACTATGCAACTATGTTCCTCTTATTACAGCTGAATTATTGCAAACCTCCCTGTAAAAGATACAGAGAACGGCTCTGTTTAAGGTCTGTTTTTAGCTTGGTTTACTGCTTTTCCATGTGCTGCTCTTCATTTATCTATATTAGCAGCAGGCACTTGGCAATGCTAGCAAGGGAACACAAAAGCACCTGACCTCAGTGGCACCATGGCTCTGAAAACAGTTGATTTGGGACATCATTGTGCATCTTTCTGCCAGGTAAATATGTAATAAGAGTTGGCAAGGAGAAAGACTCAGCAGCAAAAACTGAGCATGCTTACAGAAGATTAAGTTGATCTTATGACCTGGTCCTGGGCCAGAGGGGCTGCACTGCCGTGAAGGGAGTGAACTGCTCTAAATTTTCCTTTCTGTCTTCCCAGGAAAGTTTGTCTAATCTTACCTGCAGTGACTGAACAGAGCTTTGTTCCTACAAAAAACTGTGTGAAGAATGACAAAGGAGGGGAGAAATTAGCAGCAGGACCAAAGTATGGCACTCCCTGGCCAATCCCATAACCACTAAAATGCTTCACCAGTTTAATGTCATTTCACAGGCTAATCTTCAGGCAGCCTTGTCTGGAGATACTCGCGGGCTGATTTGGCGCCCAGTGGTGCAAATCATTGAGTTGCTCTGTAAAAGCACAAGGAGAGGGAGTGATGAAACCTTTTCATGTACCTTTTTCCTGAGATCTTAACCCCCAATTCCCTTCATAAACTGAATACTACTCGGTTGCACTGCTCTAAGTCCTTTAAAATCCTTTGCATTTAGCTGGCAGATGAACAATCCCATAGTGTAGTGAGCCAAAATAGGTTTTTTTGCATTTCACTGACATTTTTGGGATGGAGTTATCTCCACACCCCTCCTTAAGTGAAAAAAGGGGTTATTTTCAGAATGATTAAGTCTTCACTTTTGCCACAGTTCTTCAAGAAAGACCAGCAGGTGATGAGATAGATAGATGTACAATTTAGCTACTTCTGATCTCTGCCTCACCTCTTAAGTAACTGCAAAAGAAGATAAAAGAATATTTTAGAAAAGCTGCACACAGAAAACAGAGCTGAACTTGTACAGCAAATGTTCTAAATAATGAGAAAGGTCCTTCAAATGTATTTTCCCTTGTTAGAGGGTCAAAGAGGTACTGGGTCAGATGAAAAAAATATCTGCGAAAAGCTGAGCCACCACAGGGAAACTCTAATGCAAAGGCTCAGATGGCAGTGATGTATGATTTTGATTTTCCAGTGTGTACAGAAGTCAGGGCTAGGAACAAAGATTTGGCACAAAAAAAGATTCACATGGGCTTAATACTCTTAGCTCTCAGGTTGAAACGTGAATTTGGTATTTACCTATCTCTTGTTGCCAGTAAGGACCCTTTCAATGTTTTCAGTGGCAGAAAAGTTATAAGTTATATTAAGAATAAACTCCTTCACCAAACCTCTAAATAGATACAGTGCATGTTAATTTAGTCAGGCACTAAAGCTTACAGCTGGAACAGCTTTTTTCCAGAATTTGAAAATGTTCACATTAATACTAAAAACAGGTCAGTCTGCTGCATGTACATACATATGTATGTATGTATATATATGTGTGTGTACTGTGTCCTTTTCTTAAAGATTGATAGTATTAATACTTGAAAGACATCTTTCTGTCACAAGTAATAGTTACTGTTTTTCACAATGGAGAAACAGAAAGTCCTGTGGCTTGCAGATACTTTGACTGGAGTCACCTGCCCATGCACAGACCTCTTAATGCAGGAGCCTGGATTCCCTTCCATCAGTGGGGAGAGGCTGGACCCTTGAGAAGGAAAGTTCTCCACATCTCTTTGACACAGTTTAAGTGGCACAAATATATTTATGGAGACACTTCTCTGTGCAGGGAATTTAGGAAATGGATTCAAGCTAAACACCTATCCTCCAGGTGGCTAAAGTGATTAAGGTGAAAATGATCCTGGAACAAAAGAGATTTTTCCTGTGCTGTGAACCTGTTGCCTGGAGGGAAAGTGCTCCCCTCCTCTGGGGGTCTTCACTTGTTCATCTGTTCTACATTTCTGAGGGTAAAATCTAGACAGGAACCTAAGTTTGCTCCATTTCCAGGTCAGCATCCCCAAACTAGCTATGTGACCAAGTCTTTTTTGCTCTCTCTCATGCCAAATGGTTATTAAATTATAATCACAAATAATTTAGCTTTTTCTGTATATTGTGAAATGATATAAACTTGAGACACATCCTCTGCACACAACTGCCTAATTTTCTTCGGGTTGCAATTCTTGCCTGTCCCTTTTGCCAGCAGCCTGAGGGGTTTATCAGTTGATAATCTCCCACTGAAACCTGAGATTTAGGAGCAAGTCCCACTGTTGTATGTCATGGTCAGGATTTTAGGAGCCTGTGGTGTCAAAGGCATGCTTTGTTATTCATGAAAATACTTCCCTTTACCACTGAGACCAGGACATGAACAAACCATTTGCTTAAAAAAAATAAATTCACTTTAGAACCAACAATAGAAATGTGTTGTTTTATAGATCTAAGAGTAAACACCCTTAAGTGAGCAAAAACCCCTGAATTACCTTGTTAAAATAAAATTAAATAAAAGCAATTAGTAGCAAACAGCGTGCCATGGAAGGTAGGGCTGGGTGTGGTTGGGTTGGGGCTGCCAGGAAGGAAGGGAACTGCACCTACAGCGCTTCCTTCAGGGTGTGTCAAACACAGCCTGCGCTAACACCCGAGCACGGCTTTGAGGTTCTGAGAGGTGGGGGGCACCACTTAGTGCCCTGACAGCATGCCCCGTTCTGCACATCGTTACTTCTCTTCCCGGGAGGTATTTTTTGGTAACATTGTGTGTAAAGGAAGGAGCTGTCTCCTCTTGGCTTGGGTCATTTAATGACATTATAGGCTGGAAAGGCACCTTTCAGGGCCAGAGGAGAATGAACAGGACCTTTTCCTTTCTGTGGAAGAACAAGCCTTTAATGGTCTGGTGGAAGTAATTCTGTATTGCAAAGGAAGTTGATAAAATAGAACATAAACTTCTCTAATAGAGGATTTAATTACCAGGAAAGCCAGGTTGAATAAAGCATTTGAGCAGAACTATTTCATTGCTGAAAAGGCAATAATTATTAATCCTCCTTTTCCAAGGCCATGCTATTTATTCAGGAGGCCTTGGAGTAGTAAGAAACCAAGTGTCTATATGTGTGCATTTGCTGGTATGTCTTTGAGTTGTTTATGGTTTTTGTTTGTTTGCTTGCATCCAAGCAGACTATCACTATCCTTTAAAACATCTCAGATTTTCTCTGACTTTACTCAGATTTCCAGCTAAACTGGTCTATCCACATCATCAAGCTGAGACCAGCCAAACTAATCAGGTCTCAGGGCTGGGCAATGGGCACAATGGTAATGAATCAAAAAGCTTTAAAAGCTCTTAGATAGCTGTTTCATTCTTCAACACACGAGTGTGGCTGTCAAGGTCTAACTGCAGCAGAAGGACTTATTTATTTTATTTCATTTCAGAAACAGGCACTTCTGTGAGGCCCTCTATTAGTCAATATATCAGCTTGTTCATGCTTTATTCTGTTGTTTTTCCAATATAGAGTAGAAAAATAAATAACTGTGCCTGGTGCTGCTGGGGTGTACGCTGTAAAGTTTTAAATGAAGTTCAGGTATTTACCCTTTAAACTTCATGAGATTAAACATGGAATCCATTCCTACAGTTTGCCCTAATGACTGCTTTGTAGTTTGTGTCACGGCGTGTGCCACGGTCAAGCAGCTACTGCTCAAGGCAAAAGTCCACCATGGCTGTGATGGAATTCAGTCAGCTCACTGTGACTTTTTTTTTTTCCACAAAAGCAACTTTACCTTGCCAATGCTTCCTTCTCCTTGCTTCTCTTTATCCTGCCCCAATACCTAATGGCATAGATCCAAGCTGAGGAAATGAAACTGCAGCAAAGTCTTAGCTTGAAAACCAAGCTATGCACAGCCCCTGCTGGGGAAGGAAAACCATGGGATGGTCTGTGAGCGTCTGGCACTGACTTCTTCAATGTGAGCAAGCAAAGACCTGTGGGACTAATGAGCTGATGGGGCTCCCTGTGAGCTGTCAGGCTCGATTTCATCTTAGAACCAAATCTTCACAGGGAGATGGATAAGGAAATCTCTTTTTTGAAAATTTTTGCTATTGGTGTATTCATATTTTCACAGTGGCCGCTGAAAAGCTTTGGATGTTTTGGTAACACCAGTGATCTCTATAAGTACTGGCAAAGAGAAATCATCTCAAGGTTAAACGTTTGTGGGGATGGAATTTGGGCTCAGTGTGAGTTTAGTCTGCTGTGGCTGAATACTGATTGTTCAAAGTAAGAACAATCCAAAGCCACTCCATCAATGAAGCAGAAATCTGCAGAGATGTTCTGACCTTTTGTTCATCACTTCAGTTTTCTTAAGCAGCATTGTGCAGTGAGTCTCATGCAGTGTGGGTTTGAAAAAATGTATTAATTTTTATTAAGAACCATCTTTGAGAGTAACCTGGAAGGATCAAATTGAGATGTATCCAGTTCACTCTTCTTTCAGGAAAATACTGTGTCCCTTTATGGCTTCATCTACATGAGCAGGCACACACACCTCTCTCAATACAAATGTGTGGTTCCCACAATGCATCACATCCAAACAGAACGAGAAGGTATCTGTAGATCTACAGTAGGTGTGTATAAAATACATACCAGCATTCTGGAGCACATTCCAACTGATTGCTAAGTCATGGTGAAAAATGGTCAATAAACAGTGAAAGAACAATTTTACTTGGCATTTTATTCACTTAACAGAAACATTCACTTATCAGGTATCACTGAAGTGCAATTTACAGAACTTAGCAGCAAATTCACATATGTAAATTCAGATTTATTTTCTTTTGTTGTCTTTTTTGTTTCTTTTTTTTTTACAAATATTACAAATGTACATCCATTAGTACAGTATTGCCATTCACTCATGCATGTTATGTACAGAATCGTCACTAAAGAATTACTACTGAGCAATTTTTTCTTTGCTTCAGGAAATGCTGTGTGTAGGTCATGTGTGCTTCTGGGATGGGGTCCCATCACACTGTTGTTGCACATAATGAGTAGAAGTAGATATTTAAGGTAATATTCAACCCTAGTGCCAGCAGGTGCAACTCCATTGAGATCAGCTGATGCTGATCCCCACTTGCAGTGGGGACTCAGTTTGGTCCCCAGTACTAAACTCATTCTGGCAGCTGAATCCAGGGTTGCATTTATGTATTTCTTGCAACAAAGGATCATTCAATCCTGCCACACTTTTTTCTATGTCCTTAAAAATAATCAGGCATGGTGCTTTGCTGTCACAGTAGCTGCAGCACCAGCCTGGTGGAACTATTATGCATTAGTTGGGTTGACATCATGCCGTGGCTGGAGGAGGATGGGTGAGGGCAGGGAGATGTAAGGAAGAGCCATTGAGGTCTCATGTGTGCTAGACAAGGACTAACTCGGAGAGGAAAAGCAGATCACTGCATGAGAAACCTTGTCTTCCTCTCTGGCAGCCCTGTGGTTTCTGTCCCTCGGTGGGAGCAGCCAGAGCCCTGGGAGCCACCAGAGCCAATGTCCTCTGCAGCCTGTCCCACACCTCCAGCCCCTGCCTGCTGCCCCATGGGCACATTTGCTGCCCAAATCACGCTGGAGGTCTGAAGCCACAGCTGTGTTAGAGGACAGGACCATGTGCAGGTACCTGGAAGCTCCAGAAGGTGCCAAAAGTACTCAAATGTTAATCAGAAGAGCTGTCAAAGTGGTCAAAGTATTGACAAAGTGGTTACCCCAAAGTGTTTCCATTATTGAAAAGTCTCAGGTTTTTGGTTGCTTTTTTTTTTTTTTTTTTTTTAAGCTATTTCTACTCTAAGGATATTTTTTTAAAATATTTTTGGTAGTTAATATGGAATGTATTATTTTGTTGAAAAGGTTTCTGGAAGGGGAGAGCTTTGTTTTATCTAATTTAAAAATTCTAGTTTATCACAATTGTTTTTATACAAGACACTATAGATACATCTTGTAGTTTGTAATCTAAAAATAAAATCTCATCAAAATACTGTAGCTATTCTATTGTGGGCATCAATAAACAATGTATTTACTGTATATGGCTCTCCAAACATGATAAACCCTATACAAAGAGCATCTATCTTTATTGATAGGAACAGTTTCCTGTGTAAAGGAAATCACATGGAAAAATATGAGCCTTGTGTTGTTTGAAAAGTAACTCAGCTTGACAGTTCTGAGAAAATACCAAGACAATTATCACAAATCAGTAGCAGCATGTTATATACAGATTTAAAGAGAATCACAGGAATAAAAAGAAAACAGTAGTTATATACCCGCAAATCCTGTCATCTAAAAACCCAGAAACTTAGAGAAATGTACAGGGCATTTGAAGGTTGGTTTTGCAGTGGGACTATCAAAGCTCAGTTCTCCCGTGACTGTATCTCCTGCATTCTGATGAAGTTTGGGATGGTTCAAAGATGAGATTGTATCAGACCCAGCCTGGTTATGGAGCAAATATTTAAATGTTGAGTGATACTTGTCTCCTAAGTGAAAAACCCCATCTGCTTTTCAGGCTGCAGATGAGCATGAAGAATAATAATAACAACACTTGGCATTTACACAGAGCTAGAATCTGAAAGCTCATGCACTGAGTAAAACTTTACCCAAACCTGTGGTTGCATCTGCTGTGCTTATGTCAATTGGACTGTGTGGAGAGGTAAAACTCACTGCAAGAGTGACAAAATCTGTCTTATACTGTTGCATGTGACCAGAGAATTTTGATCCTGCCAATTTCCTTAGGTGTGAAGCATTTATCATTATCCCCATTTGACAGGTGGAGAAACTGAGGCAGCGAAGAGCCAAGTATCAGATGTGCTCTCTTGTTTGGGGATGTCTTACTTGTGGGAACCCAACCTGGTGATTGTTCAGATGCATGGAGCATCCTGAGCTCACACCCACTTAACTCAGAGCTGTGTGTCATCAGAAGACTGGAGATCTGAGGCTCTGGATCCTGGCTCAGCCTGTTTTTTTTTAAGGAGCCTCCTGAAGCTCCAGAGCCAGGAGCATGGTCACACTGGTCCTCACTGACCCCTCTGCAGAGCTGTGCACCTCCACAGGCAGCACAGGGGTGAACTGCCCCCTTGACAAGGATCTGCATCCTGGCTGGTGTCTGAAAGGCATGGGAGATGAACTGGGCCCAGACAAGAAAAATTTGCAGTGTGCAAATGGTGACTAGAGTTGAAGATTTGTTGTGAAGTGGTTTGTCCAAGCTGTCAGAAGGAATAAGTGTAAAAACCAAGGGCATCCTCATGCCTGGCTTTGTACTCAGAGCCAGCAGTGGAAAAATCAGTTTAAAAATGCTGCATTTCTTTAAGGTCCAAATTTTTTGGCAGATTTAGGCAGTTTACAGAATGATTTTTGCATAGAGGTTAGGAACCTTTTTTTGTGGATGATTATGAATGCTCTGAGACCTGCTGTCATACTGTGTGTCTGGGGTACTTCCATCGCTGCTCATTATTTTACATTATTCAGTGATGACTTTTGCACTGATTGTGTGAGGGAAAACCAAGGTCTATTTTGGATCAGACAGGTAGCCTACCAACACCTCAAATCAGTAATAACCAACAGCAATAAACAATAAAAAGCATAATCTTGGTGGGGGTGGCATTATATTTTGGGCAAGTATATTCTTGGGAAGGAATAATGAAAATGCAGTTTTCTAAAGTTGAGATCAGTGCATCAGACACATTTCTACTTATGTATTTCCAATACAGGATTAAAAGCAAATATTCCCATGGAGGTTGCTATTAAATCTCAAACTGCTTCAATTCTCTGTGCTACACGTCCTGCCTTGCCTTCTCTCCAGTTGGTTTGATCCAGTTGCGTAGAAAAGATGTGGAGTGATTTACACAGTTAGTAGGAACTGATCTTGCTCGGGGGGTTTCTTCACCCAGGTGCCCAGGCCAGCTTTCTGAAATGCTTTAAACAGCTGCTGCTTAACAGACTGGTATGTCTGAGCCACCAGCTTTGCCTCGCTGTACACTGATGGCATCTCTCCATGGCTTGGTACTCGTGTGCTCAGCTGCAGAACAGAAATCAGGGAAGGGGAAAAAAATAATAAAAAACCCAACCTACGAGCCAAAAGAAACAGGAGGCTTCAGTAGCTGTATAATCTTCCTGCCTATGTTTTATAAGCAATCACTGTGCTTTGTGTGTTTGCTTTTGGTTTAACAACCAGAAAACCAGGGAAGCAATAAATGCTGGTGGCATAGTTTCGAGGCATTTTGAGAAGGAAAGGGGTGAACAGCTCTGCCTTGGAATGGACATAGGCATTAGCAAATTTTGGTGTGTTCTACAAATGCACAATGCTACTTCTCAGTTAAGATGATTTTTACAGACAAAACAAAAAAAATCCTTTCTGGAGATCTTTAAAGCATGTGCTCCTTTAAAGAAAGTTTAGCCTGGGATGTGCAGCAGCTCAGTGCTTCCAAGTAATGCCCAGACACAGAAGAAGGAGAAGGGTTGCCTTCCACACTCTCCCATTTCCCCTCTGTAGTCTCTTACTGTAGGGACTGCTGCGAAACATGTCCAGGACAGGGCAGAAATCAGGCATCAGGGTTTGTGCTGGTATGGGGAATCTGAGTGCTCTGGAATACTGGAGCCACCCACAAGGAGCTGCCTCGAGCAATGTCATGTGTCTAGAGCCCCTGGAAGGACAAGCAGGAGGGAGCACCCTTTGCTCTGCAGAAGGACTAAACAAAATCCTCTGACCTGCCCAAGTCTCTACTGTGCCAAACCTGTAGGGAAAGGCACCCGCAAGCCTGATGAGCAAACAGCTCTTTTCCTTTTCTCTGTACAGGAGAGATGCTGAGAGGCAGATTAAAGGAGAAGGTGAACATGCAGCCTGCAATGAGCTGCTCCTGTCTCTGTGTGCCAGCACTCCATGGGGCTGTGCTGGCTGGAGCTGTACTGGCCCAATCAGCAAGGGAGGGTGACATTGCCAGCCTGAGTGCCAGTGGGCCACAAGCTGGCCTGGCAGCAGTGGCTTCTCTCTGGCTGCCTCTGTTCCCTTTGCTCCCTAGAGGTAGAGAGTGATGGCATTATCAAATCCCTCGTTTTGTCAAGGGCAAAGTGCCCTGCTCAGTCACAAATTACTCTTTCCTGCTCACTGCAGCTTCATCCCCGGGTGAGCCAGAATCAATCCAGCTCTCCCAGCCATAGTTCCAGCCATGGCCCCAGTTTTGCTCCTGTGAGGACGGATCCCTCTGCTCTGGGGGTGGCAGGAGTGCTTCTTGCCTCACTTCCCACTGCTGTGCAGGAAACAGGCTGGGACCTCTGTCACCACACTGTGACCTGAGCACAAAGCCCAGTTGGTCTTTTCTGCTCCCCACATGGCCACGCCTGTAATGGGATGAGTCCCACCAGCCTCCTTCCCCTGTGGTGTCCTGCAGAGCAGAACAATCCCTTTGGGCTTGTGCTCAAACCTGCCCACCCTGCAGGCTCCTTTGCCTTGCCTAATGACTGTTGGTGGAATTGTCTCCAGACTTCCCTCCCCACCATCACTCTGTCTTGTTTGTTTCCACTGGTTTCCCAACAAGACAGAGGTTTAGGCACTTAATAAAAAATTCTTTTTCTTGTCTTCACCTTCTCTCCATCTCCATGGGCTGCAGCACAAGTACTCAGAGCCTCCCAGCGCCCCAGCCCTACCTTGCCGTGCAGCTTTGCCCAGCGGGTGAAGAACATGTGCTTGCAGAGGCGGGAGGGGCTCCCGCAGCTCCTCTTCCCCGTGGTGGCGTTGATCACCTCCAGCTCCGTGCTGCCCACGATCCAGTTCACGCTGAAGCTGGGGGATTTCCCGGGCTGCCGAGCGTCAGCGTTGCTCACCCCTGCCGGAGAGAGGGATACCAGTGAGCTCCGTGCTCACTCAGAGGCTGCTCCTGGGCGGCTGTGGCACAGGAGACACCCTCAGTGAACCGCTGGCATCGTGCCCTGCTGCATGTGCTCTTGTCACCATTGGTTAAACGTTACCAGACCAAGCACCTTGGAGAGACATAGCTCAGCAATTCCTATAGATTTTTTTTCCACCTTGCAGGCAAACCTTCCATTAGCCTAAGGAAAGCCTTTGGGTTGGAGTGTGAGCTGTTGACAGCAGTGTGATGGTTGCCAAGTGAAATCTTTCACAAAGGCTTTAATGGGATATCAGGTTTTTAAAAGAAACTAAGCAGTACAGTGCTTTGGCCATGAGTTCTTTCAGGTGAGCTTCCCACAGTCCAGCAGGTTTATCTGCTATTAACTCCTGGGGCCTTTGCTGTAAGAGGATGTCTAGAACCCAGGGGATAAGAAAATACAAAAAAATACACTTCATCCTCACAGAGAGATTATTAGATCCAAGTTAGTAATGACCTTGTAGCCATCACAGACCTACACAGAACACTCTTGGTCCACCTTTTTTGTCTGCCAGCAAGATTCCAACCCTGTACTGGAGCGTCACTTTCTCCAACAGCTAGTTAGTGTCCTTATGGTGATATCTGGGACATCTTTAAGTGGAATGCATTGTATGTAATTTTAGACAGCTGCAATAAGGATGTTTACAGTCTGTCATACAGACAGGTGACTTTAATGACCTTAGTGTCATTCACATGGCCAGTTTTGGACATTTGAGCCACATACTTAGCCAACGCCTTCATGGGTGAGATCTCCATTTCTTGCACCTGAAACAGGGGAAGGATTGGTCTTTGCAAGAAAAGAGAGGAATAAAGAAAGTGGTTGGCTTATTTTCTGGCACAGTACAAATTCAAACAAGTGAGCTCTGCCTTGCCCTGCTCATTAATACTTTTGCAGGAAAGAATCAACACTGGGAGCTTCCAAGGCTGGAAAACACAGAGTGACTTGAGGCAGTTTGAATATTTTTGAAAGCATGGACCTTGGATAATGTGTCTGGATCCAGTTGTTGTGTCCCTCTCTGCTAATTTGCTGTGTGGGCCACTAGCCTAGAGACCTGGACAACAAAAGCCACTGTGGTGAGCAGCAGGTGAGGACTGTGCTGGTGGGCAGAAACTGCCTGGCACAGCCACCCCAGCACAGGCCCGTGCCAGGGCTGGGTCTGTGTTTCCAAATGGCAGCTCCTGCCTGCAGCAGCTCCAGCAACAGCTCATGGTTTGCACTGCCTTCATTGCTGCTGGGTGGAGGGCAGCAGAGAAAGGTCCTTTGCATTTTCTGCTGAGAGGGTTTTAAAGAACTTTTGCAGAGAGCGAGAAGTACTGATATGGGCTGTTCAGAGAGAAGGAGATTAAAGAAAAGAGATCAAAGCCCCTCCTTTCCAAAGTGCCCTTCTTCAGGCTCTCATTTTCAAAACAGATGCACGCCATGAGCATCTGCTGGTGTGAGGAAGAATGGGAGGAGATGGGAGCTGGTGGGAATGCTGCACTCATCACTGAAAGTGTTGACCTTGGAAAGACACCTCAGGAGAAGCAGAGAAGCAGAGGGCGGAAAGAAGCATGGTCTGTCTGTCTGGATGTTGCTCTCCAGACAGCTGCTGCATCCTGCCTGGAGCCTCTCAGCATCATGAGAAGCAACGCCACTGAGAGACTTGCCCCCTTTCTCCCCTGTCCCCTCTGCCCTGTGAGGGAGCTGCTAGAGCCAAATGGAGCTTAGCACACACAGAGAGAGAAAGGTGGCCATTGAAGGGAAAAAAATATATGGCAAAATCACTTTGTATCAACGACAAAGTTGAAACTGCAGAAACCATCTCAGTCACTGGGACTGAACTTGCTACAGTGTGTAGAAGAGAATTACAGCTAAGTCATAACCTCACCCAGGATTTGTAAACACATTCATGTGGTATTAATACCTCTTTCAATTTTCCCCCCCCAGAGATAACAGATCAGTCTGCATCTAAAACTCCAGTTCACCTAGGCAACAGGATTTAAACTGAGAGCTTGAAAATCAGATAGCTCTGCAGCGCTGCTCGAGCGTCTCTACACAGAACAAGATGCAAACAGATCAAAATCAGCTGTTTGACACTATGCACCACTCCCTGTCAAGATAGCACCCAAAAGCTTAGAGGATTTGAGTGCCAAAAAGCGTGATAGCAAACACCCTGCCATGCAAAGTTGCCACAGGACTCTAAATAAATGAAAATGTTGTGAAATCCCTGACTAGAGGAAGACAAGTCTGCACAGAGGGGAGAGCAGGTTGTGGGTGCCGATCAGATGGGGGTTGTGAGAGTAGCCTAGGCTGGTTCCAGTACCTGGAAACCCCTCTGGGCTCCTTTGGCTTTCGTGTTTTCTCTTCCCAGCTATCATATGTAAGTACATGTACTTAGGTAAATAGAAGATATTTTCACATCATTTTCTGAACACAAAAGAAGAGGTTTTAAAGAAAAAAACACGAGAGTCATAACAGACAAATATAAAGCATGGATATATTCTCTGATTGTTGATATTTCTATAATTAAAAAAAAATTCTTCCGTATTTTTCTTTTGACAAATAATTTCTATGATTTATTTAGAAAGTAACACTCAAATAATCAGGTTACTTTCTCTCCTCTATGTAAAACATCCTTCTTAAAATGTACACAACACAGAGTACAACAGAATATAGTAGGACTTGAAAGAAAAAGAAAAGTCATTGCACAAATAATATGAATTTGAGTACTGTGGGATGTTAACTTAAATTCTGTCCTCTCTCTTCTCTCTCTCCTCTCTCTCCTAGAAAAACCTCATAACACATCAGGATACCCTTTAAAACAGCCTCAGTCCTAAGAGAACAGGATATAAAAAAGGCATTTCTTCTAAAAATTACACCCAAGAGTAATCTCAGTGGAAGAGTGGAGTTCCATCTGGCTGGGACTGGTAGAAAACTGAGTAGAAATCCTCACTGGTTATTTTTCAGTGGAGCCAAGGAGTTGATCTCAGTATACCTCATCACACACCATGCATCTCCTCTCCACTGGAATGTTTGTATTAGCTAAATAATTGACACCCTTATAATTCAAGGACTCCTGCAGTCCTGGGCTGGTCTGATGTCCAAGACAAGTGTGGAAGGTGGAACTGTCTGGCTGAGATTGTGTAGGTCTGGTCTCTAATGCATTTGGAGAAGCTTTTTCTAGGTGCCCATCTCCTTAGTCACTAGCTTTGCTGCTGGCAGGGCTTCTCAGGAAAAAGAATTGCAGCATAAGCCTCAGCAATGTAAGTCTTAATCAGCATTGCCTCCCCAGGATTTGTGGGGGGAGGGAAGATTACAAATAATGGCATTAGAGACAAAAACAATGCAGAGAGAGAGAGGCAGATTCCTCCCACTGCTTCTCTTGGGCTGAGAAAAACCCACAAACACAACCAAAAAGCGATGCAAATGCTTTTACAAACAGAAGCCTCTGGGAAGGAGGAAAACAGCCATGAAACATGCAGATATTTAAAGTGATACAAGGCCCCCTCTGATTTCTTATTCCCTTGAAATCTCTGGCAATGGCTCTGGACATACATACACACACACTCTAGCCATGTATGACCCATTGCTTTTACTCTGCAAGGCCAATCCAACAAAGCAATAGCTGTTCTGTGGTAAAAACTCTCATAAAACCCCTTTTTGTGTTTTCAAGCCTTCAACAGTTGAAGCAGGTTTCCCTGTGCATCCTGCAGACACTGGGAAATTGTGTGTGCCTTTGTTCCTAATGTATGGCTGCACTTACAGTGCGTTAGGGCTGGCACAGGATGAGATCTGCTTTCCCAGTGGGAGATGCAGTGGCTTTGGCAGCCAGGGCTGTGTTGTGAACATAACAGCCAGATTTGGGAAATGGGGAGATATCTCCTGACACACCGTGAGTTCTTTCCTCCCTACCAGAAGGTCATGTGGGGAGGAAGAGGGGGCTGAGCCATGGCCGTGCTGGACCAGGGCAGGAGGGACAGGGGGGACATAAACTGGAGGGGGAGTGTGGATCACAGCTTCCTGTTCACTTGCATTGCAGTCTTTGTCCAGCTGCACTGAAGAGTTAAAAAATGGAGATAAGCTGTTCAGAAAAGGATAAGCCTTTTGACCTGTTCACCTCCAAACACATACACGCACATTACACTTGCCAGATGCACTAAACCACACAGAACCTGAGAATTTGCCCAGTGGCTAAACTATCCCTTCTGTCTCAGCCAAACAAATTTTGTCACAAGGACATATAAAAAAAAAAAAAAAAAAAAAAAAAGAAAAAAAAGAAAAAAAAGAAAAAAAAAGAAAAAAGAAAAAGAGTCCATGAAATAGATAAGGTATAAACCAGCACTCTCCTGACTGAGGAACCTAGAGGACTTTGAAAGGCAGTGGGGTACTCCCCTAAAATGTCCTGACCTCCAGCTCTGTGACAGTGATGTCATATTGATGTCTCAGGGAATCCTCCCAAAGAAAAATTATCAAAGATTAAAATAAGGACATAATCTGGTGCAGAACTGCTGTCCCTTAGCATTCACATGCCTCATGAGGACCTGAAGACAGTTAAACCTAAAATGTACTGAAAGCTTCCTTCTGGTTTTTAGAAATCTTTTACTTAGTCATACATTTTTTTTCCACTCTGAGTGTTCAATCTACAGTGGTTGTTTTCCTAGTCAGGAAAACTGACTAGGAAACTCATTGTCTCCACTAATGATCCTTTTTTGTGGCCGCTGCTAATGAAAGAGGAACTGGATTTAACCACATTGGTTTCTTCATTCTACAAATTAATATTCTTTAGGGGAAAAAAAAAAAAGGTGAGTTAATGTTCTACTTACAAACACAAAGCATTCCTGTTGGTAAGCAGCAAGACTAGAGATGGGAGGGGGGATTGTTTGTCGTGCAGGCAGGTGTTTGCTTACCACTGAGAAGCAGCTGATTGCGCCGGTACGAAGCTGGCAGCTGACCAATATCTTCTATCCTATGGCTCATTACCCGGGAAAGGTGACCAGTGTGGTACAGGCTTCCCACAATGATGCTGTGCAAGTACATGGGTTCAATGAAGGAGCTGAGGAGAGCACCTTGGAGCCCAAGGATGTTCCACCTGGAAAAAAATTCAGGAGCAATAAAACACGTGGATGGAAGAATGGCCATACTGGAGCTACCCTGGGAAAATCAGCAAATGCCAGCACATGGGTTAGAGGGATGAGGGATGAAACTCTTCCTGCCCCTGTCCTATGATACAGAAAGCACTGTTGGGTTATTTTACACCCATGGGCTGATTACCCCTCCAGAAGTATTTGAGATTACTGTGGTGCTATTCACTTAAGGGATGTATTTCCAGCTTGTCTTGCTGCAAACACAGGCTTCTTATCAAGAGGTGTTCTTTCTAAAAGTATTTTGATTTGATGGATGTTCATTTAGCATGTCTATAGCATAATATTGTTTTTTTTCCTGCATCTATAATGTTTCACTTGCAATGGTAGCGCTAGAATTAGAGCTGTTGTTATTCTACCTTTATTTGCTGCTTGTCATACATAAGTACCATCCCCATGGTATACAGACAAGCTAACACATGACTTAGGTGGCCGAAATGACCCCAAATCTTTGAATGTCTCATAGGCTGACATTTCTTTGCACAGATGACCATGAAGATATGTGGACATCCATGAGAATTAAATCCTGGTCCTGAACAGGAAAAAGAAGAGAGGACTTAGACTTTTAGGGAATTTATTCGTAACTGGTAGCTTGACCTGCTCCAAAGTGTTCAGAGTGATGGATACATAACACCCTGTTGCTGCCTTAAAGGTGCAGCAGAGTGATGGCAGAAACCTTGGGACCTTGCACCTGTTGGTGACTGAGTTGCCAGAATGGTTCTGCATTTTAATAGCCTATGAATTTTACATCAAGCTAGGCACAAATATGACAGCATGCTTGCCTCTAAATTCTTCAGGGGACAGCTAATTGGTTAATGAGTGGAAAAATTAAAAAGGGGAAAGAAGTCATGATGCAGTTATCTTCTTGGCAAACCTATTTAGCTCAGCTCATCTAAGAAGCTGTTTCCTACCACACAAATGCTAACAGACTCTCTTACATTTGGATAATATTTTCATGTAAGTTGAACGCTGTCAATCTGACTGAGTAGTTTTTAGTTCAGGAGTTCAAACTGAAAATGCTTCAGAAAATGTAGTTTGGAGAGTGTATTTTAGCTCATTAAAACCCAAAACACTGGCAACATTTGCAACTCAGTAGCTGACTGAAGGAAAGGGTATGAGGTGTCTGCTATATAAGGCATCATCCCGTGGCTGCCATGCTAAATAATGTGTTTAAAGCAGAATTTTCAACAGCAGCAAGCGTTATGGTGCTAATTTCTTACATCATTGTTCTTTTCATTAATTAACATTTCTCAACCGTTAGTGCAATTATTGCAGTGCCTCCGTACTGTATGTCTCTTTTCATGATTAATAAGGAGTCATTATATTTCCCTTTCCTGAAGCAGTCAATTAACATGGAATACTTTCCATTAATTACTGAATGTTTAAAACCAGCATGCTGTACCTGGAGAGCAATCTGCTCTGGGAACCTGTGACACCAATTGCTTTTAAAAGTTCTCTTTAAATTTTATTCCAAAAACACAAGCAATTTAGCTGGCTGTATTAATTTGCCTCCGAAGCAGGGCTGTGAATGAGAAACATCTTTTAATCTCATGCAAGAAAAGGCAGCCATCTGGCTGCTGAGGATTTCAGAGTCAGACTCTCCCTGTCTCCCTCTGTAAATGCAGGCCATTAAAGTAATATGTTCATCTACATAAAACTCAAATGAAATATAAAAGGTAATATTTATATACAAACAATTTAGTCCCACAATTTAAACAGTCATTGGTTTTATGAAACATTTACTTTAGTCGATCAGATTTGCATAACTTCATTTGGGGAAAAAAAAAGTGCGGTCATTTCTGCAAATAACATCGCTTTTAAGGAAAGAACTAGCTGTCTCTTTGAGTAAATAACTTATCATGATGCAAAATTAATAATGAAAGCTTAAGAAACGGAGCTGAATTCAGCTAACAGTACTGTGCCCTCAACCAGCATCTAAGGTAAGCAAAAAAAATTACATAGATATCTTTGTCCAGATGGAAACTTGTAAGATACCAGTGCTGTTTTCAGCATTTAAAATTTCCTTTAAAAAGCCTTACATATTTGATTGAAGGAGAGAAGAAAAGCAGCTAAACAGAAAACAACATATGTTCAACAATATTGGGATTTCAGCAATATGCACATCACAAGAAATCATCTAAGTTTTATTTACCAAAATAAGGGATTGTGTTCAGGTCATAAATTACAAGGTAATAATGATTGTTTAATTTAAATCAAATTAAAAATCACAAGGGACCTGCCTTTTCTTTAGAGATATTTCTCTACCTAATTCTGGACATACTCATCCTAATGTAAAAAGGGATTTGAATGTCAATTGAATTACATTATTGAAAATCACAATATAAGCATGCTCAGGTCGCCTGCTACGTATTGAAAGCATTCCATAAACATGAATCAATCCTTCCAGTGCTCCCATAAGGTAAAGTCCCATTTTTGCACCCTGGGGAATCAGGGCAGAAAGGGAGTAAGATCTGCTGAAGTCTGTAAGAGTTTCTGGCTTCTGGATGCAATAGTTGTCCCTTGAGAGAACCCTGTTTTCCCACTCTCAAAGAAGGCACAGGAAGGTGTAGGGGTGATGAAGATACAGATGATGTCTGTATCAGCTGTGGTGGGTTTTTACGCTATAAGTTTGACTCCAAGACAAGCTGGACAGAGAAACCAGACTAAAAAAAAAAACAAAATCAAGGGAGAAGAAACTTATTAAAGAATATAGGCACATGAGCAAGTCCTGCTTGATGTGTAAAATGGGGTGCAAAAAGAGACTGTCCCAGAACCAAACAGCATCCCAAGGTAGCAAGGACTGAGAAATCAGGAAAGGTGCTGACACCAAGAAGGCAATATTTGGTGGGGACCACATACCAGGTGTTTTTGAGCTGGTGTCCCCCATGTGGTGTGAAAAGGGATGAGGGTGATGGCACTGCCACCTGTACAGTGGCTACTTTGTGGTTCAGGATTGGTTTAGCAGCATCTGGTCAGAGAAATGGGATGAAGAAGCAAAGAAGGAGCTTTGCTTTCAAATCTAGCCCACGTTTGTTAGAATGTTTAGGCAGTTTTTTCTCTCTGGGAAGCAGGCCCAAGCATGTGTGTGAGTCACACTAAATCAGCAAAAGTTCTAGGAAAGGAGAGGTCCTGTACTGAGCTGGACAAAACCAGACCCTTGCTTCGCTGCTGTTGTCCTTCAGGGCACAGGAAAAGCACATTAATGTTGGGGAAATTTTTCAGTTGCTTCTTCTGCTTATGCTTCTTGCTCTGCTTATGAAATGGCCTACCTCGGAGGGCAGGCAGTTCAGTATTGTGCAGAAACAGTAGATTTTACAGACAAATATTTGGGGGAAGGTCTTTTTTATCCTGTGTATTGTTCATCCCCTGACCAACACACGTGGTTAATGTACCGACTTGGTCCTTTGATATATGAACATCTGTGGAATTATTTGTAGGAAGACGGTAGGGAAAGATCCATTTGTGCAACAGTGAAGCTATCAATAAGGGTGTTAATTTTGAAGGAGCTATTTCTCTGTCGCCTAATTTAGGTCCACGAAAGTAGCTGTGTTCCCATCTGTAACAAAGAGCTCTCTTCAAATGTGGCTTTTCAAAATAAAATTATTATTCAAAGCAATGCAGTGTTACATTTTGGCTTCTCAATATATCAAAGTGACTGTTCTTGCTATGAGGAAATATGCTGGATCATTCTGAATTTTCCTAATTGTGTAAGATTTTAAGGGCTGTTTTCAAGGACACGCATCTCTCTAATAACTCATATGTTATGCGCTCTGTAATAACCCTTCCAATAAAGTGAAAATCAACCCACTGCTCCCTTAGTCACAGATCTTATTTAAAAATCCCCAAATCTTCAGCAGCCAGGATAAATAAAACAGAACATCTCCCCTTTTCACTCAAATATGGGAGCTTTTGTAGCTTTAAATGGAAGGAAAGTATACCCTTCCTTTTGTTCAAACAGCAGATATTACTGCACTGTTTACAAAGACAAAATCCTGCGTCCAGTTTTCAATATAGATAATCCTTAAACAAATATATTTTTGCCTGTTTGTCAATCATAGAAATGCCAGTGACAAGCTGGGAGGCATCCCAGAGCAGGCAGCCTTTCTTTAATTAAATGCCGTGCTCCCCCAGTCCTGGACAAGCAGCAGGCAGGGCATGACCCCCCCTGCGGAGCCACCCCAGTTCCCATGCTCCTGACAGCTTGGGACCATGGCAAGGCGTGCAGGGAAATGTGTCCCCATGTCATAACTACACCACAGCCTCCACCACCAACCTCACCTCACCTCACCACGTGTGTTGTCTATGGCCCCTCCCTTGGACCAACAGAAAAGGGGATGACGAAAATACTGAGGAAGGGCTTTGGAGGCAAATCCACAGGGATGCAGAGGGCTTGCTCAGGTCAGTACAAGGCTCCCTGCCCATTGCTGAGATGTGATGTGACAGCTGGAGCCCCTTTGCTGGTGTTTCTAGCATTGCTTTGGACATGGTTAGACCTGCGGGCCAACATTTGAACCCCTTTGTAGCTGAGATGTGGAAAAATTTGTCTGATGCTTCAAAACATCTCAGGGAACTGTGTCCACCTGCCATGGATGCTCAGAGACTGAAGTGTCTCTTTGGGACCTTTGGAAATCTTGCCCATTCAAAAGCACTGCTGACGAATTTCAAATCTTATTTTGATAAGGCTTTTTGTAAACTACTTTTTTTTTTTTAGTTTGATAAAGAGCTTTATGTCTTATCCACTTGGTGTGTTAACCTCCTGCACCACAGTTTCTATTACCAATATTTCCACCTATGCTTCACACAACATAAATTGTTATTCAGGGTGGCATGTGCTCAGCAGGACACCTGCGGTGTTCCTATTTATACGACCATTTAGCTATTATTGGTTTGGAAACTGGAACTAGTGCATTAGTTTTTGATCTGTATTTTAACAGTGGGTGGTTTATATATGTTTTCTGGAACATACCTTGTGGTGAAAGATTGAAATTGAACTCTCAGTCACACAGAAAGGGGTTAAGAGAGAGAATTACAAACCATGTGCACAAATCATCTCTAATTGAAGATCTAGCTGTGTTAATTGATTTTAATTTGCATTAATATGTAGCCTTTGAAGTAGCTTTTCTTAAGAGTTACCTTGTCAGGTTCAGCCTTCTGTTAACAATGGCTCTGGTCGACAGGCTAGCACTAAAATAGATCTAAGAATGCCAATTTCTAACACTGACTTTTAGTCTTGCATTTTTTATGCTACATTTAAATACAGCTTAATGTGCTCAACTCATCCTATAAGATGCTACTTCAGACTCCCACTGCTAAATCCTGAAAGAGTGCCTTAAGGCTACACTACCTTGCAGTACTCTGAACATACTCTCAGTAAAGAATTCTTCCTATTCTCTAGCTTGTGGGCCCAAATAATGCACAAACCTTAGCCATGGGACACGGGTATACTGCTCATGATATAATGCAAAGTTTGGAGGTCCTTTGTTACCGTTAGTGTTGTTTTGAAGGTGAGGTAATTTAGATTTTTAAGGTCTTTTTTTACTTCTGGGCTGAATGTCACTTTTTTTGTGAAGTTTGAGGAAGTAGATGACCATTAACCTGGCGGCAAGAAAATACACAGTCTTGTAAAGGTGACCTTTTGAGAAGTGGTAGTAAGAAAACAATTTTAAGGCCAGAGCTTATAAAACAAACACTGAATTCTGGCTTTTATGTGCTGTTTAAAGACAATGTTTATGACGATTTCTCCCTGCAAATTCTGCACAATGCAAAGTACTTTACTCAGTCTGCGTCCTGCAAGGGGACTTTTGCAGGAAAGAGGACAAAAGTGCCTCTGCTCATCCATTTACAAAGAAGTTTACACAATCTTCATGTGTGTAGATGCAAATTGGCTGTACAGAAGGCTGGCATCTCTCCAAAATAACTACATCAGCTCAGCATCTAGTGAGCCACAATGTGCTCTGCCCTGGCCAGAGTGTGAAGTGTCCAGTCCCTTGGCCAAGGTCTATCAGGGAGAAGAGTAGTGCAGAGCTCTCTCCTGGGACACCCGGATAAGAACTAATTTTTGGAATAAGCTGTAGTGCTGAATGCTTGCACCAAGATCCTCAAAATAGCTTGCACACATCAAGGTGAGGTGGTGACATGGGACCCAGGAATGCTGTTCATGCCATGGGTCTGCCATGCTCTGGGGAGCCATGGTGTCCTCCTCCCTGTGCTCCCAGCACTACTGCTACTCTCTACCAAACCACTGGCAAGGTCAAGCAGCAAACCTCTCTGTGCAGCTACACAGGGCAGAACACCCTGCTGTGTCAGAAGGGTTGACACTGGGACAAATAATTTCTCTAGTTTTCTGAATGGAAGAAGAAGGAACCCAGGTGCTGGAGATAAATAAACCTGATGAGCTCAGAACATGGAACAGGAAACTTTATGCAGGAGGGAGGTGTGTGTACTGCTAAATCTGAGTTATGGTGGGCCTAGGGGATGAGCCTTGGTGGAAGGAGACTGACCTGAAGCTCAGACAGTGTTTCCGTGAGTCAGAGGACAAAGTGTGTCAAAGGGAAGGTGCTTTCTCTCCTCTGTGACAGACTCTGAATTTCCCCTATAAGTCTGTCCAGAGGGGTGATGGACCTAAGAAAACTGCATAGATCATTGATATTTTGCCCAGACTTTCATATTTCTTCTGCTGTAGGAATAAGAAGTAGTGACATTTGGAAATTCTGATTTTACATATGCAACCATGTGAGCTGTTACCTGAAAATCTGGCACACACGTACACACTGTGTGCTGTGGGAAGCCAGCAGGGAAGAGATGCTCAGTGCTGGCTTTGTGCTCCTGGAGACCCTGTCACCAAAGGGGACACAGAGAGCCAGTGTCCCTGAGGCCCTGGGGCAGCAAGGGGGTGCTGCAAATCCCACCCCTGCAGCTGGCACATATCAGCTGAACACATACCAGTCCTGAACAATTCTGAGGGTCAGAGACAGAATGCGGTGCTGAGCCTCCCTCATGTTTGGTTACTGTGTTTAGATCCTCAAAGAAGAGCTGAGCTCTAGAGATATCCTTGTTTATTTTCCCCCGAGTGTGTGTTTGTGAGTGTGTGTGCATACCTGCATGTGCATGTGTGTGCATATGACAATTTTCCTTCAAACATTTGTCTGCTCCCAAACAGCGACAGCAGAGACTTCCATTAGCAGCAGCATTAACCTTGCACTGACCTTGTAATAAGCAAGGTATGAGCTAGTCCTGCGTCCAGCCCTGGTGTGAGACAGCGAGATGAAAAGAGCTTTAATTTGGCCCATTGTATGAATTTTGCTGTCACAAAAGGCTGAAATTCTCTTAGGGCTGTAATGTCTCTGTCGACATAAAGGTTTTAATATAGGTTATGATTAGCATCAAGAAAACATTAAATGACATAAATTTTTCCCCAAACAGATTATTATTTTCAAGATTATTTTCCTATGTCATTGCTGCTTTTTTGCAAATCCATACAATGTACATTACAGAGGAGAATGAAGGTCAAAAGGTGTTAATGTAATTAATGAATTAGGGGCCTAAATAATGTTGTTTAATCCTAAATCTTTTGGCACTGAGAGACTGAAGTCACTCCACCTGCACTGTGAGGCTCACAGGAGTCATGTGTGCCAAAGCTGACACTCTCTGAGGGTGGTTTATTGGGGGATTCACAGACCCTGAACTTTAAATTTACACATATAAATGCATAGGTTTTAAAGCCAGAAGGAACAACCAAGATCGAGTGTGACCTTCTCTATAAGAAAGTTGCAGAATTTCACCTCATAATTCCCTGCCTGAGCCAAATGAAATGACTATTCATACCAGAAGAGCTTGTGCTTTAATTCAGTGAGGGAACATGTGCGATACCAGGGTGTTTATCCTGAGATCTCAACAAAGCCACAGAGCCCAAATAATGCATACCAAACATCAAATTCTCTCAAACTTGTGGTGATAGTAATAAAAACAGCTAAATGTCTTTGAATAACA
This sequence comes from Bombycilla garrulus, assembly GCA_013400315.1. Lineage (NCBI taxonomy): Eukaryota > Metazoa > Chordata > Aves > Passeriformes > Bombycillidae > Bombycilla > Bombycilla garrulus. The sequence continues at coordinate 285,801 of VXBU01003347.1, read as the reverse complement.
AATAAATCTGATTAAACCACTCTCTGCTTATAGCTTTCCTGTGAGCAAGAAAGAGCATAAATTGTTAGATACATGATTTATAGAATATTATTCACTTTTCTCAGTAACTCTGTGCGTTCTCGGGTCTTTGATATTCTGATAGCAATGTCCTTTGCAAATAATGCAAAATGATGTATATTTTAGCAGCTACTGGCTAGATTCTCAAGAGGAAACATTCTCTAATATCACAGTGCTCCTGAGGGACTTTTACAAGCAATAAAATCCAAAGCATACAAGCGAGTTTTTTTTGTCAAATCTTGCTTATACAAACATGAATTTCAGCTTCAGAGATCTCTTTTCTTCTCACTGCAAGACAAGCCCAGATAATGTGCAAGCAGACATTTCAAGAGTCAGCTACCTATGTGGTAGTGCAAATATTTGCAGTCTGAACCAAGGCATGGGTACCCACTGATCTCTCTAGTGGGGCAGGAGTGGGAAAGGGCCCTCATGGAGAAATCTCTTTTTCCACTGAACTGCTTTCTTTCCTCTGCTCTCTATGACCAGAGGGGGAGAAGGCAGAGAACTGTCCTGTATATGCTGAAACAAAGGACAGGTGAAGAAACCTTTGATTTCTCTCCCTTACACGTGAGGATAATAATGATAAAAATTGTTGTAGATGGCATTTAATGCGATAAACTGAAATTTGGGATAAAGTATAATGCAGATTTTCTCAGCCTCTTTTTTAACTGCACTCTACTGGTGAGAGTACACATATGCTGTTGCAAGCAGGGAATTGTGATTGCTGGTTTTTTGTTTGTTTGTTTGTTTGTTTATTTTAATCTATAAAAATCCCAAGGTCATTTGAATTACATTGAAAAAAACCTGCAGTTTTTCTTACAATATTGAAATAATACTGTCAATCATAAGAGCTTCAAAATTTCTTTTATCTTGGAATAACTTTGTGGTAGATTTATTTTTCTTCACAGACTTCAATGCTGTTTAGATGTGTGTCAACAATGAAAGGATTCACTCAAAGTGCTTAGCAGATGTGCTTGGAGAAAACACAACTCCTGAGACAACCGTCAACATCCCCATCAATAGGAAATGTAATAGTGTTTGCAAACCTGATATTTAATTCACTGGCTAATGACATTCAAAGCCACAGAGAGTGCAATATTCTTGAACTTAAAATGGTTTGGTTTTTTGAGTCCATACGAGTCTGAATTTGGAAAATTCAACTGCATCTACACGCAGTGGAGGAGATCCACTGAACATAGTTTGGGTTTTCTGTTTTCTCCTTATGAATAAATGAAAACATTACAGCAGAGTTTGCTCTTTATCCTTCATGCAAGCACAACGGTTGTGATGATTACACTCAGCAGAGGGTGGATTTTGTGAGTCTGGTAGTATTTCCATTTGCTGGTTCACTTCTACATTTGTCTGACAAAATGGCAGGCTTTGCTAAGTTGACAGACTCATTTAACTTTGGTAGGTCATCCTGTTAAAGCTAAAAACATAATTTATGCTGCTCAAAATTTCTATGATTTTTTTGAAAGATTATTTCTATGTTGGCCTTTAATAATTGGGCCGAATTTTTGACTGATGTAATTTAATGGAGTTCTTACGCACGATATTCCAGCAGAGAATTTGATCATAGCATTTATGTTTTTTATAGCTATAATGTGATTTATTTTATATGTAGAACTGCATCTATACATAATGTACATTATATATATATATATAAATTATGAAGATAAATATACATACATATATAGATACATACTAATACTGCAATAGCTGTGCAACCAAGCACACACATTTTGATTTTGGTTTGTGTTAGACATCACTTGCTATTAGTTAACACCCTTAACTGAGAATGGTAAATGTGTTTACTTTTTATTGTCACGAGGGAATAATTATGAAATATTTATTACATGAAAATTATTCCACATAAATATATGTTGTATTTACAGGACAGAGCAGAAATGCACAGAGGGGGCTGTGACATGAGAGCTCTTCAATGACATTCAAAATAGTAGAAATATTCCTGGTAGCTTTTAGGGCACGTTATTCAATTGGGTGCAGATGAGCTGAGTTTATCGGTATGATAGTTGGTTTGCAAGTTTTGGGGTAAATGAGCCAAGAACAGCAAAGTGGATGAATTTTATTTGCACAGTGAAATTCTATTGGCAAAAAAGGCAGCAAAGACAGTTTATATTCTTTTCACACTAATAATAAGCAACTAACGACCCACAGAGAATTTGGGAAAATGTCCTATTTACATTCCTTCCTATTTATACGGTCTGCTTTTGCATACAAAGGAGGTCTTTGTTTCCGCAGGGCTTGTCAGCACCTGCTGGCTGCTTCCCATGTGTCACTATAATCCTTTGGTTTCAAGCTTCCACATGCAAAGACTTCTGCCATGCACATCCATTCCCTACCTGGCAATTTTGTCGGTGCAGGACATGGTGATGAGCTGCTCTCCCAGCAGGACGCCGTCCCACGTCTGTGCTGCGTTGTGACACCGGACAGGAATGGTCCCTTCTCCAGACTCAATCTTTGTCCTCAGGTGCCCACGGTATTTCCTCACTATGTGCTTGCTGCTGTTTACTGGGCAAAATAAACACAAGAATTAATATTTTTGAATATTTTTTGAAAGGACTTAAGAAGCTGTGTTGATGCCATAGCTTGCATTTGCAGAGCCACCTGTGAAGGTCCTTTAAATTGGATGAAAAATTAGATGAGATAACAGCCCAAGAAAGCAGTGTAGTGCAGAAAGGAAGGTGCTCCTAGCATGACTTTCTTTTCACATCCATCAAAGCTTACACAAAGCACACACTGAGCTCATGTTCCCCTTCTATTTCCCTTATATATTTAAAAAGAAGAGAGGTACTCTGTCTTTTTAAGAACCAGTACAATTTCTTGTTTTAGGATTGAGCTGTGATAGATGAATATTTGAAAAAGCTTGGTTCAGTGAGTGTCATCAAAGACTCAGCTGCATGATGCAGACCAGTCTGATACTTTACTGTGATATTCAGTGACATTTCCCGAATAATTTCAGAAGTGAGGTTTTGATTTGTTATCATAAAATTTCACTGAAAAATTCTGAAAAGCTAAAGGTTTATACTCTGGATCAAAGCCAAATCAAAACTTGCTAGTTGTTCATTGCTGGCTGAAATTCCTCCTACAGTCTCCCTGAAGTGAGGTACTTTCCTGCCTTGTGTTGTACCAAGATCTTTTATCACTTCTGTGATATTATATATTGGAGTGCAAGGCAGCAGCCCCTGGGGTGGCACAGGGCAAGCAGCTAAAGCACTTGTCCTGCGCCACAATGAACTGAGTCCCGCAGATATGCAGTAAATACAGAAGATAATGACATTTTGAAAAGCACTTTGCCTTCATTATTGTGAAAAGAGAAAAACTGAAGTTCATTATCAAAATCACTCTTACGCTTTTTACATTGTTACTTTAACCCTGGGTATTTTGGCTGTAGAAGAACAGGAAGGAGCAGCAAGGAAATCCTCTGGGTCTGCTCACTGCTTCACCCCTGGAGGGTTTCACTGGGGGTCACCTTCTCCCTGAAGCACAATCTCCACAGTTTCCCTCCAGCCCAAAGGAAAATAATGAAAGACTGTACATGATGGCCTCTGCATTCAAGGAAAAGGAGTACTGAATTTACAGACATAAAGCTTTTACCCATATTGTCAACTGTCCTGTGTATTTTTCCATGCCAGCTCCTCATCTGGACCAGAAGGCTTCTATCTGTGAAGGGGATGCTCCTCAGTCCTGAGTTGCCTGTGGGGCTGAGTGCTTTTGCCAGTGAGTAACACCGGTGTGTCAGAGGTTGTGGGGCTGATGGCACCACTGGCTGTGAGCAGCTGGCTCTGTGCACGATCCCCAGTGCTGGAGGAAGCAATGGATTGACTGGCTGCTGCCAGTGGGTGGCTTGCAAAAAGGGAGCGGAATAATAATATAATAATCTTCAGCCTACTGGTATTAGCAGAGGCAGCAAACACGTGGAGGAGCAAAGTCAGCTGTGACCTGCCAGCACATGGGTGGCTTGGGGCCACAGCAATCACTGCCTCTTCTCTCCATTCCTGCTTTTTTAGAATTTAAGATGGGTGTGTGTGTCAGCAGCGAGCTGGGACAGGTATCAAACAGACTGCTTGGCTGTGACCAAAACCGGTTTCCATCCAAACTCAATCTCCATCATACACAAAATATTGTTTGCAAATACTGTTAATGTTGCTACTCAGCATCTGAGTTTGGGGAAGAGTGGTCATTGCACTGCCATCCCCATCAACAGTCATGTCATGCCAGTAGCAGCGGATGTGGAGGGCCCTTGTGCCCAGTTGTCAGCACCTCACAAATACTGCAGTAATCACCTGACTTGGAGTACTGTGGCTTTTCAAACTTGAGTTGTGGGAGAAACTGGAAACAGTCAATGGAGAAATAAAAAAATTTAATAAGCAAAAATGCCAGAGTCTCAGATATGTCTCAGAGCCCTCTGTTCTCAAATTTACTGGTTGTGCCAACATTGTCAGGAAACCATTTCCATGACATGTGTGCTGATCCCTTGCACATCCCTCTTGTCTGGGATGCTAAGTGCAGCATCATTCAGGGGATGTTCTTTGGACTGTATTAGCTATCTGGGAACTAGTCCATATTTTTCCTGAGGCTGTGTGAGGAAACATTTTTTGAAAACATGAAACAGTGGTGAGCAGCATTTTTTATTATTAAACCACAGAGTCGTGGGAAAGGTACCATGAAATTTGGACAACAAAAGTAGAAAGTGATCACTTCTGCTTAGCAAACACATCTAGCTGAACAACTGTGAGAAATGTCTACCAAAACCACTTTGCTTTTGTCTGCACATACTGAGAACTGATGGCACAGCAGAGCAAGTTCTCTGCCAAGGAAGCAGTGAAGAGTGACTTAAGAGGCTATTGCTGTTTCAGCTGGTGGAAAGTGTAACTTTAAGCAAACCAGTTCTCTTTTCCTAAGCTTTCCCACAGGTATAATGAAGATAACGATGCTTCCTTCTTATGCAAATACATTTAAAGGTACTGCTCAGTAACTTTATATGAAAACCAGATGCTATCCTTCCAGGAAAGATCTACCCCAGAAGTTCACGTGCTGGAAATCCCTCAGGTTAAAACGATTTTTTACTGTTTCCCTCTCCAACTTTTAAGAAAAATATTTTCTCTTGTTACACTTTTCCCATTTCCCATCTCTCTAGATTCTCCTCTCTTTCTCATCTCTGTAGATGCCTTGATCTCCTAGATTACTCTCTTATTCAAGCAATTCAGCATGTTGATACACCCACATTTCCCATACCTGCAAAGAGACGTGTAACTGCTGGGGAATTTTAGTGACTGCAATATAAGATGAGAAGCCCATCATTTACGTGGTTTTGATTTCACTACATAAGTGTTACCTCAGTGAGGAGCAAAGCATCCCACAATATGCTGACAGAGATAAGGAGCAAGTTCAGGGGAAAAAATAGGAGCAGGATTGCAAACAGCTGTTGAACAGTTGGGGAATTTAAAGCATAGGCCAAGAATTTTTGGGGTGAGGGATATGAATGACTTCTGTGAGTTTGGGGAGTCTTTTTATTTAATTTGTCATTTGTCTGATCTCCTTAGGACTGAGGGAAATACAAAGGCCAAAGCACTCTACATCCTGTTGTTCTCCCAGCATCTCAACCCTGGACTGGAAGTGCCAGAAACTGAACAATAAAGTTTCTAAAAAGCACTTGAAATGTGCAAGTGCACTGATAGTCTCAGTTTCTGAATGCTCATACTAACTCAGCCATGTGTCCAGCCTGCTCCCTGTCCCTGCTGCCTGCCCAGGGTGCAGCCGAGCAGCCGGCGTTGGCTGATAGGATTCAGGCTTTTGTGGCCAGTGTACACTCACCCCAGGACACTTCCCACAGCTCTGATAAGGGGTTTTAGCTGCTCAGCTGCTCTTAAATTCAATGAATAGGGTGTGACTCAAGCCTCCTGCTGTGCGGCCTGTCTCAGCCTGCTCACATTGCTGAGGTGGTTGGGACATATGGTTCAAAAAGATCATCTGTGACATTTATATAAAATACTAATAACCCAAAGCTCTGAATGCTTTCAGATTGCCAACGATTAAATAAATCCAAATCTGCAACTGGAACACAATGAGTTCTTTTTTTAGCATGTCATTAAGTAGCACAGGAAGATATAACCAAAGGAAAATATGAGGCGGTGTGAGTTTTGCACTGAAGCTGCAGACAGACTCCAGCACATAAGCTGCTTGTCAGCAGTAAAAAATGTAGTCCACTTGCTGGCACAGCCTGCTATGGATCATTTTAATGCAGTCCCAGAAATATATTTATTTATGCATCTTAAAGTCACAAACTACAGCCTACTGCTGTTCTGCTGTTCAGTATGATCAAAACATCAGTGACTATAAGCATTCCTGATCTTCGCTGTGCTGGTTCTCCAACTGCTTAATCTCAGCTAATTGCAGGGGAGAAGGCATCTGTGGATGCCACTTCAACCAGAACAAAATGTCAATTTAAACTGGAATTGGAAAGGACAAATTTAAAAATCATTTGGAGTGGATTTATGATGTGTGCTACACTCAGATGTGGAAATTACTCCTGAGAATTCCTAAGATAAAAAGGTGCTGAATTAATTAGTGGATTAGAAATGTACACAGACAGGTGCCTTGTATTTAAAATCAGTGAAACCCTCTGATTTCAAGCCTCACCTCTTATTTTCATATTTGTTCCAGGACCAGTTCTAGCTCATATGGTAATGAAAAAAAGCCACTCCATATTTATTATTTAGTTAAAGAGTGAAGAGGAAATGGACGGTGATTAAACAGAATCACACTGAGTAAGGCTCTGTCTGAAATTTTGCATGACTGCGTCAGAGGTTCATTTTCTGTTTCCTTGCTTCAGTGGAGGCTGTTCGCTCTTCAGGAAAGAAGAAATAAAACAGACTATCTTGCATTTTTTTCAGTGCTGGACCCTTCCCTCCTCAGCATGATTTATAAAGGTTCCTTAGAGCAGAGTGAGACAAAGGGGTGGAAAGGAGAGTGTTAGCATTTGACTGCCTTCGTATTTTGATAGTTATTAGAGATGCACTTTCTTCAACCAGACGCTGACTAAATGTACAACATTGCTATTTCTGGAAGTGTTGAAGTGAGAATCACAGCACAGTGAACACTTTGGATGTGTCTGCTCTGCTGGGCAGGGTGCTGCACTGTGCTTTGGTGAGCAGCACAGAGCCAGGCTGAAATGCCATGGGCCAGCTTTGGAAAACAAGAACCTTTAGGAGCATTCTGAAATAAGTCTGAATTTGTGAAAAGAAAGGTCGACAGAGCTGCCCCTGCAATGACTTCAGGGACGTGTCCTTCCCAGAAGGGAACATAAGACCCTGTCTTGTACAGGTTAAACAGGATAAAAGCATGTTGAGATAAATCCCTAAAAGTGAAGATATGACTTTTAAATATAGGGTGTGAGGGATATGGCACCTGAAGGCAGTCCTAGGAGAGATTTGCTTGCTCCCAGAGCCATGTGGCACCCACCACATTGTAGAAGATTTCAGCTCAGATTTATGGTTAGGACAGTATCATTAAGCCCCATATACAAATAGAAATGCTGAATATGTACTTTGTATAACGGTATTACAAACCTGGGAGACCTGTAATTTTTGGACCTGAATTTAACATTGGAGATTGAACTTCTTTACTTTTTCCCTTCCTCCTGCCTCTTTCTTGGCTGAAATACTGTCTTTGGACAGTCCCTAACCTGACAGAAGCCATGACCTGATAAATGATGTTCCCTTTGTCATATTATTCTTTCTTCTTTTCACTAACCTTCAAATAACAATTTTGGCTCTTTCTACTTCTTCCATATTTTTTCACCTGCCAATAGTTTCTAGTGATGCACTGACAAGGTGTCACAGCAAAACCAACTTGCCTATCCATAGATTATCAATATGTGGCATTTAATCCAGAAGAAGCAGTGAAGAGAAAACTTGAAGTTTGAATCAACAAAAACAGAAAGGAAATGACTGCATTATTATGCCTTATATGCTTTAAATACCTATTAATTAAATTATTATTTTTAATTGAATTCTGATATTAGAGACAGTAACTGTAGGGAGAGTGTAAGAATGGTATTCCAGAATATTGAAGTTTATCAGTGAGTGTTTTAATGAAAAATTTTCATTTTGGTCCATCAAAATGCCTCATATATGATTACTGAAGGAAAAAAATCTTTTCAGATAACATAGCACTTTTATAATGAGTTTTTATTATTTTTGTAGGTGAATATGAAATGTATCGAAAGCTCATCCTAGGGAGAGGAGCCAAAATACCTTCACTGAACCTGTGCTAGAGCAGAGAATGACACTCTAACACATGAAATCCATTTGACCATCAGACTAACTTCCAAGTAAGCCTGGACTCTCAGCAGGCTTTAATACCCTGAGAGGAAAAAAAATCTGAGAGAAATAGTTCAAAGCCTACAAACAGGTTTTCTCTAATGTCTGTCTTCGAAGAATGCCTGGGATCAAAATGTGAGTAACTAGTTAAAATTCATTTTAAAACAATTTGCTGGCATCAAAGTAATGCACAGCTTCCTCTGAGAGTTATAAAAGACTGTTCCAGGCAAGGAAGAATGAGAAGTACTGGGTCAGGTGTCAGGGAAATTCTTTGTGCCACCTACAAACCCAGGCTGTGGACTCCAGCCTGCTCTGGAGTAGAAAAGCATTAGTATGTTGAAGCCAAAAGTACAAGATTTATCAGTAGCATTAAGATTCTGTGCATGTGGCAATCATGAAAAGTACAACTCAAACACTTCAAGATTATTATTTTTAATTACTAATTGCTCCTCTTGTCTAAAATCAGACGTGTCCTGCCGTGGCTTTGAAAGTGCAGCTGCTCCCACAGAGCAAAGTCTAGAGATCTGGCAAACAGCTGCAGTGAACTCCTTGAAGAAAAGACTTCTGCCTCTGAAGCCTCCATCAGGCTTGTCACCGGGCAGAGAGGGACATTGGCTGGTCTCCAGCAATGCTCAGCTCATCTTTGACAGTGTGCAGAGATGCTGCTTGTTCCCAGGTCAGCAGCTGATCAAGGCCAGTGGCTGGAGGCTGCACATGGAGAGTGAGATCAGGGGAACCAGCTATTCACCCATGTCCTAAGCTTGCATCATTGTATCTTTCTTTTTATTTTCTTTTTTTTTTTCTTTTTTGTTAATGAGAAATGTTTTCTCTCAAAGCCAGGCTTTATCTTTTAAATATCCATTGAGTGAAAAACATATCAACATCACTGGAACTGTCTATTTGGTGACAATTCTCTCTCTTGCCATGTTTTAATCAAGAAGTTTACACAAATATAAAGAGAATGTGTTATTCAACCCTCTTTCTTTTATCAACAAAACAAGCTGTTATTCACATGGCTTTGGGATTTTGTTGCAGTTGGGAAATTGAGATCTTCAAGGATGATTTAAGGAAAATGTTGTGAAAGAAGTCAGCAAAATATGAAAACAGAAAATGAACCCCATGAGACAGAAAAAAGAGCAATCTGTCAATAATGCCGACAGATTTTCAGCCCCACTGAGGTTGGTATGAGTCTAGAGAGGCTGTGGTTCCTGATGCATCACCAGATATATTCTAATTCAGCTTCTGGAGATCTGGAGTCCTATTGTCTTTGGCTGAAGCAATTAAATCTTGATCACCACAAAATGGTTCCTGTTGGCCTTAAAAATCTGTGGATTAAAGTTGCTAAGTTATTCTGAATAATTTTATAGTAGTGCATAGAATATACAATGTTTTGTATTTTGTTGTTCTTCTCTCAGCACTAACTACCCTTGCTCAGAGCTGTGATTGCTGGATCCCTTTCATTCCTATTTTACAGGCATACAAATTGAAATTACCATAGTGAGGTGAGTTGCCCCAGACTGGCTAGAGAAGGCAGCTTACAGGATCATGGTAAGAATTAAATCGTTTGCTACTCATACAGATGCCTTCAGATTTCTCTCCTAAGACTCTAAAAAATTTCCCCAGAGGTCTAAGGACCTCCAGAAGTCCCAAGGAGATCTTAACTGGATCTGGAGCTGCCTGATAAGCTTTCTAAAACTCATTTTATGAGCTTTACCTGTAATTCCCACTCAGTGGAAGGGCAAATTGGACTAAATTAGACCTGAGTGGGTGTAGTTTTCACCCACAGAGATTTTTCCCAACTATGGTTTGATATTTTTCACCAAAAAGATCTGTGCCTTACTTAGGTGCATATCTGTAGTAGGCAATGAGATGTTGGGGAGGAATGGGGGAATGTCCAGGAGCATGTGGTCTCATTTTCCCTGCTGCAGAGGGCTTTGGAGACACCACCATTCCTTGGGCTGGACAAATCTGGTGACAAGGAGCTTTTCTTGGTGAAATTTTCTGCTGCTTTATTTTCAACTTCTCAGGCATGGTCTTTTGCTGATTAATGTAGCCTTTTTATCACATCTGAACATTGCATCCAAATGCAGTGTTTTAAAAAACAGCAAAACCCATAACAAAGCAGAATCAATAAATACAGTGCAATGCCCTTCAGCAATTCAAGCATTCTGTTAAAATTAGAATCTGAATATAGCTGTGGAAACCTGTTTTCCTGAATCCTAACAAACACATTTTGCTTTACATGAAAGCTTTTCAAAGCTGTGGCCAATGCTGGCTCTGAGCAATCCATAGTTTTCAGTTTTTCCATATCCTTTCTCTTTTCCTGGATAGGAAAAGAGAACACTGCACTGACATATACTTTTAAAAATCTTATTTTCTACTTTAAACTCCCCCTGAAACAACAAAATTCAGATAAGCAAAAGCAGCCAAGAATATCACAAGGAGAAGGAATTGGGACATTTTCAATGCATTCAAAGGCAAAGAGTTTTCTCATGATGTTCTGACAAAGTTTTAAAACAGAGAATTAAAAAAGGGAGCTGTCTAGCTCAGCTGAGAGGGAATTCACTGATCCAGAACTTGAGAGACACAGATTCAAGTTTTTATTTGATTCTAAGTGGCCTTGAATGAAAAAGCCTACCCTGAACTAGGCATGGGAGGAAATGAAATAGGGTCTTCTTACCCCTTGTTACTGATGACCAGGAGAGATGAGAAATATGAGATCCCAGTTTCACAAAATTATCTTCTTTTAAATTTTGCCTGACAGGTTTTGATTTCTTTCCAACCAGTCAGTACTTTGAGACCTGAAAACTGTCCATGAACTGAAGCTGTTATTCATCAGTCAGCTTTAGCAAAACTCCACTAAGCCTGGTGGAGATTAATAATGGAATATAAAAGCAAACTTTTACAGATTGATTAATTATACTGAAAGCTTTAGGACTTGTTACTAGTGAAATGAGAGCCTCTTTCCAAGATACATGCTGGGCTCTAGCATGATAATACCAATAATAAAGCTATGAGTGCTTTCACAGCTCTCCTAGGCCTGGACACCACCGGTTTCTCTGGCAGGTTTAGGGGCTAGAACTGACCTTTGGGATTGGCAAAAGGTTAAGCATGACAGGCCATGTAAGGCATCAGACCCCTCCTTTGGGTTACCAAAAGTGATGGGATTTCCGGAATGTGTGCACCATATATTTCCAGACCCTCTGGCGCTGCTGCTCTGTCTGGGCAAAGGGTCCATCTGAGCATCAGGATGGTGCAGCTGGCACTTCTGCAGCTTTTTGCTGAGGTGGCATCAGAAGGGCTCAGGGGTCACAGCAAAGGGCCAGTCACTGTCTCCATTCTGGTACCTCTAACAGGAGCTTTCCCCCCTTTTCCATTCTCTCCCTTCCCTGCAGCTTTGGATGAGCTGAGAGTGAGTAGGAGAGGCTGGGGGAGGGAAAGCTTCTTGCAGCACTGGAGATGGCTCCAACCAGTGCCTGCAGGTCCTGTGTGGGTGTTGTGCATTGGAAGAATAAGAGGGGCTTCAGCCATCTCAAGTTTCCCTACCTCTCACAGGCTTCATGTTGCTGTCTCTCTCCTACTTCCCCATCATAGTTGAACATCACAGACCCACTCTCCCTCAAACTTTCCCAATCCTCACTGTGGCCCTCCTGTCCAGGGTCCCACCTGATTCCTCTCAGCCACACTTTCTTCTCCTGAAATCTCTTTGCCCACCTTCCCCAGAAGAATAAAGCTCCCCTGCAGCACCAGCATGGATTTGTTTTAGATGCTGGAAAGAAATCTTTGAACTGTCTGCAGCACCACTTCCACACCTGGAAAGCCCTGAACTAAATCAGACCACTGGTCAGACCTGCAGTGCTTGTGGGGACAGAGGACCACCACAGCTGGCTGTGCTCTGCTGTCCTCTTTGCCCATCCTGAGCAGGAGCACACTTCTCCTCTGCTCCCAGCCATGGGTGAAGTGTGTAAGTGAAGGAGAGAATCAACCAGAGGGAACTGTCCTCTGACCATGCTCTCCCTACCAAGCTAACCTGAGTGAAAGCAGTCACACTGAAACAGCATTTCAGCAGCCTGGAAAGACCAAGTTAGAAAATGGGGCAATTACATATAAACCTGCTAACAGTCCTGAGCAGGGGCACAGGGTCTTTGGCAGACCAGCCTCAGTCAGCTGTAGAAAGTCGCTGCATTTCCTCCGTGTTTACTTTGGTAAATTGAGGCTGGGTCAGTGGCACAAGCAGAAGTGGCCATTGCTTCCATGGAACCTCAAAGGAGGCTGGCAAAGGGTGCTGTGCTCATTCCTGAACCCAAACCTTTTGGATAAGACCCACCCCAGTCTTAGTGAAGTGAAGGGACAATTTCCTTCCACCTTCTTTAATACTAATTCCCTAGCCTGTGAAGTAATGCAAGAGCTTCTTGCTGTATCTGCAAGTTCTGCAGCATCCTTTATATGACAAAGCAATCTGGGCTGACCACAATAAGTCATCCAGAGGTAGGATTATTTTTCCTGAGGCAATATTCAACACTACAGCCTACAGCTGTGTATGCATTTTTTTAGTCTCCTGTTACTCCTGGGCATGGGTCTCTATGATAATTTTGTTCTGAGATCCCCCAAGGTATTGTTCTGCTCAGTCATATGAAAAATAGGAAAATAATGCACCTTCATCCCCATTCCACAGATGGGCCATTCGTCAGCATAAAATCAATGCTATAGCCTAGGAGGAAGCTGCTCCATGCACCAAATAGCTGTGAATTTCCAAGATGGTTTCCCAACCTGCATCCAGCCAGTAGCTGTGACAGAGCACAGAGCTTTACTTGGAAGCACTTGTGCCATGAGAACAAAACATAGTGTCCAAGTGCAAGGGATGACCTATGGTTATTCTCAGTTTTTGTAATGGGAAAGTTTATCACTTTGTTAGAACCTGAATCTTCTTGTAGCTCTGGATATCTAATTTCTTTTCAAATCACTGAATTAGATGGTTCTTCTTGAAATGCTTTCCCCTATTACCATCTAAGAACAGAATTTGTCAATTTAACCAAACATGGGATTGGCAAGAGGAAGGCAGAGATTTCTTCCCCTTGCACATCCAGAAATGTTCACCAAACACAATGGTTTGTGGAGTGATTCTAGCCCAGTTAGTGCCATAGGCATCCTCATTGTATTTCCATCCTGACAATTCCCTGCAGGACACAATGCTGAGCTCTGGGGCTGAGACTCTCATGACAGTTTTAGGAGATCATCAGACTCCTGAGAGGCTCTCTGTGTGAATCTGGCCTTCTCCAGCCAGTCTGCTGGGGATATGACTTTCATGGATCGGGTTTGGGGATGACACAATCTGGGTCAGCCCCATCTGAACACGGAATGTTGAGTTACTGGTGTGAGCAGGGCACCCCTTCACAGCAGCCCTGGATTTGGGGGTTAGCAGAGCACTTTTTCCTGAGAATGGAATGTAAAACCCAGCAGAATCACAAGCAGGTAAAGCACAGGTCTGCCAGTGGAAGCACACTTGAAGTAGAGAGCACAAATGTGTCTTCCTGGGTATTCTTCAGTTCCCCAACTCTCTGAAAACTGCAGTGCACATCTCCTCATCACATCACCTACCAAGGCAATGATCGGGCTCATGTGGGTGCAAGCGGGTCCTGCTTAGATGAGAGTTCTGTCAAATGTGTGTGCATGAGAGCTTCAGCACAGCTGTAGGTTAATAGACAAGCAGGAGAAAAACCCCATGTGGAGCAGATGCAATGGTGTGTTTCAGACCTAAAGGAAGTGTGGGATAAAACAGGAGCTGGGCTATCAAGGAGTCAATGGCACAAGGCAATACAGCATGTTAGCAAGAGATAGAAAAGCAGCCCAGGGGAGAAGAACTGAGACAAGCCCTGGGGCAGATTCTGTTTGTATCTTTGGCGATCCATGTAGTGAAAAAGAGAAAGTACACCTCTAGAAAAAAGATGAACAATGGGGTAAAATGCTACCAGGGAAGGAGGAGTGGGTAATAGAGGATTTTTTAGCTAAAATTTTCAAGCAATTAATTTTGCTTTTCAAAAGACTTTAAAAAAAAAAGAAGCCAATGAGTCAAGAAGCACTAAATTAGCTAGGATGGTGCTCTAGCAAATCAAGGACTTGATTATTCTGTAGTTTGCCCTAAATCTAGGAGAAAGTGCAAAATATGCAACAAGTACTACAGGGTGAGGTACCCCCAGGGCTCCACCTGATGAGCTGGAGTGTGTGTGCCATAATGGGAAACAGCAGCCCCCTTAGGCCCTTCAGGAAACCCAGGTTAACTTGATGCTGTCACACTGCCCTTGGGAGAGCTCAGAAATCCAGGCATACCTGGCTCAGACGTACATGAAGGGAGAAGGCACCAGACAGGGGCATGTCCCAGGCTCCCTTACCTGCAGCACTGAACTGGTGGAGGGAAGAAGCTGTGTCTGTGAAAGAACAATTAGAGTTGTGAGGACACTGGGAACATGCTGCCTTTTTGTCATATAGCTGTGCTACAGCCTTGAGGCTGACCTTGGAAAATCATGGAAAGAGTCCTGGGAAGGAGACTGACCGGAAAAAAGGAGCCAGGACAAACCCATGAAAAGCACCTGAAGCCCCTGTGGCATTTCCCAGTCTTATATTCCTGCAACACCTCTGACTCTGGCTGGTCTCCTCTCCTGCTCTCAGCTGCTCTTGCCTCTTTCCCCTCATCCTCTTCCCCTACTCCCTCAGATTGTACCTTCTTCCAAAACTCTGACCTCACTTACTGTAAGCTTGTCCAACCTCCTGACCTACAGGCATGAAAAAAAGACTTAGAAAACCCCTCCCTGCTCAAAGCAGACTGGTCCAAGTGGATTTTGTTGCCCTTTTAGAGCTGCCTAAGGATATTATCAACAAACAAGTCAGCTTACCTCTGATTCAAGAAAGCCATTTCTTCAGATTAAAGTATGATTTTATCTCTTTGTCCCTAATCTCTTACTTTCCTGCATGAAGCTGGCATGGGTGTGGGCTCCCTGGACTTCTCTTCTGCATTGCAGCTGTCAGACTTTCACACATGTCACAAACTCACTACTTTGCTCTATCCAGTAAGAGATAAACTGGGTTTCAAAAGCATGCCAGCTTACGTCCTCTCTTTCCAGAACAAAGCTCATAAGATGGAAATATGAGGCCTCCCTGAGGGTGCTGGAAAGACACGGTGGATAATAGGAAATTTTTGGAAGGAGATTTGAGAAGTGGATTTTACTCACTCCCTATATTGATAAAGGCTTATCATACTCCTTCTCAAAACTAGGAACCACATGGTGAGACAACGTTTTTAAATGTTAATGCATCTTTAGAGAATAATCAGTAACGTTTGATGGCTTGTGCTAGCTCTAGGAGAGGTTTCTTTGTTGTTTAAAAAATGAAACAGCATTCATCTGGAGTTTCTTGTCATTAGTGGATGAAAGAAAGGTTATTTCTTTAGGAAAAAAAGGAGGAAAGAGAAGATCTGAATGATAAACATTATAAAATACTTATCTTCCCAGATGTCTCTGGGATAATGTGAGTTTAAAGGAAATCTTTATCTCATTGAAGGACAGCTTTTGGCAATATGGCTTTCTACACAGTGCTAAATTATTTTAAGAGCACAGGAAAATGGTTGAGGGATCTGTTTATAAGAGTGAATTACAAGCCAGGTGTAGCATCTCTTCAGGTCCTGCTACTGAATCACTGTAACCTTGGCTAAGCCACACAGACCTTTCTGCTTGGGAAAGTAATTGGTGTAATAGCCAACAGGAAAATTATTTTCATGATTACCTACAAGTTTACTGTCTGTGTCATGTACTGTGTGATTATATATTTTTAAACACAGCTGCTTGTATTTCTTGTTATCTACAGAAGCATTCCCTCATTAGCTGTGAGATTTATCTGGTCTTTGAAGGAATCCATGAGCCAAGCAGGGTTCACCTCCAGGGCTGGGTTCAGCTGCATATAATCAGGCAGCATGGGTTGTCAGCTGCCCAAAGCACCAACTTCCTCATGCCAAAAAGAGCAGAATCCAGCCTGAACACCATCCGGTTGCTCTTGAGAATGGACCACATTTTAAAAATAATTACAGATTTTGGTGCTTCCAATTGTGATGTCAGCTAAGGGGTGCCCCAGGAAACCTGTCTTCTGGAAAACATAAAAGCCTTTAACCAAACAGAAAGCCTTTTTAGATATCTCTTCATACACCTATACAGTGGGAGGCCAAACATACATCACTATTGTTTTTTTATATTCATAAGCACTCCCTTTTTAATTTCTAATTTTGATTTAGGATGCTATGTCTTTTCAGGAATTTGTTTATATGATTTTGAGTTAAGCATTTACTTGCTTTTGTTCATTTTATAAACCCTGATAACACAATGCAGAAATCATGTCAGGCAAGGACCACATTTCCTTCCTGAATAGGTGCATTCTGCTTTTTTCCCCCGGTAAGCTGCTGTTTCACATGTGAAAAGAAATTCTAGTCTAGGCAGAATAACACCTAATCATTAATAAACAACTTATACAAATAAGAAACCACAAAGGAGTGAAACTACCGTCTGATGGATTTGCCTGTGAGGAAGTGAGGTCGTTGTGTGACCTTGGACGATTAATTTTTACATTCCCATGTCTATGCTTCCTCCTCCATCCATTCTTTTGTCTTGCCTGCCTCACATTCAAGGTAGTCAGGGCAAGGACTATTTCTCATTATGTGTACATTTGGCCGGCAGCACTGTGGGCTTTGCAGCACTGTGAAATGCACATGTAAGCAGCAGTAGCTGGGGCAGAGATAAGAGAGTAACGTGTGCCTTGCGTATTGGATCGTGGGGTGACAGGCGTGTGACAACAAGCCACAGATCTTGGGAGTCCCCTGTCCCTTGCTGGGGGAATTCCATGTGGTTAGGCAGGGACAAAGCTGGTGCAGTGGGAAGGCAACAAGGACGTGCCTCTGCCATGGCAGGGCAAGGGACATGCATGCTCGGGACATGTATGGTGGAGAAGGGATTTGTCATCATGGACAACGAGCTCTGCAGGTCTGTTGGTGGCACACACCGGTTCAAGACCCAATTTGTTTATCTCATTTGCAGGATTGCTTCTAGAGAAGAAATCCCTGGAAAATCATGTGTTTGCTTGAATGCCATAAGTATGGTTCCAGGGACTCTAAGGCTGACCTGGTGGACTCCAACAAACCCACCTGCTATGCAGTGAACATGCAGGATATATAGGCAGGATGGCTTTGGAAGGATCTCTTCCATAAGGGTCTTGCCATTATTTGCTGCAAGTACAGGTTTTATTTGGAGAGAGCCTGATGAACAATCAACACTACAGATGTGCTGTATCATATATCAATCATATCAGTGCTCTACTTCAGATTCCAGTTGCTGCAGCCTGTTTTAGTGAAAATACAATCCTTCAACCCATACGTACTCTGTGAACCCTGAGAAGAGTCTGTGCATCTCCAGTGAGAGCCCTGATCCTCTGGTCCAGCCTCTGGCCATGGCTTCAAGGATCTCTTTGATCATGGGGATGCTTTCCAAAACACTTATTTACTTTCAGGGTTGTATGTATCAAGCAGGAAATGCAGGGATGTATTGCCCAGCAGAGCCATGGAGCCCCAGGTGTGTGGAGCTGCCTTGCTCAGCTCTGATTTTCCCTGCACACCTTCCCCAGCACACAGGACCAAGCACCACTTGCACACACACACACTCTCTAAAGCCTGTAGTGTTTTTGCTCTCAAGTGAAACACTTTCTGCCAGCAAAAAAAGAGAGCAAGAAAGATTTTAAAAAGACAAAACAAACCAGCCAGAAAAAGACAAAGGCACACAAAGGAGGAAAAGGAGAGGGAAGATGATTTTCTTACAGTCGGTTGTGATTTCGTAGGGGGAGTTGAGGCGCGCGTCTCCACAGGGTGAAGTGCTGACGTACAGATGGAACAGGATGTTCTCGCGCAGCCTGTAGCCTCCTTCTTTTAATCGCACGAAGATTGATCGCTCCCAGTCTTCTCGCCGTTTGCTATGATCACAAAAGAGGTTCCAGGTCATTTGTTACATGCCAAATCAGAAACATTTCTGTGCTTGCTCTCTCTCTCCTTTTCTCCCTCTGCTTGTTTGTTTGTTTTTATTAGCACCTGGCATCATATATTTTGCCTAGTGACAACAAGAGAAAAACAATAAGCTTCTCCAGGTGAAGAAATGTGTGAAGGAGGTCAAAACTGCCAAAGGGCTTTTGGCTTGCTTACCTAAGATATATTCTAATGATCAAATGTAGATTTTTGAAGGGTAACTTTCCTTCCTCACATGCATGGATGCATACACACAGTGATTTTAAAGTGGTTCTGGTGCATGGAAAAACAAGTTCTCTTGGGCTCTCATGTGAACATATCAGCTCTGCTGATCACAATGCCTAGGCACATGTTTGAATCCCATTAACATCGATCACTACAGCTGAGATGTGTGTTCATATGCCCCACTGAAAAGGGCCTCAAACAACGCACCCAAATTTTATGACCACTGCCAGCCCTCCCTGCTCCCCAGATGTTGCTGTTTTTCCCCCATTCAGTCAGACCAACCTACACGGCCAGCAGGCTCCTCGTGGTCACCTGGCATTTTTGGAAATCAGAAACCATCTTGAGAAGGGTGGACAAAACTTGTGTGGGCTTTTCTCAGCTGAGTTGAAAAAGATACTTATTGAGACGAAGTTTTTATCTTTACAGTGGTTCAGCAGCTAGATGGGGATGCAGTGCACATATTCCATTAGCAACAGCTGCCTGGGAGGCCAAACCCTCCCAGTGCTGCCGTTTGCAGCAATAGCACAGCATTAAGGCTCTGCTGCTGTGCAGTTCCTCCACTGAGTTACATTTGGGAAGATATGGGTGATTTCTCTGATGGACAGCTGCCTCTAACATGTGTATCTGGGTGATGATCACGATTCTAATTTTGAAGGTGAAAATGTGATACACGAGATTACGATGAGATTCCTTTCCCTATGATGGCCTGGTCCTTCCCTCAAAAACTGGAGGGTCTTTTTGAAGGAATATCTCTGAACAGAACAGCACCTGCAGGTAATGGTTTTCCTAGGATGCTGTTAATAAGGCAGAATTCCACCCGTTTAATTCACTGCAGGACAGCCCATTAACCAAAGTGATTTCTGCCTGTCTCTCTGCCTCTTGATAGTGCAAACAGGGGTGCTTTTTACCCAGCCTTTGAGTGAGTCCTTGGCTTTCATCCAAGCTGCCTCTGCCTGTTTTCTCCCAGAGCAGCGTCTGTGCTATTGAAGCTGTTTGGCTGTCACTCTTCCATGGTTTGGGTGTTTTGTCATTTTTTGATGCCAGGATGCGTTTGCTGTCAGGAGGAATTTACAGGCACATTAGCTCGCCTGTCAGGGACAGGGAGTCACACCGGCTGCCGAGCTGGGGCTGCCACATGCAGCTCCTTCATTTTCTGCTGGCTGTGATGGAATTTCCCAACTGCACTAATTATATTATCGCCCTGATACAAGCCTCTGAAATAATAAAATCTCTGTAAGTCCTGCTGCTTGGACTTTAGAGCAATTGCAGGTAGTTTTAAATAATTCACTACAAAATCAGCTGGGAGAATACAAAGCTGTGCAGTCCAAATGCCTGCTATTATTACATTAAATCTCACCAGAGTGTGGGGGAAAGCTTACAGTACTTGGAGACAGTTGCTAGGTAGGGTTGGAGCAATCATGCTTTGGGCTGGGTTTCAGGAGTTCAGCTTCCATCCTGTTTTCACTGGTCATTATTTTTCACTGATTAACCTTGCTCTCTTATTCCTTCATGAGCACCAACAAGGGTCTGTGGCCAGTGTGGCTGCCAGGCTGGGTGATAGACAGCTGCTCTAAAAATAGTTGGCAGGGCTGGAGGGCAAGGCAGCTTAACTCTCTCCTCCAGCAGGCTGAGGTTCCTCATATCATATAAGGTCCTGACCTGCCTTTGGGATGGTTTTTTAGGAGCTGAACTCAAACATGCGGTTCATTCCTGCACTGTGGCTGAATAGGCTTCATAGCAAAACTCAGCGAGTATTGTTGGAAAAGAGTTTGGGTTGCAACACCATCTGCCATGGCTTAGTAAAGATTCTTGTGCATTGGATTTTTGGTGTATTTCAAAGCCCAGGGGGACCCAGAGATGTTGTTAAAAGGTCCAGGTGAAGCATGAGATGCATTTCTGCAAAGTCACCTCTACTCCAGCACCAGTACCCTCGTGCCTTGCCTCTGGGACAAGTATTTCGAGCTGTGAGGAGGAAAGATGACTTTGCAGCAGCTGTCCTTTGCATCATCCTTTGCACAGCTATACACAACCTGCACAAAGCAATGGTGAGAGGAGCCCACAGTGAGCCTACAGACCCCATTCATTCAGGGGGTGGCGTTAAAGTGTCATTTCTGCGTGCTGGCAGTGGCTAAAAGAGCAGAATTCATCTCCAAGCCCTTGCCTGTTATGAATTTCTGTGGGAGTTAGGATTTGAGGCTGATGCAAGACAAACATTTAAGAATGTGCTAAATTCTAATCTTCTGCTTTAGTTTATTATTCAGCATAACAGATGCCCATTTGTTTTAGCTGACCTCAAGAAGATACTTAAACACATACTCATGGTTTAGTATATATAAAGCATTTTGGTGAAAGAAAGTCTGACAAGCAGTTTTTAGCATGTAAATGTATGTACAGGAAGTTTCTGGTACTACATACTACAAGAGAGCATTCTAGAGAAACTAACAGCAGGCTTAGTAGATGTGTAACAAGCAGCTGATTTTCCTGGAAAAAATAACAACTGGACTGGATTAAAACTATTCCTTGCTTTTTACCTATAAACGGTGGTTTGCATCTGACTTGCTGAAAGAGATTACCTTCTGGTAAAATCATTTCCCTGGCACCTGAAGGGTGCACTAAAGCAGCAAGCCTACTATGATGCTGATTTACTCTATTAATTTTATGTTTCTTTAAAAAAGAATAGTTGTATTTTCTTTCATTCCCTATTGAACAGTTGGCATTAATAATACCACTGAAAATTATGTCAATTTTCCTACCACCGTTGCGAGAGAATCAAACTATCATATTTGTGTGCTTTTGATGGTGATTCTTAGAAAAAGCTTCTCAAAAGGACCTTCTTGTCCTTCTTTTGTTTATCAAAACAATTATGTCTTACTTCTCATCTCTTTCATGAAAGTCTGGAGAACTGGAGGATTATGGTTGTCATAAAAATGAAATCTGGGTGGGCTAAGGGTTTTAATCAGACTGGTTAGAAGCTGACAGGTTTTAGTTGTGCTTTTAGCTTTTATTTAACTCAAGCTCTAGACAATTAATTATTGAAAGAAAGTTTCCTTTTGAAGTATTTGTAACTCCTGCTTCTTAGAGAGGATAACGTTCCCATTCTGAAACTCTTTCCCAAGAAAAGTCAGGAACGTCACACCTCTAAAATTTAGCAATAAGAAGAGGAAAAAAAGTAATTTGCATATTGTTGCAACATTGGCTCGTGGATGGAATTGTTCTGCAGCTTAAATATGTGAAGAAGTTGCCGTATTCTCTCCTTAGAGAAATGGAAATAAATTTCCCCCACTACATGGCAGTTCATCTCACCCCCAACAGATGCCTGAACAGGTCTGCTGGGTTCCACCTCAGAGTGGCCCATCTCTCTCCACGGGTGATCAAAGGAGCAGTGGAGATCTGGGTAACACTTGACTGCCAAGAAGTAAATTCAGTTCAGTGAATCCCTGTCTCCTGGCCATTGGTTTTATATCCTATTCCTTGCTTTCTCCAGCCTGCTTGCCTTGCTCTTAGAAGGCTTCATGCTACACTCAGCCAAGTATATGTTTTGCTTTCACTGAGATCAATGGTAGTATTTATAAATTCTGGAAAAGAGGGTCCTTTTACAAGGACAGTATCACACAGAAAAATATTTATTTTGCTGGAAGTTCCTGAAGTTTGAAATCCAGCTGCAGAGACCACTCTCAGCAGGTAGGCTTGGTGGGAGGAAGGTATGTGGAAAAAAGGAAGCATTCTCCACAGAACAAACTTGCCCTTTCCATGGTGAATGATGGAAAATTTAAGTTGTTTGAGTCAAGAATGATGATCTCAAAAGAAAACCATCTTTTCAGTTTTGGTTCATTTATGACTTTGTACAACAGTTTCCTGGCCTGGTAGAGGAGTTTAATTTGGGCTAGGTTAATGCAAATGCATTACAATAGCTTTGTTTCCCCCAAGCCTGAGGAGATGGTGTACAGGTAGTCCCAGTGGAGCTGAGTTGCCATGTCTGTCCTAAAAAACTCTGTCCTTACAGCTATGTGGCAGCATCATGTGTTTTCTCAGTGAAAAGGAGATGCCTTTTTTGCCAGAGAAAAAGGAGTAAATATGATTTCAATGGGCAGAAAATGCTTTTTTTACTTCTTTTTGAACCCCCCCGTTTTGTCACCACATGACAAAACTCCTGACAATGGCAGAAAACCGTGTGTAACAATAAATATTAAAATTGAAGAATATACCATAAAACACAGTTTTGCTTCCCCGTGGACTTTAAGGAAGCAGAATCTGATTTGACAATAACTCCAGCTCTGTCATTCAAAGGTGCTTAGCCTTGACAATTTTGGTTGAGATTTTTATGGTGTGTGCTGGTCAGGCAAGAGGTGGTGCCTGGTCTTGGCTAAAAAGAGAGTGATTTGAAGTTATTGTGAACAGAGCTTGTGCTGCACTGAGGATTCTCTTAACAAAAGGCTGTTAACATTGATCCAAATAAAATAATAATATGACTGAACATGTTAGGGAGGTGGATCAATATAATAGTTTAAGATACAGTGTTAGCACTTGTTTCCCAAGAGACCATAGCACAAAGCAAGTACTAGGGCTGCTACACTGCTGAAAACATAATAATTTAATGTAAACTTGAAAGCAATTCAGAATGAAATAGAGAGAATATTGTTTTTGATTAAACCCTTCAATGCTCTTTCCCCCCCTTTGTTAGCCAAAACCATGTACTCAATATATTCTCTTGTCTTCAGCTCTAGCCTGAAGTGAAAATAGCCATTATTCCTGTTATTACTGCTTAGGTGCAACACTATCACAGGTGCTTACAAGAACACAAATTCCTGCTTAGATTAACCCTTGCATCTGTGACCTGATGCAAAACCTTCTGAAGTCAAAGTAAGTTTTTGCACTGAGTTTAATGGCCTTCAGGAAAAGTCACATGAATATACACTCAAGAATGGAGGGCAGAAGAATCACATACAGAGTATAGAGAAAGAGGTTTTTTATTTGTTTTCCTTCATTTCTTGGTTCCTTCTACATAATAAATTCCACCTCAGCTTCACTTCTGCTCAGTTTTCACATCATAGGATAATTCAGGCTGGTAAGGACCTTGAATCTCTATCCCAACCTCCTTCTCAAAGTAGTCTGACAGATTGCTCAAGGTTCTATGCACTCAGACTTTGAAAATGTCCAAGACAGGAGGGAGACTGCACAACCCTTCTGAGTGACGTGTCCCACTGCTAGCCCATCCCCATGAGGAAAATCAGTCCTCATACTCAGACTGAGCTTCTCTTGTTTCAGTGTGTGCCTCGTCTGTCACCTTCCCACAGCACACCTTGGTAAAGACGTCAGCTCCACTGTGTTGCTGACATCTTTTCTGGCTCTGCCATCCCACCTGCAGCCTGACCAGGTCCACATCCATCAGCACTTTCGTGCGGCCCAAGTGCTCTGGCCCCTGAGACTGGGCAGCCTCTTCTGAGTCTGTGTCAGATGGTTGATGTCCTTCCTTTGGGGCACCCAAAACTGCACATAGTATTGCAGATGAGCTGTAATGAGTGTTGATTAGTGGTGGATGCACACATCCCTTGACAGACTCTTCATACTTCCCAGGTCCTGCTGACCCTCTCTGCTGTTAGGCACTCCACTAGCTAATGTCCTGCTTTCCTGTCTGCCTATAAACCCCGTCCCTTTTCAGCAGAGCTTCTCCCCAGCCTGGATTTCTTTCCTTCTTGGTGGAAAGGTCATTCTTTTCTCCTCGGTGTGGGACTTTGCATTTGTCCTTGCTAAGTTTTCTGTCAAAGTTCCTGTTGGTCCAGCCCTCCAGCCTGCTGGGATGACAGACCAGCCCTTAAGCACAATGACTGGTCCTTCCCACACTTTGGTGTCCTCTGCAAAGCTTATAACCAAGCACTATGTAACCTCTTCCAGCTTGTTGATAGACATAATCAGAGAAAAGACAGCATTCTGAGGTACCCCACTTATTACCATCTTCCACACATACGTGTGACCCATTAATGTATGAGCCATTAACCATTTAAATGGTAACAAGGTGAATTTGGCTGAAGACATGATCAATAGTTCCACTGTAATGATTCTACATGCTATAACATTTTAAAACATCATAAAGAAGGAGTGAGTGATAGCATCTTACACTTTGGCACAAAGTTTACTGTGCTGTCAACATTCGTTGGTTCTCTAGTGAGTCAATGAAGACATTAATGATCAATAAATCACTCTATTGAGATCTTTCAGCAGCAGCAAGGAAGACAGGAAAATGGCTGCATTAAGCAAAATGACTCCTTCAAGTCTCTGGTCAGTGAATGATGCTAATAAGCCTGCATGTAAAGATTTGTACAAAATCATCAGGCTTCATAAAGCCCAGCTTTATGAGTCATATCTAATCACTTCTGAAAGAGAATCAGCTGAAGTAAAGCAGCTCATGACCCAGCACTTTAGACTACCTAACTCTCAATATTTTTGTGCGATGTATTGTTCCTTCATCACCTAAAGACTCAGAAAAAATGACACAAAGAAACAAATAGTTCAGTTGTCTGGAGGATGGATCTGTTCCACTGAGGGCCAAATAACAGCCCCAAAAATCAACAGAATTCAGTTACCTTAAGTGTAGCTCCAACTGTGAGTAGAGGAAGTGAACAAATGCCCTTCTTGCCACAATTTCTGCATGGCAGTCGTTGACCGCAAGCCCTTGGTCATTTATGTATTCCCCATTTATACATTTGGTACCCGATGACAGCACAATAACCTGAGCTTGCCTGATGTCCAAACCTGTAGGAAGAAAAACAAAAGGGCTGTGAAATTGCTGGGGGTGAGTATGATACCATGATTGTTAAAGTCCTCACAGCACACGCTTTGATGTGGCAGCCAGACAGCTCTAATGGGATGCTTGTTAAGGTGATGATATGGCCTTTGTAATATGCAGGAATCTCATATCTCTGTGTTATTAGAATAATAAGGTCTATATTTCAGTCTTGCTGCTAATTCCAAGATAAAAGCTCACCATGAAGTTTACTTGTTAAATCAATAACTACATCATAGCAGAGCATATGCTGTAGGGAGGTAATAAAGATCTCCTGCAGTGCTGATAAATGGCCAGGTTTTTATGAGCTGTTGAAGACATTTTCTGGTGGGAAAACATACTCCCTGTAATGTTAGGTTTCAATGCTGTTGCACTCTAAGTACTAAATAAAATGGAAGTAATGCTTCTGGGGCTGATTTTTAAAAATCATGAAGAAAATACCCCAACAGATTTGACTTTCAGTCGTTTCCTTTCAGATTCTTCAAGAGCAGCTACATCAATGCTCTTTTCAGTGTGGTCTCAGGGATTGAGCATTTATCACTGAGACCAGCTTTGTTCATCTGTTGCCTCTGCACATAATGGTGATGGCAACTGAAAGATGAGCCTTACTTGGTCCAGATAGACACTTTCTAGGAATAAATCCTGATTTATTTGGAGTCAGTTGTACAGTGCTTAGAGATTTCAACAGGACCTAGGTTTCACTCTAAAACCAAGCTCCTTCAGCCTTGTGGACAATTTAGAAGAAAAATTTAGAATGAACTGAGCCCAAAATGAAATTATCTTTTGAAAAATGCATCTCAGGACTCATCTCTCTGAATACCAAAGAACAAGGGAGCAGCTCTTGGGAGAAATAACTTTTTTGCCTGATAGGTGCTTCCTCTAGAAGTGACAAATTAGCCTCTGAGTGTAGGGCTGTGTTTGACACGATGGCTATGTGCAGGCAAACACCTGCACAGTGCAGCACAGCGGCTCAGACTGTGGATGTTGGTGTGGCCATGCCCCAGGTAGGGGACTTGAGATCTCCTTGATGTCCTGCCTAACGTCTGGCTGCTGTCTGGGAAGTCCAGGAGATTCTGCATACTCCCCATGGAAATCCATGAAGAGGCTCAGTGAAAACACATGCCCATGTTTAGGCAACTGAATCAAGACCTCAAAGTGTGACAAGTCAGTGATGAAGACAGGTCTGAGACTGCAAATACCCATAGGAGGAATGGAAACAATCTTCCCATGGGCTGTGGTGAGGCTGTTTCTATGGTACCACTTTAGCTTTAGAAAAGCTTTAGGAATGATTTTACAGAGTCAGCAAAAAATTTTTTTTTCCTTTCAAGAGGTCTATTGAATAGCAGAAAAACTGAAAAATTGCAGGGATTTTTTTGGCTTGGCATGTTTGGGGCCATGTTCCCTTATAAAATCTATTTGTGTTAAATGACAAAAGAGCTGAATGGAGAAGGAAACAATATTTTAAACAAAAGGACTGGCCCTGGCAATGATTTCTCAGCTAGTAAATACCATCAATAGCCCTTCATAATCTCCACACAGCACTGGGACTAGTAGTGGATGACATGCTGCAGCACTGTTGCCATGCTTAATGAATGTAATTGCAAATGATATCAACATTATTTCATGCTTATATCAATACAAAAGCTACATCAGTAATCCAAAAGATTTAGTAGTAATGTGGCATTGCAGCATTGTGGCATTTGTAGGAGAGGTGTAAGTATTGTGAAAAATTCAGTTAATCACATCTGAGCCCCTGGTTGTGAGAGTCTCATACAGAACTTGTTACGGGTACTAGGGACAAAGTACACGTCCCTGTATGCCTATGCTGAGAGCTTAATCTCTACTTGCTGCTAGAGATGAGGCCCTAAAAAAGTGTTTTGGAGTATTTATTGGGAGAAAAAAAAAAGCTGGAAACCTTGAAAACCCAAGCAGTGAAGATGGGAACACATGGGAGAAACGGAGAGTAGAAAAAACCTTTGTGTTCATTCCAGTTTTATTGCTAGGTAAAAAGTTGAGGTGGAAAAATTACTTGTTCCCTACAAAGAAATTTATTATAGTCTGTGCATTAAAATTGCTTTGCTTTAGGGTCATTGCTTTAATGAGAAAAATATCTTAGTATCTTAGATTGTGACATGTTCATCTAGTTAACAGTGCCTTTCACATGGACTAACATCAAACGTTTCATGGGCCGCTGCCTGCCACTGAGGTGTTTGAGTTCCACTCAGCATCTCAAAAAGCAGTATATATTTTCCTCAACAGTGTGTAGTATTTTCCTTCATTGGAAGGTCCATGAAAAGAATCAGCTAGTTTTAGGTCTATTTTATTTATTTACCACTGTAGATACAGCCTTATTTACCTCAGCACAGCAGGAATACACCAAGAGGCAATTCCCTCCTACAGAAACCTGTGAGCCTCTCTGTCTGCCCCTGAGAGCCTCTATCAATACTCCTTCTCAGGGCAGTGAGACCAGCTGCTTCCTTCTCCTAACATTAGCATGCCCCTGGTGTGCCTCCTCCTCTCCCCCTTCACCTTGTAGTCAAAGCACCAGGCTCTGAAAATACAGAGCAAACCACCTGGGTAAGCCCTTCTGCTCTATGGGATCTCCACCTTCACTACCCCACACAATCAGCCCAGTACACAGTGTGATGTCTTTTATTTTTTTCAATCATTTTATCCACAAGTAAATTTAACTCTTTTTCTCCTCTCTGATGAGGGTAAGCTGATGAATGCACTCAAGATTTTCTGTAAGGTCTGCATTTATGCACAAATGAAACAGAAAGGCACCTATCAGATGCAGTGATTATATTAATCCCTTTGATGTTGTTTGCTATCAACAAACAACACCATTTGCTGTTGTTGTCCACCTGCACAGCAATAGCCAGTGTGCTCGGGGTGTTCATGTTTGGGTGAATTAACTCCATATGTTGGCTTTCAGTGATATGGGGCCCCAGCAGGTAGCCATGTGTGCACTCAGCCTGGGGCCTTTGCCAGTCCTGGCAAGGTGCACGTGTTTGCAGAACATCACTTAGATGTTGCCTGGGGCTGGGGGGCAATGGCTTCCAAGAATTTGCAGAACCAGTCTGAGTGTTAAACATTTAAGATCTCCATGTATTTTCCATTTGCAGTGTTAGAAAATAATCCACGCTCCTCTATGCTCAGAAATACCCTAGAGTTATGTCTCACTGCTGTGGCACTCAGAAACCCAGGTGTACATGACTTATGCATTAGCTCTGAAATATTTACACCTCGCTGGGGAGCCAAATGGAGAAAGTGATCTGTGACCAACACAGCACTGTTCAATGCTGCCTGTGAGGGCACCCAGCATGATGAGAAATACTTCCAACAACCTGACAGTTGTCTGCTGTGTTCAGGAGCATACATGCTAACAGATTGTCCTCTTGCGTGCCTTGTTTGGTACATACACAGAGTTGGAGGTTTATCCCCTGTGTAATGTTTGATATTATTGCCAGTGAACATGGGAGGAATTTTTCTTTGAGAACAAGACGTGATGCCTAGCTGATGAAGGCAGATTTTAGCATTGACTAATCACACTGGCATTTTAGGCAGCATTTCCAACTCTGGAGCCTAGATATTTGCTTCAGTGATTCAGAATTAATAGGCACTTCTGTACATTTGTCTATTTTGCATTAAACCCAGTAATTACTAACACTCATTATTAATGTTTACTTCCTATTTTATTTTGCTTGCAGAATACTTCAAATTTCTCAAGTCATTTCTATTTATGAAAGTCGAGCTCCCATATAAGCATTGATTAATTTAACCTCAGACATGTAGCAGATCCAGACTGTGCACATCCTCAAGCCATGCCTAGGAAAGCTATGGCTTTGTGAGTGGCAGAATCCTACAAGAACAGTAACTGGCACCAACCCTGCTTAGGGTTGTACAGCAGGATTTGACCCAGAACAAAGACTGCTCCCCACAAGACTCATGTTCTTACTGAGGGGAGTCAATCTCGGGTGAAAGATCCAGGGATGTGACTGCATTCAGGTTATGTGACAAATAAGGAGAAATGGGCTACATTATTATGACCTTAACTCATGACCCACTGATTGTCAGAGTTCATGAGGCATTTCCTACCCTCACTGCCTTCTGCAAGGTAATATTTGAGGAGACATTAGGTTAAAAGTAACTAGTGAACGATTTATAACAGGCACCTGCATTACGTTTCTATTATTTGCCTAAAGACTTCTAATAGTTTTCAATCTGAAAAGGAAATGGAGCAGGGGAAAGGAAATTGGGAAGCTGTGTCAGCATAGTGGCTGGGTCCTGGCTAACACCCTGTTCTTGAGGACTGCTGAGAGAGCAGGAAGGAAATTCACTACATTTTATTTTGACAAATTTTGTCAATTAATTAGTTGCATTATAAAAAACAAAAGTACACATAAATGGCACATTGCCTTTGATCACAGATTCAGTCTAATAATCCAGTGAGGTAACAATCCTTTGTGATGCTCTGCTGAAAGCCTGAGGCCATCCTGGGTCTAGAGGCTGGAACTCCTCTCACAGTCAGGCAGGGGGAACCTCAAATCCCTGATGCTCATTTTTTGTCCGTCAGTGATAATGCAGATGTTCACATCATAGCTGAGCTGTTGAAAGAAACTGGGTTCTATTATAAACCATTTCCAGTTTGCTGACACCAGCAGGGAGATTCATTTCAGCTGTTCTGGATATCCAGAGTTTAGGCGTCCATAGCTGAGCTAATTGCTGTAGACTCTCTTTATAGTCAGAGGAGAGGAATTTTCCTAGGAGGTGATTCATCCGGCCTAGTTTAGATATTTGCTTTTTTATAGTCTACATTACATCTCGGTATTGCCAGCTTCTCTTCATGAACTCTGAAGACCTACAGACAGCCAAAAGAACCAAACCTTTCTACACTGTGGAGAGATGCACTTAGTAAGGTTTCTCTTCCAAGCAACAAAATACTTATCAAAACTCCCTAAATCATAAGAGGAAAAGCAGAAAAACCCTAGAGCCTTTACATTTTTTCCCTTGTGTTTAAACTTTTTGAGATAATTTTTTTCAGCTTTTTTCCCCCACAACAATTGAGGATAATGCATCAATGTTAGTATATTCAAGGATGGTCATTTTGCCTTGAGCTGAACTATTACACACAGAAAGCAAACAGGGCTGTCTTCCCTATGTGACCTCCCAAAACACCAGGCCTGCAGTCATAGACTTTGCAACAGAAATGATTCACAAAGGTGTTGACAGAAGAGAGAGTAAGCAAGCAAAAATATGAAGGTTTGCTCAGCAGATAAGCTGGATGTGGAAACTGGCTGACATCTTATGGTTATGTGCTGGGCTTTTAAGTCAGTTGTGACCATAAACACAAAATGCCTACACCCACCTGCTTGGAGACACAGCTCTACCAATAAAACAAGTGAGTTTTGGCTAGGCTAGTTAATGCTTTCACTGATTTTAAAAGAATTACTCTTCTAGTGGGCTCCACAAGAATGAGTTTGTAGCCTTGCATATTTTTGTGCTGGAAAAGGAAAATCAAAATCATGAGGTAAAATCGCAAGAGGTGTTGCCTGGTACCTGCATCAGCAAACTGAATCACCCTGGCTGTGTGTCAGAGAACTGTGAAATTCAGTGAGCCTAATTCACACAGAACAGGATGGAGTTTACAACTGCTCATGCCAGAATACAACTCGGATCACACTTTGGTTTCTCAGCAGCTGGCACGACACGCCGAGAAGCACCAGTCAGTATGAAAGTGGCTACTGCACTGCATGTTTTAGACCCTGCTAGCGGTAGGGAAATCTATCTTCTTTTTCAGCATGACACTGCGAAGACAACTCACTGCTCGAAATAGATTCATTTTAAATTAGAAGGAAATAATCAGAAAAATCAGGTTTGATTAATTAAGAAAACCCACACCTCTTTTATTGGGTGGGAGACAACTTACACAAAATGCAATGCAGTTAAAAAAGGAAAGCCAGAAATAATGATAGTGTAACATCAGCCCTTCTGAATAATTCATGGGATACAATTTCATGTTATTTTAAATGGTGCTGCTTCTCTCTCTGATAAGCAATAATTTTATGCTCTTTCTTTACCTTTTTTAACAAATCAGTCAAAAGGATTGTCTATTGTTATCTGAAAAAAAAGTGTATTTGGAATAATTTTCAAGGCAGCTTAATTGAGCTCTGATCACAGAGGAGGGTTGTTTTTTTTTTTTTAATACCCTCTACTCACAGTTCAATAAGCTCAGGTTTCCATTTCAGGTTTGTTTAGGGAAGGAAAATTTCTTGATGTTACATAGCACTGACAAGTCCTGCATTATTTTCTCTTATCTTCTTCCCTGGCAGCTCTATCACATTCATAGAATGGCTTTAATTTTGTAATAAGAGATAGTCAAGACATGAAAGGGCAGTGATGCTGGAAAAGCTGCCTGAAGGGACGTGCTGTGGGCACAGTCCTGCACCCCACTGTCCCAAGGCAGATCCCTGAACCTGTGCAGAGCCCTGTGGCCACTGTGCTGCCTGCCACCCCAGGAGTGGGCAATGTCCCACAGAAAATACTGCCAAAGAGGCAAAGAGATCTTCTCTCCATCTTCTCCCTCCAAAAAACCCAAAAAACCTCTGGAAAAGGATGTATTTCTCTGGAAATTGAAACCATTGCCTCTGTATGTTAGTGCTTACATGAGGTCTACAGTTAGAAGTGTGGATGTGTTTACCCAGGTCCATCAGTCCTTTTCCCCACAACTTGGTGATGCATCTACAACCCTGTCTATTCTGAGGCTTCAAAAGGAGTGAAATCAAGATGTATGTGCAAGGAGGGAGCTGAGGATTGAGGGGCTGGTGTGTGGCATAGTGTACCTTCTCTTCAGTTTTGAAGTAGGTTATGCACTCCTGACACAGGGAGCTCTGCTGTCCCCAGCTCTGCATGGAGAACAAAACTACACTCGTGACCAGAAAAAAAAAAAAAAAGTGTGGCCATAAAAGAAGAACTGTGTACAGCAGGGATGATTAATAGTATGCATATATCAATTCACAGTATGCATTTATCTGCTAGCCATAAAGACTGCTACAGCTCATTTTTTTCCTCTCAATTTTCTATTATACCTGTGGTAGTGATTGTGGTTATTTCAGTGACAAACAGGAACCTGGGACTTCAGTGAGTACCCTGGATGTAATCTCTAGCTCACACTGGATGTCCCAGAGAATACCCCTGAGGTGGATGGGAGTAGCTGACTAAAATATGGGAAGAGAGAAGGATGTTGAGAGCTGAGGAAAAAGAATAGCAGAAGTCTGAACAAGAGGCACATACACAGCTAGCAAATAATAGGAATAAAGAAGTGGCTAGCAGTGAGGTTACAGATATTTAGGGGTAGAAATACAACAATCTTTGAAACACTGGAGTTGCACGGGGATTTCCTTTCCTTACATCAAAATGTGGGTTATGTGTAACTGAATATATTGTATTTCTGTGGAAAGAGAGGGTGTAGGGGGGGCCTCTGAGAGTCTCATATTTTCTTCCCTTATTAATGTGTTGAGTAATCCTCCCTCTGACTGTGCTGCCTAGGGAAAGCTACTCTTTGCAGAGCTCTTCATCTTCATCAGTGAAGGAGCGGGGACAGAGTCACAGTCCTCTCTACCCTGATCTCTGACCCCTGTGTGCTGTAAGCCAGAGCCAGGGTATTGTCTGAGAGTGGCTGTGGCTCTCCTTTCACAGCCAGGCACAGTAGATTCTGCCCAAACCCACAGGGGTGGGGAAGGGTAGGGGTGTGCACTTGTAAATAAGCTCCAAATTCAGTCCCTCTGAAACAAAAATCCCTTTCTGACATAAGCCCATTTTGTACTGTTTGATCACATCATGGGATGCCTGAGAAAGGGTTATTGTGCTAGTCCATTTTGCAAGATGTTTTTGTGCAAGTCTTTCCACTAAACCTCAACTAAATTGAAAAGGTGGATTTCCAGTGTGGAAAAGAATGGTGAGGAGGTTGCCTAAGTGGATGGGAATCAGAAAACAAAGACAAGACAGCTGGGGGCTGCAGAGAAGAGTGACCCAGCAGGAGAGAATACAAAAAATGAATATGCAAACTATGAACATGGTGTGCATGTTTCTGAGTATCTGAAAGGTACAAACTCCAAGGAGAGAAGTGAGCACTAAATTTATAGCAGCAGGACTGAGGTCCTGAGATGACATCAAAGAAAATAAAAGTCAGGCTGAATAACTGGTGAAAATTATTAATGATGAGATCCATTAAGCTAGAATGGTCTCCCAAGGTACTGTTGAAAGTCCCATTGTTAATTGATTAATTCAAATCTAGACTGCAAAGAGCACTTCGGAACAATCTTATGCTTGCAGGGAAATGGACTGGGCGACTTAGTGGTCTCTCCCAGTTCTAATTTCTATGGTACATTTCTTCCCTCCCCTCAGTGGACCAAAAGGATGAAATCCCATCAGCTTTGCTCCTGAGGAGTGTGGAAGGAGACAGTGCTGTTTGTGAGCACCAGTGCCCTTTACCTTCCCTTCCTTTCTGCAGTGTGGGCTTTGGAAATCCAGAGAGGGTGGAGGGTCAGTCAGCCCAGGCCCCTGCATGCTTCACCCCCATACCATATACTTATGGATTTAAAAAAAAAATCTAAATTCATAGTGGCAGAATCAAAGTTATTTGAGGGTTTTTCCTTTCATGTGAATTTGAATACTGTTTTTCTCCTCAGGAAGAGAACTTGCACATAATTCTTAATTTTAAAGCAAGACTGAACTGCACTTTCCTGCCATGTCCTGACTGCAGATATCTGTGTTTCTCTAATAAATGTGTCACTGATATCTGAGCGTTAAGTAAATTGGCAGTTTTAGATGCTAGTAAGATTCTAAATTGCAGTGAGAAAGAATGAAATCCTGAATATGAATTTTTGCAGTTAACCACAGGAGGAACTTTTATGTGGGATTTTTAAAATTGTATTATTTTTTCATTCTTTGGTGTACTTGCATATACAAACATCTTCCTATGTGTTTTACTAGGTCGATAAAGTGAAGGCAATGGTTGCCATGCCTTTATTCACCAAAGAAATTTCTGGTTTTAGGGTGACATGCACTTTTGGTATTGACATTGGGACAGCTTCCAGTTTGCCTTATCACAGAGCAGAATGAAAGTCTGACCTTGCCAACTCCTTGCTTGACACTCTTAGGAAACAGAAGTGCCTTTTTTTAATTTCCATGTTTTATGCTAATTATTGGACCCATCCTCGTGCCCAATGCAATTATGTGTGATACAAAGCCAGAGCCTTGTCTGCATCCAGGTTTTGAGAGGTGTTGCAGTCAGAAAAATACTGTGAACAGCACAAATGGAAAACTAAATTCAGAGACAGTAAATGTTAAGGGAGGTAAAAAGGCTCAGTGTCTGAGATGAGATGGAACCAAAGTAACCAGTGGGCATAGTGGGGAGCTGAAGCTGCACAGAAGCCAGCAGTACAGTGTGCTGGAGACACCTACAGCTGCTTCAGCTGGTGAAAAATGAGGGACTCGATTCTCTTCCCATTTGGGTCATTTTCCTGTGGAAGTGCCTAAAACTTCTGATATGAGAGGGGTGTTTTGTCCTCTTCTTTCTGAACCTGTGTCACCAAACAGCAAAGCGGATGGAATTAGGTTAGACAATGACAGCAATGAGAGGCTGTGTGAGTGCAGGCTGGGGTGCTCATCTCCAAAAGTGAAGTTCTGGTTCTGTACTCAATCCCAGCCAGTGCATGTATTTCTCCCTGTTTTTTATGCAGCACATATAACCTGGCCTGGAGAGTTGTCCCTGAACATATTTTTTTCCTACTCTGTGCAAGGCAGGATTGTGTCACATCTCAT
Organism: Bombycilla garrulus; assembly: GCA_013400315.1. Classification (NCBI taxonomy): domain Eukaryota; kingdom Metazoa; phylum Chordata; class Aves; order Passeriformes; family Bombycillidae; genus Bombycilla; species Bombycilla garrulus. Next base: position 250,520 of record VXBU01003347.1, on the reverse strand, counting down.
ATTTTCTGTTTCTAAGTAATCTGTCTTCAGCAACTTTCTGTTCCTTAGCCCTTATTTAACAGACATGATGAAGAAACACTCAAGGTTGCTCTTATAGGGGGAGTACTCACGATGCCCAAACCCACATTTTAATAGAAGTGATGGCTCTGGCTGGGCCAGAGTTTTAACTGCAAAACCTCAAATGTCCCTTGAACTGGAATTTGGAAACCTAAGTCTCATGAGCTGCAGGAATATGAGATTATACCCATTATAGGTGCACATTACAAAATCCAGGAATAGAGTTACACTTGTGGAAAAGGGATAGCTGTATGGGGTTCAAAACTAATAAGAGAATTTAGGGTTTACAAACAGAGGAAAACAGATTTCTGAGAAAGAGTGACATATATTGTTCCTAAGAACATATCTACTTACCTATTTTAAAATGTTTTGAGGAAAACTGTCATCTACCGGTGAAGTGTCAACCTTGGCATACATAAGAAGTCAATAATATTTATAATAATGTTGAATGACTTTGTGCCATGTCCTTAAGAGCATCAGGCAGCAATAGGTGAAGAGACCTTCTGAGATCTTTAAAAGGATGTCAGCAGTTTGGGCACCCAATTTTGATTTCAGAAGTTTCAATTCTCATTGAAACACTGAATCTCACTGGAACCAGGCTTTCAGCATCCATCTAACTATGCAAATGGGATCTGGGAGCCTAAATTACTCCTGTGCCTGTCTTCGTGAAGGAATCTGCTCTGGACAGTAATCTGTAAATCATTCACATTTTCTCTAACTGGTCTGGCTACTTGAGTGCAGCATGGGATGGAGCAGATTGATACTCTACATATGGCCTGAATGTTCTATATTCTACTGCTTTGCAACTTCCCTACTCATCCTAAAGATTAGAAATCAATTGGACAGAAGTATTTCTGATTGTACTTAAACATCAGGCTTTGTGAATCTTAATGTAACTGTAAAGATCCATAGGGACATATTGTCAACTTCATTTTTCCTGTTATTCCACTTAGCAATGATTAAGATCTATTCCATGAGATACGGATGATAATTTCCCATCTTTTATCCCAGCATGAAATTTCTATTTAGGGCTCTTTTGTCCAGTTCATCTTTATTTCACACAAGGTAACTGAGAAGACCTCCTAATTTGCTTTTAACATCAAAATGATTGTCAGCCTTAAAAAAAGTGTATATATATAGAAGAGAGAAAATTGAAGTGAGAAATCAACTCATAATCTTTTTCAATGAATGTTACATTGCCGTGAAAAGGACTGAACTTTCTTAATGCTTCATTTTTAACAGAAAGCATGACAAAAAGTTCCTATCAGTATTTAAACTGCTATGATTTGTCAAACACAAATGGGAAAATTGTGTTTAAATAGCAGTTTCATTTTGTCCCTAATGATTATGGGAGTTTTTTTTTTTTTTTTTTTTTTTTGCAAAGAGGACCTCAGCAATAATAGATCATCTCTTTAGTGAGTGACAGGAATTCTCTACTGTGCCTGGTGATTACAGGTAGAGCAAAGGCCAAACTCTCTCCATGGTGCCAATAACCAGTGTGAATGCCACCAGCCTCTAGATCACAGCACTCAGTGTGAGGCTTGCTCCTCCCACCTTGCCATGCCCTGCCCTGGGATTTCCTACCTCCCAGCTCTGGGGGACAGGCAGCACTGCCACACTGTCCCCTCAAAGCCCTGTGTGCTGGTAAAGGCAGCTGTCCTGCCTGGTGACCCGTGGTGGGACCACAGGGGCTCCTCCTGTCACCCCACAATCTGTGACTGGGCATTGGGCCCAGAGGTATGCTCTGGCTTTGCATTTGTTACCTTGTGTTAGAAAATAATAGCTTGCCTGCCCTTCATTTTTTTCAAATGTATCAACTGACATAACAATAACAACAACAACAATATTGAAAACTACTTTTCTCTGAAAATTTTTCAATAGAAAGATACAGCAGACCGGTGAGTCAAAATAAGATGTCCAAATTGCACCTGAGAGACAGAAGGATGGGGAGCTGGTGGGTCATCTTTCCCTGACAACAAAAAACATCAAGAAGCAGCTGCTGTTGAAATGAAATATTGGTTGGTCCTGGCCAAGAGCCAAACACCCACACAGCCTCTCGCTTATTCCACTCTCCTGTGGGGCTGGGAAGAAACAGAAGGAAGGCAAGACTAATGCATTGATATAATGATAGTTCATGATTGCTTTGCAAGAAAAATGACATAAACCCAATCCCCCTTCCCCTCTCCCCAAATTTTTACTGCTGAGCACAGTGTCCTATGGCAAGAAATACTCCCTCCACCAGCTGAGGACACCTGTCCTGGCTATGTCCCCTCTCAGTCTCTTGCTCACCTCCAGCTTACTTGTTTGGGATAGGGATAGGAAAGAGAGAGAAAGTCTTGACACTTTGCAAGCACAGTCCAGCAACAGCCAAAATGTTGGTGTTATCAACCTGTTTTAGCCACTAACGCAAAACATGATGAGGGAAGTTAACTCCTTGCATTGCATGATACAAGTTCTGAGCTGATGGCTCGTGTTTGACATGGTGTTATCCAGAATGTCTTTTCCACAGGTGAAGTGATGTTCTTAATTTACTATGTGTGAATTCATCATATCTTCAGAGAAATCAGCAGATCTATTGTGGAGAGCCAATATGCAGTAAAACATCATATAAATACTACACTACAATAATAGGTATACTTATTACTCTACTTGAAGATAGTCTCTGGATTAAAGCTGTATGTAGCTGTATATGATTTGAATGCATGGTCTTACTCATTAAACAATTTTTCTTAGAATCCATCAAACCATTTTTGATAGAACAATCTTCTCTAAGTGTGTTTCAACAAAATTAGGATATGTTCGAGGACTGGCAGATTTCAAATACATTATAACTATTAAATAATTGACTTAAACTCTTCAATCTTTTGAAACATTTAGTTCAAGATCAGCGATGTGAGATTTTAAGTTATTATTATATTCAATTATTGTATTACATCAGTTAAGATCACATCAGCTGGTATCTAGTGTAGTAAAGTGCTCCTGCCTAGGCCAATATTTTCAAGATTATCTTGATGTGTGCTAATCAAATGTTTTTAAAACTTACTTTCACAAAAAGCATGGAGATTTTAATTGTCATCACAATTCAGAGCAAAGCATTTCTAAATGCTTTGTACTGCCTGTTTCACTGACTAGAAATTTATTACTGCAGAACATTCTCAGTCCGTCAATAACATAATTTTCCACATTTTTTTCTTTCTAACACACTGGAATTTGCCCCGGGTGCAACAGCATAAGTCAATTACAGTGGCAAAATGTAACTCTCTTTGGTTTCCCTGGGAAATTGAAATGACAGAAAAAATGTCAGAGTTCAGAAAAAGAAAACCAATCTAGCACACTTCTTTGTTGTCTGTAGAGATCTTGCATTACCTTAACAGCAGTTATCACAGAATCCCATTGTGCTTTTTACAGCTTTGCCTGGAAACTGTACAAGCACAGATAAATCTGCTTCTAGTCAGGATGACATTAAATTGAAATTAAATTGAAATGAAGGTAAAAACAAATCATTTTTTGTCACTTATGGTACCAAATGCAACAAGACATTTCCAGATTTGCTTTTGCTGATGTCATTAGTAAATTGTTTGCAGAGATCTAAGACAGGTTCCGCCAAATCTTTTGTTAAAAAACACAGGGAGCTGATACTCGTTTGTGTGCTTGATGTGGAAAACCTGCCTGTGCCATCTTTCAAAAGCATGTGTCGAGGTCCTTGCTACTTCTGGGAATGATGGTGAAGAAGAGACCACAAATCTACAACTTCAGTACAGAAAATAATCACACAAATGACAGACGATTCATCTTGCCTTGGCTGGCTGAGATTCTTGTGCTGGAAAGAACTCAAATCTTCCTGGAGAATATACTAAGATAAGGCTGTTTCTAGCTTTGCATTTTCTGTGAATCATCTTATATCTACAAGTTTCTTTTCTGGGTTCCACAAAACCAGTGAAATATTGACAAATTGGATGGCTGACAGATTGGACAAATTCATGACAGGGAATTCAGAATGGTAAAAGAAGCCTTGAGGGAAATAGTTTGTGAACTTAAGTAAAATTATACTTTGTCTGAATGCTGACTAAGATGAAATAAGAAACACAAATTTGTAAAATAGCACTAAGGGCATGGGACCCACCAAAAGAAACAAACAGCGTAATGACACTTTCAGCTCTTCCCTAAAGAAGAGACATAGACAGCCCCAAGTGCCCTGAAAGGCAAAGAAAGTCTGGAAGTGCTCTTTTCTTCCCCTAGCACTGCATGCACTCAGCAGCCTCGACTTTGGGAATTATGACTCCTTCCAGTGGCTGTTCTTCTCATATATTGTGGGGCTTTAATCTGCTTCTTTGGACATGTAGAAATAAGGCTGCAGTGGCTCAATTACACTTTATAAAGATGGTCTAGATCTGGGCTAAAGAATGCAGGAGTAGTTTCTTGGCAAAGGAGAATGAAATGAAACTCCTACAGGCATTTCTTACAATTCTTACACTGAGTAAGTGTAACCTCCCCTGTCTTCTCCCCCTAAATGTGGTTAAAGCAACAGTTCTTGGCTTCTGTAGCTTAGTTTCTTATGAAAAGTATATTTAAACATTCGTCCTGGTGCTTCTGCTTGGAAAGAGCTCCTCTAAATAAACTATAGCACTTTATTTAAATCTGATGAGAATCACAGTCAAGAAATCTGATAATGACAAGGCAGCTGGTATGCTGGGTCTAGTGGGCATCTTTCACATCCCAAAGTCAATCACATTTCCTTTTTATTTTCCTTCATACTGAATATGATTACTTATTCTTTTCACATCAGAAAGGAGATGCTCAGAACAGAAATCTTATCTGCATTTAGGCTCTGCGGTTGGAACAGATCCATCAGAAATCCTGTCTTGCAATATTCACAACTGTCCCTATTGAATGTAGCTAATGCAATTGTTGAAAGGCAGGAGTGAGACAAGCCTAGATGAATTATATATTTCCTCTCTGAGCTTATCTTCTCGTTTCTGTACTGGACCCACTGCTCCACGTGTCAGAGTGAGAATGAAGTTTATGGAAGCATCTTCACTGCTGACATCCTCATAAATACTGAGGTGTCCCAACAGAGGGGTGCCATCTATGAAACTGTTTCATCAAAGCACTAAAGATTTCCATATAGTATGTGTCAATCAGTTAAGTCTTAACAGGAGTGAATACCAAATTTTGGCCTTGCTGGTAAGTATAAGTATTTCCCATGGCTAGAAAAGAGCAGAACTAAAATGACACATACTCTGGGTTGGTTTATTTTGACTGGAAAGCACATTTCAAAAACAAAGTTTAAGGTAGTCTTGTACAACAAGAACTTGGTGTTTCAGACCTAAGAAAATAATTAAAAATATAATACTTTTATCCATAACTAACTCTCCCATCTGTAAGGGAATGAAAAATCAGAGAGGACTGCATTTTGTCCTGTAAACAAAGAAATGTAGAAACATATTTACGAATAAATCTTCAACTCTTTTACCAATATTTTTTTGTGTGAACTTACTTGAGGTGTAAATATTTAATGCTTCCTTTCACTGCATTACTATTCGTTTTGCTGTGTGGGAGTAAAGTCATCCTTCAGTACTGTGATCCAGGTAAATAATGTATTACTTAGTCATGAAAAATGCCGGAGGAAAAGAAATGAGAGGATATCTTACCTTTGGTCATCACAATGCCTGCGAGAGTTTTGTGGCGTGCATGCGTGGAAGTGAAATTGTCTGTCAGTTCCTGGAACTTCTGTGCAACCATTTGGTATATGGAGTCAGCAAAATCCTAAAAGAGACAGAAAGAATTTTTTCACTTCATTGATTGATGAACCTGGGCATTTCTGCAGATTAGTCACCTGATGTCAGCTGCTGAGAGGTCCACTTTATAATTAAACACCACCTATCTGAGCAAAGATAAAATGAGTATCCCTCCTTTGACTTCCTACATCATTCTCAGAAATGGCAAAATTAACTGCATGAAAGCTAAGAGACACATATTGACTAGGACTAGGAGTAAAGGGAGATTTAGAGGCTGAATCTTTTTCCAGTCTCTTAGGACATTGGTCTAGCACCAGTTCACAGGGACCTAAAGCACTTTATTATAGTAAACTAAAGAGGTGGACCTGTGTCCTACAAAACCACTTATTTCTGTGAGCACACTGAAAATTCCCATTAGCCCTCTGAAGACTGAGAGCTGAGTTGAGGCTTGGTTTATCAGCAAAAAACACCTATTTCTGGATTCAAAGTGAGTTTTTAGTGACTCCCAGCTACTAAGGCAAAGCAATCAGCTTGGGAATCTGTCAGAGGAGCACCATGATCTGTCCTGCTTCTATCTTGACAGCCACTGGGAATTCCCACAGATGGGAAATCTTTGCTTGCATATCCTACCAAAGATGTTGCTTGCAGTTCATGAGTGTGCAGTAGTCTGGGAGGGACTGGTCTGCCACGGCTCCACCTGAGTATGGCACCTTTCTTAAAGGTCAAATTTTCCCATGGACGGGGCACTGGAGAGTGTGTGTTCTGAACCCTCAGGTTCCCAGTCACCAGGGAGAGTCTTGGGAAGCTGGTTACTAAAACAGAGCAGGTTAAAAAGGACTAAAAAGTGAACTCTGTAGACTCTGCATGGATGAGTATGAACCTAAACCAGCTGTGGTGATTCTGAGAACACCAGGACTTGGAATGATTCCCTGCTGCAATGTTTGGTATCTTTTGTTTTTTTTTTTCTCTGCACTTTGTTTTGCACAGAGCCTCTCAAGCATACATTAGAGATAAGTCAGTGGAACACTCTTTGTGAGCATGAGTTGTTCTTGAAGTGCTTTGCAACTCTGAACATAAAAAAGTAACATCCAAAGGATTTTTTTTTTCCAGATATATGATTTCTTGTAAAGAACCAAACTGTAACTATAAATCCTTCTGGAAGCAGCTCCTGGGAGCTGGAGCTTACTCTGGGGTGCTGACAGAGACCTCCTGGTATCCTGAAATCTGGCTAGCCCCAAGTCATTGTGCCCAACAATGAAAAAAGAAAAAAAAAAAAGTACTTCAACCAAACAACAATTCCATTTTTTATTTCTGGTGTTGAGATATGCTACCTGGGGAAGGCCCTGGTAGAACAGGTCCCCTTTAATTCACCTGGTTTCATTAAGTGTGTTCATGGCACCCACAGAGGAGAGACTGAGTCTGATACACAACTTCCCTTACCCTGAACTAGCCACAGCCATGTGGAGATAAGGAAATGTGTTTAAGAAGATAATATTCATTCTTTTCCTCCCCAAACTGTTAATGGCAATGAAAAAAGGTTGGTGTAAAACAGTGTTTTAAATTGGGAGAACACACGGCTATTTTTCAGAGGAAAGCAGGTTCTAACTCACAAATATCAGCAACGCTACTGCCATTAAGTGCCTCTGCAGGCTGTACACCATATGCTTCTACAGTTTGTTGTGGAAATTCAGCTTAATTTTAAAACATTATTATGGCAAGCATAAAAAAATCTAATTAAATAAAACATAACAACACTTGGGCAAACCCCCTTTCATAAAACCTGGAATTTTTTTATCTGTGTACAATGCTTGTAAGTGGTTACAATTTGTTCAAATGCATAGAAGATAGGATTTCTTTGACACAATAATTTTTCTTTGTTTCTCTAAACCTAGCTTTCCAAGGTACTGTTCTGAGAACAAACCATTTGCCCAAAATACAGTTTAATATAACATGGAATAAAATATGATGTCTTGTTACAGAAGTAAAGAGGCATATAAAGCCTTTCTGGGAGATGCCTGCAAAACTCCACACTAGAATTAGATGAAAACTAAGAAAAATTATCACGAACAGTTTGACAGTTTCTAAATGGAATTTCACTTTCACTGCATTTATACCTGTTCTAATCTAATTGTCCACAATCACCACGTGAGTGAGGTACTGCTCATACAGTGCTTCTGAAGGATAAATTTTGGGTCAATTCTCATTTGTCAAGCATCAAGGCACCCTTGTGATATAAACGCAATTATAGTCGCTTTACAGATGAGTGAGTGAAGGCACTAAAAGGGTGAGGGACTGGTCCAGGGGAATAGCACAGAGCTCGGCACAGCCAGGTGTTCTGATTTCCTGATGCTCTGGTTAAGTGCTCAGTGCTGGAACACTGCCTGTCTTTCATAATATGAAAGTTTGTTTCTCAACTTGTTTTCCCTGCTGAAGAGTGACTTCATCCATAATAGAAAACTAAAGTGTATTTGCAGAACTGATATAACTGGGCCCAATATGGTAGACTAAAAATCTGATCAGCTTTATTTAGACTAGAAAGGCTGGGGGGGGGAGGAGAGTATCTCAATAAAAATATCTGCACCATCACTTAAAAAAAGAAACAAATCATGGATTTCATCTGCTGCAGTACTGCAGTCCAATCCATGTCTGTATTTCTAGTGTACCCTCCAAATCTGCATCCCAGGGCATTTTGTGCTCATTAAGAGTTAATTAGCTCAGAGGCACATACAATTCCTAAAAGAATAATTTCAAAAATGCTAAACAGAACAAATAACTTTTAACTTTGGATTTAGAAATTCCCCATAGTCAGAGCTTTCTTTACTTCATTTGGCAGTAGGTTCCAAAGCCAGAGAGCAAAGAGACTCACTAAAGGCGAAATAACGACATGACTTCAGATAACATTTAAGGGCGATAAGAAATTCGGCATTTGCTGATCTCAAGGAGTGACCTGGGACATTAAAGAACAGCAAATCCATTAAATATGAAGCCTCTTAGCTAAAATAAGTCAGGCGAACATTTTTTTGTCTTGGTTCCATTGCCTAAAAGAATGCCAGTGAAACTAATGGAAGCAAAGGAGTAACAAAGATGAATACATCTAGGATGCTGGATAAACAACCAGGAAGAATGTCTAATCTCAGAAGTCATTTCCAGGATGTCATATTGCCCTAAATTTCCAAATGGATATTCCAAAGTAAAACGGAAAGGAATAAAAGGAGCAGTTTATTTTTTCAGATGGAGAAAAATAAGGAAGAGGCGCATGGCTCAGCCCCATAAGAGATTTGGATAACCTGAAGATTGCTCCTTGTAGTGCAGCATTAATTTTAGAGCTTTGAAAATTCTGGCCCTGTAAGCTGGCCCAGTGGCAGAGCTGGGTGTGGCACTGGGTTCCTCACCTATACCCATCCATTGAAATGAAATCAGTGACAACATTTCTGCCTTTTTAGAACCTTTAGACTGGTTCTCAATGCTTCTTAGGAAACCTTAACTGGTTACAGGCGTATCCAATGCACAAAGGACAGATATGGTGGAGACAAGAATGGCTACATTTATCCCTGCTCAGTTTAGAACCACAGATTTCATTCCAGATATTTTATGGCTTTACTTTTAAACAATAATCCTAGACTACCAAAATATACATATCCAGATGGTTATTCCTGAGGGGATGTAAACCAGAAAAATCCAACTATTTATGGATATTGTGAGTCTTGTTGAACTTTTAGGATCCAGGCTAGACTATATTTTTAGCCATCAGAAGTAACTTACAAACCATATGCGAAAGGAACGGTTCTTTTCTTCTATCAAAACAATGTCAGAGAAAAGCTGTGTTTGGTGATACCACAGTTCCTATTGCCAGATATGAGTGAAAATAAAAGTCTCCATCTGGAGTAAATACAAGAGCCAAATAAATCTTGGCAGCTTCTGGACAGCTACCAGGTTGGTAGAAGAAAAAGGGAAAAATTCTGAAGATGAAGGAAAAATAAGAGTAGAAACTTACCTTGTGAAGGAGAAATTCTGTGCAATTAATAGAGTTGCATGCTATATGTCTGATCATGTAATGGCAGAGAAATTGCAGCTTGCAGCAGGGGGACAGGGGTGAAGAAAATAAAAAGATATGGACAGTCAGAAATTTGAATTTTTTTTCCAATATACCTGGGAGAATAAATGCTCAAATGCTTCTTGAGTGCTGAACTGAGGAGGAACTTATGTCTCGGGGTTTAATCCCCTTGGAACATTGGGGTCTGGTACAAACCACTACAGAAGCCAGTGGAAGTATTCCTGACTCTTAGATGTTCCAGGCAAGGCTCAAGTGGCAGGGATGGGAGCTCAGGCATGCCCATACCCTGGCCAGGCAGGATGAGCTCCATCACTCTGGCTTTGGGTGGATGTTGGGAGTAAAAGACATGACTCAGGAGAAGAACAGACCTTCAAGGTGCTGAGGTTTTTTTTAAATCCCCTGCTTTGATTTGCCTGCTATCACAATTTTTTCATAGGTACTCACATATATACTTCTGTACAAAAATAATTGTTTCAGAGACAAATGGCAGTCTTGTGAATACAGTGAGTGATACAAGTAAGGCAAAGAAGACTGCTTGACCCCCATCTAGGGGCAAATCTGCCTAGGTTGCCCTCAGACCTTGAACATTGCCTAAATGTCCTCTGCCTCTGATGGAAACAAGTTTCTTGCTCAGGCAGCTGGCAGAAGAAAGAAAACATAAAGCTAAATTGTTCACTGAGAGATCCTACAGTACTTAATGAGCTGTATTTTAACATATACATTTAGCCTGGAGTCTGGAGTCTGGAAAGATGAAAAATAGATGTCATTACTATTAAAACTGCATTGTGTTGTCTGAAGTATTCATCTGTTCTTGATTACTATATCAAATTACTTGTGTTATTTACAAAGGAAAATCAAACTTTAGATCACACTATTACAGAACCAAAAACTTTCAGGGATTTCTCGGCACTAATATTTCAAATGGTATAAATAATTAAATGTGTTCAAGTTTGCAATGGGAGTCTTCAGGGTAAAACTGACATTCAACAGGAATAGTAAGGATATTAAAATCAATAGATTATAAAGGAGAAAGCCTTTAGTAAACATTTTCTATTGAAATCCTGTCTTAGGGTTTATAGGGTTGAAATATCAAAAAGGTTAGATTTGCATATGGATGGGAAGAAATATTCTACTATACAGATATCACTAAGGGCTGTGTTTTTGCTGTCTCCCAAGTACTTTATTTCCAGAATCTCACTGACATTTGGGGGCTAAATGCTGAACACGATGAATGGGGATCAGGTTGAATTAAGTTCACACCTCTCTTTACAGAGAAAAGGAGTTGCACACCTAGTTCTTTTCACTGTCTGAGAGAGAAACACACACTCATTGACAGTGCGAGTTTGTATGTTTTTCCTGCAGAGAACTCTCGCTGTCTAAATGGAAGGGGAGGAAAACACAGCACAGAGATCAATCCTGAAGAGCTGCTCCTGGTCAGGCTGTATAGCAAATCGCTACACAACACATTTTTTTTTCCCAGGTTTGTAAATAAGTTTGCTGTAGTTAGTTGGAGATTCATTGTTAAGTGATTGTACCCTCGAGTCAATGAATTAGTCAGGCTCTTCCCAGGTACTACATCATCCTCAAGATGCAGCCTTGAGCAGAGAAATAGCTGAGGGTCATGGGTTGCCCTCCATCATCAGTCTTCTGAAATCAATTTAGTGCCAGGGGCTCCCCCAGCACAGTGGAGAGCACAGAACAAGGACCTAGAGGAATGAAGAGGCAGGATGACCTGTGGACAGAAGGAAAGAAGGAAGGAGGGCAGCTGGACACAGGCAGGGGGCTGAAGGCTAGGCCCATTCCTTGATTCCTTGCCCTCCTTCCTGATGGCCTCGGTGCAAACCACTTGTTTTGCCATGAGCCCCCTCTATCCAGAGGTAAAAGGGGACAACTTTTACCCACCTTTCAGGCAGACTGTGAGGAAAATGGCACTGTCAGTGACAAGACTCTCCAAGCAGAGTCACACAAGGATTTCTGCAGCTGCACTGAAGGCTGCAGTCCACAGCCTATCATAACTCAGCCTTCCTTTGGCATGTGCAGGCATTTGCAGATTATTACTCAAAGAACAAGTCTCTGCCAGGGAATTCATTGTGGTTCTTTCCTTGAGATGTACAGTAGTTATTTCTCTCTGATCATAACTCCTACAGTATTGATCATTATGTCTGGTTCTGGCTTACCCCTCAGGGTCAGCGTATATGGGCTTTGTTTTATCTTAGATGGCCGTGGCTTTATTTTGTCTGGCTGTATGTTTCATTTTAGCTGAACGTGCTGATATATCCTGTGTACATCCTGATTCAGAGAGGTCTTCTCAGCCATGCTTCTTAGAGAGGGATGGGGCACGTGCTGCACAGGCTGCATGTGGCAGCAGCTGGGTACACATTTCCACATGGAGCTTTTAATGAAAACTCCAATAAAGCACTTCTGACACTAAGGATCCTCACAGTTTTCTTACCAAGATTGATGAAGAAGATCAACTGGTCCTATTGATTGAGTAAAAAAAAAATCACTTTTCCCACCCTCCCCCATCTGTTCATAGTTGTATTACAAATGTTTTAGCAACATATGATGCCGAGCTACCTCAGTGAATTCCTTATTTCTGCAATCATCAAACGTCCCAGATTTGCTCTGCATTTATGAAGGCTCCTCAGTGGCTCAGCTGACCTCGGCTGACTTGGCCAGCTTGTTCAGGCTGTGCGAACGGCTCCTGGGCTCAGAGCGATTATTTGCTGTCTACTTCCCTCTCCTCCCTCACCCTGGCTGGAGGCTGATTGCTCTGCTAATTTCCCAGGCCCCACAAAACATATTTGCCTCCACGCTGCTGCTTCTATCATTAGTGATCATTTACTAAATATCAGCACTCTGCCGGCTGCTGTGCGAAGCAGACTTTGAATATAGTCCCTGTGTGGCAGACAGAAGAATGATGAAATGCTCCAAAAGATCCAAGAATGGGATTAAAAAAAGAGAATTCCTTCTTTCACCCATTTTGCTTTTATGCCTCACAGTAAATTTAGGTCTTTATGAAAACTGTAGCACTGCCTGTGCTGGAGTTGGGAGGATACAGCATGCATGGAGAAATTAAGATGAGAAAAAGGTGGAATGGGGGGATTGGTTAAGGTTCATCTTTGGTAAAACTTGGCATTAGGTTTCCCAACAAACTCTTTAGGTTTTAGATTCAGCCCTATTTTAATGAATGGGAGGTCTGCTAAAAAACATATAATCAGATTTTGATGAATTTTTCATACATCCAGCATATGCTCCAGCAATGCTTAAAGGCTGCCATAGGTTTCTCACTTATGTTTTTTGAGTGGCTAAATGCCAGCTGAATGACCTCCACTGCATCTGAAACTCTTTTACTAAGGACCATAAAAGTCTCCTGATAAAATTAGTTTTAAATATTTTCAGTGAAATTTTTAGTCATAACTGGCAAAGAGGCACTGTTCAGAAGCTCACAGAAGTTTTCCTTAAAACACTGAATTTTTATAAACAAATATCAAGTTTGAAATGGGGGAAACACACTCCAAGATTTATTGGGGCATTTTGGGGTGATGGGAAGGGACAAATTTAGAAATCAAAAGCTATGATGCAAGTTCTTCCATAATGAAAAAGTTTCTGAATTTGTACCTGAGTACTACTATGGGATCTTATAAATAAGATCAATCAGTGTTAAGTATCTCCAAAGAAATTTGTAGCCACAGGAGGAAGTATCAAAGTGAAAATTATTCTACAAGCTCAGTGAAAAAAATTGTTCTGCTTTCTCAATATATCCCTTGACTACAGGGAATCAATCAAACAATATAATGTATCTTTTTATTTGTTTCAGAAACCCCTGGAGTGACTGAAAGAAAATAGAACACATAAAATAAGCATACTATTGGAAAAGGAAACACTGTCAAATCCAAATGCCTCAGCTCCTCCAAAAAGTAAGGTTTTCTATTTAGTAGGAAAACATTTTGCATGTAGGTTTAATTAGAATCTTTAAATTTACATTAGTGTGCTAATGCCGGGATGCTAATGTATGGGCCCCTCTATTTGAGGCTAACTTGTTGCTGTCTCCATTCTCCTTGCTCTAAAGAGATGCTACCAATAGGCAGCACTTCAATGAATTTAGAGGAAACAAGCTTTTCCACTGACATGAACAGTTGTTCCCTCAAGGAGGCCATGCTAGGTTGCCAGTTTTGCTCCTTCTGCATACAACTCTGGTAATGAAGAATGTCCACACCAATTTTGCAGAATCATTCCTGAAGTTAATACTGCACCAGCTAACAAACACCAGAAAAGAAGGCTTGTTTGTTCGCCTTTTTTCTTTTCTTTTACTGATCATTAATCCAAAAGCCTTCTTCCTAGAGAAGCACACATAAGGTTGGCTGCAAGTGATGAATAATTCAAAAAATGAAGTAGTGTTCGCTTTGCAGCCTTCCTGCTTTAGGACAAGCCTCAGGTGTCAAGCTGTTGTACACTACAGATATTAAATTAGCACCAATGGGTTTTCTTTAACTAGATAAAAGCTCTATAAAGCCACCAGTGTCTAGGAATGGCTAACTCTGTAAAAACCCTTTTATAGTCTCTATAAAAACCCTATATTTTAGATTCATATTATGAGTTGCCTCTCTTTAATAAAAACCAATCCTTTATCTGAGAAATGTCTTTCCAGTTTTCAGTTTCCTTGCTTTATCTTGCTTAGGTACATTAAAATGAATATCCTTTGGAAACTGATGGTGGCAAAGCCCTTGTCACATACAATACTCTTGGCTGTTTGAGGTCCACTCTCTTCCCAAAGCCTAACCAGTTAGCAGCTCTTGGGTAAATGCTCAAAGCAGGAAGAGAACAGTGCTTGCTCAAATCCCTCGAGCATCATTTTGAAAATCTATGCCTGTGTGTTTATGGTTCTCATTAATGGTCTGTGCTATTAAGCTTTTGTCCCGTCACACATGTGCTTTGTTAAATAAAGCAGGGAGCAGCCAGTGTCCAAAACAAATTTAATCTATTCTGAACTGCTGATCCCAGCAAGGCATGGCACAACTCAACTTTCTGAATCACTGCAGAGCAAGGCATATAATACTTTGCGTGGTAATTACTAGACAGACATTGGATTTTTTCCTTTCTTGTTAAAAGATCTTGCTGTCATTTGCTGTAATGATTTTCAAAATTTGGCTGTAATCTTGCTAATAAATTTTCCATTGGCTGAGAGAGGTGGTAAGGGAAATTACATTTCATGTTACCTCACCCTTCTCTAGACTTCTTCTCAAATGTGTAAGTAGCAGGGATAGTTCTCATCAGCCACGGTGGCTCTGTGCTAGGAGAGGCACAGCCATGATTTAACCTGAATCCCAATCCACTCAGGCACCCTCAGAGCCATTTGGGTCTGGTGTGTGCCTGGTGCCAGAGTTAGAACAGCCCTTCCCTGATTTCCTGTCCCTTACTGGATAAACGCAAGTAATTAACACAACACTGCTGAAATAAAGAGTTTTGTTGTGTTTTTTAATACTTGCCAAGAACATGCATGTGAAGCTAAAAAATCAGTCTTACTTTTAGCTCATGTTCTAAATCCCAAGCGTCGCTGTCCCATCACCTTCCCCTCCAGCTCCACTCAAGAAACTCCTAACCAAGTGTTCACACCTAAAACCTGGGACTGACATTTTTAAACCTTGTGATAATACTCTTGGGCAAAACCGGCTGCCTCAGCAGACTTGCCTTTAAGCAAGAGCTCAGGGCCAGGAGCATGAGGCCACGAGGCACTGCGTGGGCTGTCCTCCACAGGACGACCTTCCCTTGTGACCATTCCTGTGTGAGAGGTGTAAAATAGTTGCCTGAAGTTAAGTGCAATGTCAGTTTTCAGTTAGAGCTCAGATATCTTACAGCAAATAAAATCTTTTAGAAAAATTCCTCATCATTGGGAAGTTGTTTTAAGCGATTTATTCTTGGTTGGTAGTAAAATAAGAGCTTTTTGTGAAGAAGAAAAGGGCTAAATGGATAAAACGAGTAATTAAGTCAAAAATTATTATTTCTATTTATTTGTGTACTTGCAGAAAAATAAAAAAACAATTTACCTACAAACCCTAAAAAATTTGTGTAAGATATATAAATATATTTATTCCCATAAATTGATCATTAAATTGAGAGACAATCTGCTCCAATATTTTGCTCAGGTAAGTCAGTGTCAAAGTCAAGAAATGTACAATTCTTCCTGTACAGAAAAAAAAAGAAAAAGTCTAATACAAACATGAATACATTTCTTTTACCAGCACACTGTATTTGAGGATGGATACCTCGAAGTATCTCTAAGGGGTCTGACATTACACATCTGGACTCATTTTTACAGCTGTGGGGTAAGAAAAAAATCACCTGAAATTCAGACAGCAATTTTGGAGAAAAGGAGGAATACCCAGCTCTCAGAATATATAAAACTCTCACCAATCTGTGTTTTTAAGGTAATCGCTGGTTGTTAGCTCACTTGTTAAGCTGCACATAACCTAAAGGGCACTCCAATAAATTACTTTCAGCATGTTTCTCTCTCCTGCTCTGCTCACAGGGATCCTCA
This sequence comes from Bombycilla garrulus, assembly GCA_013400315.1. Taxonomy (NCBI): domain Eukaryota; kingdom Metazoa; phylum Chordata; class Aves; order Passeriformes; family Bombycillidae; genus Bombycilla; species Bombycilla garrulus. The sequence goes on along the minus strand of VXBU01003347.1, from coordinate 234,133 downwards.
ACCAGGAGGAGCTCGCACACAAGCCTTGCGCTACCCTTTTCAGTCTATGAAACTATCCTGCCAAATCCTAAGCAGGGGGGTTGTAGAACACAAGGGATACACAAAATTCTTGGACTCAAGAACTGATTAATATGGACAGCAAGGTAAAACGTTCTGTTTGGAATTTCTGAAAATAATACAAGCAAAAAAGTGAAGGATTTCACCTTGGCTGTCTGCCATTGCACCTTTGTCTTTCTGTCTTTCTTCTCGCTTTCTCCTCCTGTAATTGTTGATTAACCATTTTCTTCACTTCTTCTGCTGAGTCAATCTGTACTTTGCCTCACAGAGGGGTTGCATAGGTGGTCTGAAAACCCAGACAAACTATTACACAAATCGAAGGCTGTCCAGTTTCTGATAACATGAAAACTAATTTATTTTTTGTTTATACTCCACTACCTTTGACAAAGCTTCCTCTAGAGATTTATATCTCCATCCTTACTGCCTTCCAACTGTTTGTCATTTTTTTTGCTTTGCAACTGACAAAAGGAAAAAAAAAAACCACCCTGACATCAACCTTGGAAGAGGTACTGAGTACAGAAGGTTTTTTTTTTTTTCTCAGATGTGATAAAATCTTGCCTAAAACCATGTCCAACCTTTTCAGCAGAAAGTCCAGATGGCTTTGCAGCCTGTACAACAGACTTTATTCACTGACGCTTGTCTAAGTGTCAGCAGGGTGTTGTCTTCCAGAACTAGTAAATGTGCAATGAAAGGCAGCTCTGAGGGGAGAAATAAACACAAACAAAACCCCGTTTCACTTAAATCCCCCTGCCTCCTCCCAAAAATCAAATTAATCTGAGAATTTCTACACACATCTGACTAAAAGTTCCCTCTGGGTGGAGAAAGGCTTTGCAAACAACTGGAGGTGTAAGGGATGAGGTGGTGGTTCAGGTGGCTCCAGGGTGGGCAGTGATTTACACTCTCACTGCTGGCCTGCTCACCCTCACCTGCTTTGCAAGTATTTCATCTACAGCATCAGGAGCCTTCCTGAGTCTCTGTATAGGCTTCAAACTGCAACATCTCATAATGCTCTTTTCACTGTGGTCAAACTAGCACAAAGAAGCATTTATGAGCGTGAATGGCAGACAGGGAATGGGGTGGGTGAAGGCTCAGGGATGTGGGGTGAGTTTCTGCCCTGTGCCTGGATCCCTTCCAGCCTGATGATTCCAGGCATGCCATCAGCCCCTGCCTCAATTTCCAGTCTGTAAAATGGGAATACTCAAGAAGACATGTGCCTAACTTTGATACAGGTGAAGGTCAAAGTACTGGTTTACTTCAGTTTAGGGCCCAGCTCTGTCCTGCCCACTCCTCCACCCGGTGTAGCATCTAGCTTTAGATGTAGGCAATATGGGAAGACAAGCAGAAAAGCCACAGCCAGCACTGGCTGTGTGGCCATGGTGAGCCCTGAAAACACCTGGATCCTGCAGTCAGCAAGACGAGCATGGAAGTTGTATACACCAGGAGAAAAACCGTCCCTTCTTCGTATCACTTCTGTGAGGCAATCAAGAAGAATAAAAAGCTCCAACTGCTAGCTCATGCAGCTATTGTCATTTTAACCACCACCTCTGTGATATGGTTAACACTGCAGCCACTTCACTGGTATTCCTGATTCTGATAGAATTGTGGCTTTGGTTGGCAGCAATCTTGCTCCATGTCTCTGCACAGTTTACCCCAATTCAGGCATGTTCCAGTGCACCTTGGTATGTTTGCAAGGCAAATAATAAGTGATAGCAAGAGTGGGGATATTTTCGGAAGTAAAAAGAAAAAAAAGAAAAAAGAAAAAACCTGGTGTACAAAAAGCCCTTCCAGCATGTCTCCAGTTTTGTTTCTCGTTGACACACTATTCTTGTTCTGAGCTGACAGCTGCAGTCCAGCCTTTGTCAGGTAATTAATCTGGGTAGTTCATTTCCACAGGTGAGTAGCAGGCTGGCAGTCTCTGCTAGCAGTGGTTTGCGTTTTTTTTTTTTTTCTCTTTTCAGAACAGTGTGGGTATGAAAGCGTGCACGTATGTGTGTATGAATGTGGCACACAAGACACTGACCTGGCCAGTCTTTTGCTCCTTTCTCACTGCAGAGTTATATGCTGCAGGTCTAACTCCTGTGCTTTGCAAGGTGAATGGAAGGAAACCTCAGACAGGAATTTAAAAGCATCAGATTTACTCTCATTGATTACAACTGACAAAACATCAAAAACACCTGGGTTTCTTTGCAAGCTTGAGCACTGCTGGTCTGATTCACGCAACTTCTGTGTATGTTTAGAAATGAAAGTGATTAAAATTAAAAAAAAGAGACTGTGACAGAGAAAAGCTGTATCTCTTGGCAGGGAAATGGTGGGTGATCTACTGCATTTTAACATTTGGTTAGTTGTGAAGTAATGCAGTAATAATAACATGTAAGCACATTTTATTTTATGCAATGCAGACTGCACTGCAAGGTCACTAAGCTGGGAAACGTGATTCTGTGGGTTTCATTCTATGGTATGTCAGTACCACAATATCCTTTCACGAAAGACATATGTCTTCAAACCCTCTATGAGCTTCACAGAGCCACTTTCTTCTGTTTGATGGTTTCTCGCCACTCCCACACTGTGCCCCAAGATACCTGTCTTGACAAATGGTTGGGTAATACATGGCTGGGCAACACAATTGTAGCTCTCTGTCCCCCATGGCCAACACAGGCTTTCTTTATGTCTTCTTTCTTACATTCCTTCTCCCTCAGATTTCTTCTTCCTTCTTCTTGTAATCCAGCACGTTCTTAAAACCCAACCTGCATATTGGTCTGTTTTACCTCTGTCCTAGGGTACCATACCCCTCTGTCACCATGGGCAATCAAGAGATGGTTCCATTCAGACTGTGCTGTGAAAGGATGCAATTTATGTCACAAATGTTTGTCTCCCTGATTAGTAATGCAAACAGCGTGGTGAACTGTAACATATCTCTGTCAAGGATAACAAGCTTTAGTCTGGAGGGGGAAAGTGCCCTGATGGAAAAGCAGTGCAATGAGCCCTAGGGAGAAGGCTATACTGGGAAGAGCTTGTTAGGAGAGATGCATTTAGAAAACTGAGCATTCTTCACCTTTTCTTAAATGTTTGGGGCTATTATTTCTAGGTGTACATTCATAAGCTACCCTCATTTCCAGTGGTCAGTCCACAGAGTGATGCAAGACCCCCGAGTGATGGCCGTATTTTGGTCATCTCTTCCCACATGAGGGTTATTTCTCCCACTGACTATATGAAGAGTCCTGATCTACTGGCTCAGCAGCAGATTAAATTGGTTATCTACCCCTTCAGTTTGAGTGCTGCAGTAATACTGAATAGGTACCAGTAGTAAAAGATCAGAATGAAGTGATTTCCTTACACCTGGAAATGGAATAAAAACCCCTCACCTACACAGCATTTAGCTCTACATTCATCACACTGCCGTGCTTTTGTAGTGACATGTTCAGATCCTATTGTGATGCCCTAGGTATTAATTTTCATTGCCAGTAACAGGAGTCCTGTGCACTTAACACTGTCCTTGGAACACAGTAAAAATATGTTTCCGCAGCTAATGAAATTATCACAGACCCTCTGACCTGAAAAACAAACAGAATAAGAAAGGCTTATCCTTACTGGCTAAAATGATGTGGTGCAGCTGTATTTTGTCACATACTTTATATATATGAGTATGTATATATATATATATATGCATATGTCATGCCAAATTGTAGATTGCCATTTTATACATATTAAGGTGGTTAAGGAGGCTTTTTATAGATGACATTTCCATCACATATCATCAAATGTTTTGCTAAAATCTATGCTATGTATCATTTATTTTATGGTTTCTTTAGCACATATAGGGTTTAACTGTTGGCAGACTAACACCAGCTTCTAACGGACATGTAGCAGTGTTACCATTTTTCTCTAACCAAACTTTCACATCTCAAACTTTACTATTTGTTTTTTTGTCCTTAATAATTTTGTCTAGCTAGAATTGAAAAACCTACAGAACAAAATCTTATTGAAGAGTTACACAGAAGTTTTTCAAGGCAAGGATGATGGCAAATCTCTCATGGGACAACCGGGATACTTTAGGGAAATAATTGTAATTGCAAAATATATTGCCATACCACAGAAAAGGCCAAAACATGAGCTTTAAGTATCAGGCTTGCAGAAGGAGATGGTTGGAAGTCTTTGAAGAGCTCATTCTCGCTGCAGGCACAAACATGATGTAGGGTTGTCCTTTTAAGTTATGAGATGCCAAGGATGTTAAGCATCTAATGCTTTTTGGTATAGGCATGACAGACCTGGACAGAAGCTGCAATCATTTTGTTGAAGCAGCTATGGAATTCCTGTGCCTCAGTTTCTCTACCTGTATTTATCTGCCTGCAATTCCCCAAGGATCACCTATCTCATGGTCTCAGTAAGTAAATCTCTGGGGCAAAATGAAGCATTACAATTACAGTGCTGGCATGTCAGCAACATGGGACAGGTCACCAAAGAGACAAAATGACAATTTCTTTCCTTTGCAGGTAAAATTCAGCCATAAAACCAGTAATACAACACATTCAACACCAATGGGAGATGACACTCCACATATATCCCTCTATCTTTGTCTCCCCCTAGGTTTAAAATAAATGGCTATGGTGCTTATTTTGCCTTCTTGGTTGCCCTATAAGGAAGTCAGAGGGCTGCACGGGCTGTCACACCTTACAGGAGAGGGGACAACCACTTTTCACTACGTAGCTCCAACAGCAGTTGCTGGTTTTGTGTACTGGCTGATAGAAAATGATCATCCATGAGCTCTCCAGGCAGTTACACACCTGTCCTACCAGAAATACAGCAGACTTTGACCAGAAATCACTGGTCAGAGACAGCCCCTCAGCAACACTATTTGGGCACGGGGCTCCATCACAGCCAGCAACACCAGCACCATCAAGGACTATTTGTTTTAAGGATAAAATGGCTTTCTTGGGCTAATGGAGACTGTGGGCTGGTTCTGGTTTAGTGCCCGGCAAGAGTGTTTTTGCAGCTTGCAGCAGCTTCACAGGCATACATGGAAGTGTTCAAGGCCAGGTTGGATGGGGCCTGGTTTGTGGGTGGCATCCCTGCTTATGACAAGGGGATGATGATGCTGCTGATGTCCTCAATTAGGAAGAACAGGGTGAGCTACATTCATTTTCATGTGGCAAGCCCAGTTGTACATGGCTGAGACTGCAATGCAACATGCTTTAATTTTAGTGGAGAAAGCACTTATAAAACCAGCTTCTAAATACACCATCACTGATAATTTCAGAATGTTTTTTTCTTTCCCCACTCCCTCAAAGTCTTTCTGCTAGAGTTCAGTCATGTTACTAAGGGAAAAATTCAGAATCTGAGCCAAACTTTGGAGAAATCTATTGAGGCTTTTACCTTTGCTGAAACAGACTTTGGTTTAGACTTCCTTGTCTTTAAAAATTGAACACTTCTGATATTTGATGAATTCAGCGTTTAATGCAAAGCTCTTAAAATTTTTTCTTGCGCATTTAATTTCAGTTTACAGCTGTAGAAATTTGGAATAGCTAGTGGCTATCAGTGATGCCTACCAATACATTTTTTTCAGGCCAACTAGTGTTGATAAATACCTGTAGCATGTCTTTTGCTAACTAATATATTTCTAAAAATCTCCATGACTAAAAATCAGTGACTCAGGACTTACTGCAGGGGATTGCAAATAGCAACTCTCAATTATGGATTGCAGAGAGACTATAAACCACCATATGAAACAAGAGGTGGGGAACTGAAACAAACTCACTCAAGGAGAAAAAGACTTCACAAATGTTGCTTGAAAAAAGCAAGAGGGGATGACAACCAATAGCTCTTGCCCCCTGCCCTTCCTTACAGATTTTTTCCTTCTTCCTCATGCACTACTTGATTGTTTACCATTCTTTTTCCTCTACAGCTTTTTACTGCTTCTTCTGAATAATATTGATGCTCTTTACAAAGGTTTATCTTGTTATCACACACACTCTCCTTCCCCTCTTACCCTCCAGATGAGTTTTTTCATTTCTTTTTTCTCCTGCTACCATTTCTAATCTGCTTGGAGTAGAGGAGGATCCTGAGCATTACAGGTACATGGCGTAAGGGAATGAGAGGGGAACAAATACTGTGATGCTGGATCTGGGTGGTACAACCTGGTGCTGGACAGAGACAGAACCTGCACCACATGGAGCCAAGGATGCTACTCAGAGCACACACTGGAGAATGTGGTCATCCCTGTTATCAGTCATGAGGCATTTCCAAACATATTAATACCATGGGTACCGTTGGTCCTCAGAGGAGGTCTGTTAGCAAGCCCTGGCTTTGGATCAGGTACTGGATGAGGAGGGACAGCATGTAACAGAAATTTAGCTCATTTCCTTCAGTGATTTTTAGCTTTACCCCAATTTCAGAGCCTGCTCACAGTTCCTCACCACCACCCATTGGTGAGCAGAAAAATAGACCAACAGGAGGAAAGTCCTTTGGTCTTTTTATTTTTTTTATGCTAGAGAAAACTGTCTAGAAACTAGGAAATCACTGCTCTGTAGTTTACAAAAATTGGAAAATTCTGTCCTAAATCCTCCCAGTCCTGCTTTTTATGGGACACAAGGAAAGACTTTCACTCATATTTGAAAATTAATAAGAATGAAAAGTCCTGAAGTCCAAGATAAGTGGTGTGTGTGTAGGTTAGATATATGGATGGAGGCAAAGGGGCTTTTTTGCTGAAACGTGCTGCAAAAAAACCCAGGTATCTAGGACTGCACAACTTTACCAATTTTACTTTGTTTTTAGCTTCCTAACACTCTCCTTTTACTTTGCCCTGAGGATTGCTTAGTTGAGGAGCAGAAGGGGCTGCTGTACCAACTCCAGAGTGAATCAAGATGCTCAGAGTCCCAGTACGGATGTACCAATTGCACAGGCAGACGGGGCACATGTGCAAATAACACGAGTTTGGCAGCGGCTGGGAAACGGCCCTGCTCTGCTGCATGGATCCTCTTGGATCCATAAGCACATCCCACCCCGTGGGCACTGTTCTCCTACCCCTTCCCACTCATCTGGGCACGCCCTGCGGCTGGGTGAGCGCAGAGCAGCCGGGTGTCGCCTGCACCAGGGCCAGCATTTCCAGAGCCTCCCAGCGAGCCATACATCATCAAACATTGACACGGTTCCACTAGGCTGCCACTCCTGACATTTAATGTATGGCTTTAGGTGCTCCTGCTTTAATTCTGAAGAGTCAATGAGGGATCGAAGGAAATGTATTTGTCCTGTCAATGTGCAGTGTGCCTCAAAGTGGCCAGAGGGGAACTACAGGGCTCCCAAATTCCCACCAGCTCTTTCCGTGGCATCGCCCAGTTAAGAGGGTGAGGGCTAGGATTTTAGGCAGCAAGTGAATACTGCTGCCTGCCCTCCAATATTTCAAATATTTATCATGTTAAATATCAACTTGGAGAATATTGCGTTCATTTAAACTTTTCACGTTCCAATGATTTTTTATTATTTCCATCGACCAAAATAAATGAAGAAAATGTTTCAGACTGTACATGAAAGCATGTAAAAATCAGTAACTGGATTTTAAAAGATCTAGACTGTCTTGAATACATTCATTTTTCAAACATTTTTCTCTGATCTTTAAATAGCTTTTCTTGGAGCATAACATTTTTTTTGAAAAGTCAAATACAGAGCATTAAGGGTATAATTACCATTTTAATTATAACTCAATCATCCTATCTACTTTGCATAGAAATTACAGCTTTTATGTCAGGATTTTGGGTACTCACAAACATTCAGGAGTAATTAATGCTAGAGATTTTCACTGTATATGAACTTTACTTGGTAGCACTTTCTTCCATGGGCTTCATTCAGAATGTGTAAATACACTGAATTTTATATTCATGATTTTTTCAAGCAAAAAAATCTTTCTACATAGATATCTGTAAAGCTAAGACAAAAAAATCAAAACTCGACAATCTTGAAAACCAAATGCATGTCTCCCTTTTCAAATGGGATCCATTCATGTAAATATGGCCAGATGATATGCAAGTGGCAGCAATGAAAAAATTCCCTCCAATCACTCTCTGACTAGACTCAAGGAACATTTCTGATAATTTTACAAATATTTCTGGAAGGTATTTAAAATTCAAAATTTTATTTCCAGACAGGTCTAGCAACTACTTTTCCTGTTTGAGATTTTATTAAAACAACAACTTGTTCTAAAAGATTTATTTTAGAAAGTGTGTTCATCTCACAAATTTGCCCGTTGTATCCCTCTGCATTTACAAGCATATGTATGGGTGTGGGTGAACATCATGATATCAGATTTAAGCTACTTCTCCCTTTCAGGGTAAAAACAGAAAATAAAGTATTTTATGGATATAAATACCCAGAAAAAAAAATCATCCTCTATTTACAAATGGTCACTGTTTCTTCCTTTACTGACTTTTTGTTCATCCCACATGTCACAAAAGACTAATTCTGTGCTTTTGCATCATCCTCCACATATTTTGTTTTGCAGTGTGCTGGAACAGCAGATGCCTTTTTTCTTTGTTTAAAAGCATGATAAAGCTATGCAAATTTTACAGAGGAATCTCACAGAACATGTCCTCTGTCTTTCTTTGGACATTAAGGATAACATGACCCTTTAACATTTTTGTCTCAAATATTTTAGGGGAGAAAAGACTATTCTTATGAGAACAAAGCTCTGGCTCAAGCTGCAGTGCTTCACCCCCCCCAGAAGTCGCTGTCTTTGTGTAATGCAGTGGGCTCTTCTGCACGTGGAATTGCTTTTGCCTTCAGTGAAAGCTTTGCATGAAAGCCCAAGCCAAATCAATCCTGTCATTTGGAAAGTGCTGCAGGATCTGGAGGGAAGATTCATGATGCTTATTATCAGCCGGCACTTAAGACAGATGTCTCACACTCTCAGTTGTGCAGCTACAAGCAGGTTACATCTGAAATGCATGTGATTAAAGCATTTATGCCAAATCACATTGGGCATTCTGCATATATATGTGTAAATAGCTCTAACTTTTTTGATGGATGAATGGAAAATATTTTATTATACCCATCAATGGTATAAAGTGAAGGTGAATAGCTTTTACACTTGGACTGTTCCGTGTTCTTGACAGTTTTACAAACAGCCCTCTCAATCTCTCTCTCTGTCCCTAATCTTGGCCAGATAAAACTAGGATCCTGAAGTAATTTTAATGCTGGTATCTGAAAATAAAATAAAAAGAAAAGAAAAGGATTTGTAAAATGGGAGGCAGAAAACAGATTTTATCAGAATCATCTTGCTGGCCTGACTCGGTGTTGACCTGCACATTGCATAGTCACTTACCCCAGGGCTACACAATTTCATACTGCCTGGTGCCAGGGAAGAATTCAGAAATGTCTAAACCCATTGATTTCCTATCAACTTGAGTCTTGTCCACACAGAAAACTTGCACTTGCTGAATTTAAATCAGCTGTTAATCTCTGTATGAAGCTAAACCAGTGTAAGCCCATGTGCGGCTGTGTTATTGTCATGTACTTACAAACCAGCGGGGAGACAGGAATGGGAGAGCTGTTCTTGCCTCCCCTTCTCATTTTTTAAGCAAGAGTCCATCATAATTTCACCTTCAGGCTCTGGAAATCAGAAATTGGGCCGACAAGGCTCAGTTATCCTAGAGGATGAGTCCAGTCACATTCTGGACAGGTTTCTGTGTGTTTGAGCACTGGTGTGAGAGGCGAAGCAGAGCCTGCTGCCCAGTGGGAGCTCTCCCAGTGCACAAGGAGTGGCCAAAGCTGCTTCCTGTCCCATTCCTGTCCCTGCATACAGATGCTGCTGATCCAGCACACCATGGGCAATAGCTAGACTAAATCCAGATGGCTTACACCATCCAGCACAGCCTTAGCTAGGGCCTTCTTCTTGGTAAGATGGAGGGACAGACTAAGCCAGAGCCTTGGCAGAGCCTGGCCGACATGTATCCCTGTCCTGACAAGAGTGGGCTGGGCTGGAGCCTGGTTTAGCCGGTGTTTGTGGTGGGAGCCTGCTCCTGTCTGCTGCCAAGGCCCTCACACACAGTTACAAGGTGGCACTCGGCCAGGACTTGCTGGGCACAGGGACACAGAGGGGACAGCAGCCCCTCTCAGTTGCCACAGAGCTTCTGGGCAAAATGCTGGACTTTGCTGGAAATAGGCTTAAAAGCACATTTTTCCTCCTTGGAGCTACACAGTGTGGGCCATAACATGAGCTGGAGTGATGTTCTGGTAGGCCTCCTCTACCAGAGGCAGCAGCTCCTCAGCAATGCCAGCTCTGCTGGCAGCAGGACTGGTCCTTTTCCCAAAGCACAGGCTTCAGTAACCTCCACTGTGGGATCTTAGTGCACTCCTGCTGTCTGTCTCAGCAGGAAAAAGATGTATTTTCTTTTCTCCTCTTTGAGTGAACACTCTTTTGTTAATCTGTTGTGTCCATACTGGGATTAAAGTAGGTAAATCTGCTCTTCTGCATTACAAGTCTGCTGCTGTTCTCCTAATGAAACAAAACACCTTGCAGTGAGTCTTCAGAGTCCCAGGACTACCTGAGTCTTTGTATTGTATTCATAAAGTTTCTGAATATTCATGCCTTATCAAAAAATAAGCCCTTTTCTAAATAAATTAGGATGTTCATCTTAATGGGTTGATTGTGACCATTTAGACTCATAGTAATTTTCCATTAAATTTTAGCAAAATCTCAGTTTCAAACTGAGATCTAGATTCTTTGCTACAGGAACAAAAGAGCAATACTAGAAATCATCTGAAATAATTAATTTTTATTTTTATATCACTTGAAAATTTTAAAAGGTCCAGGCTCAGCCCTAAAAGTGCATTAAGAAATATTTTCCCTCAAACAAGTGTGGATTGCAAATGAACCCTGGTCTCAAGACTCATGTGGAAAACAGGATTTATAGTGAAAATACTAGGTCAGCATAAACCATAATGGTGCTGCAATGATGCTGAGGGCTGGATTGGATCTTTCAGTTTGTTTCTAATAGAAGGGAAAAAAAAAAAAAGCTTATATCCTTACTTAAAGAAAAATGACCATAGTACAAGCAATAATTCTTGCATTCTGTTTTGGTAATACCTCCAATTTAACAACTGTCTGTGAGAAGAGTTTCTCACAATGAGTTATTTAGTGACTGTGCCATCGAGGGTATAACCGTCGTTCTGAAGGGAACATCCATGCTATGATTTGCTGTCAGTCTGTTGTACACTGTAAGTCCATTCATTTTTTCCCCTAACAGGTGAAGATAATGATATGATACACAGTAAAAGATAGATGATAAAAACAATTCTCAAAGAAAAAGAACCACCAAAACCAAAACCAAACAAAAACAGACAGAAGGGGTTTGGAAGGAAAATACAAAATGTTCCATTCTTCCTTTAAAAGTACTATAATAAAACATGTCTGAAGTGAAGTACAGATAACAAAACAGCAGAGCATGGGTCTACAATCCCAGCATGACATCGTATAAGGAGCAATCATGAAGCATTCCCATCACAGCTGCCTGTCACACATTATTAACTAGAGTGTTTAGGACTACTGAATAACCATGCTAAAGAGACATGATCAACTTACAAAAAAGGTGCTGTATTTTTATCAGTTGTATTTGACTAGACAGTATTATGAGTAATTTCAAACCCAAAGATTTTAAAGTCAGAGCAGGCTGTTTTGATCTCCTCATCCAGCTTCCAGCACAGCACTGACCATGGAAGTGTTGTCATGTTGAAAGTAGCTCAGTAACTTGCAGTTCAGAGGAAAACCAAATCAAAAATACCCTGCTCTATCCTGCTGATGTCGGAAGAGGCTACCTGGAACAGAGGCTAGACAGTATTAAAGGAATAAAGTAGCTATTTATTAAAAGCCCTTTAAGGTACACCTTGGGAGAGCTTGGCCGTGGCTCCACCCAAGATGGACCCAGGAGGGACGCAAAACGGACGACCAGTCACAAGTTTTCACACTTTTATAAGTTTTGATCCATTTATTTGGGTTAATTGTCCAATTACAGCTTCAGGTTATGAAGTCCCATCCTCCCGGATTGCTCTCCTTAATTTGCTGTTTATACTTTTTGGGCCCAAAGTTGCAATGGTCTCCTTGGTTCTCATGCTGGAAAAGGATTGTTTTGTCTAACTAAACTGTGAAGAGAACTTGCTAACACTTGATATGAAGTTCAGAGTCACACACCAATGCAGTACAGAATCTGAAAAATATAAAAGCTGAAACTTAGGGCATCACTGCTCCTGCTCGTGGCAACTGATAGAACTTCCTGAAGACTAGAGAAGAGTAAATGTCACTCCTATCTTCTAGAAGGACAAGAAGGAAGAACCTGGGAACTTCAAGCCTTGCAGTCTCACCTCCACCCCCAAGGAGGTGGTGGACAAAATCCTTCAAAGTTTATTCAAACAAGAAGGACAAGAAGGAGACTGAGGAACAGTATGCATTGATTTATGAAGGGGAAATTGTGCTTGAGAGACCCTGATAGCCTTCTATAATGAAGTGAGTGGCCTGGTGGATGAGAGGAGAGTAGTGGATACTGCTTGCCTTGGCTTTTTAGGGCCTTTGATACCATCTCCCACAGCACCATAATGCACAAGCTGAGAATGTATGAGTTAGATGGTTAGTGGGCAGTGAATTGGATTGAAAATTGGCTGAAAGACTGGGACCAGAGGGATGGGAACAGTGTCACAAAGACCACTTGTAGGCATGTGACTCATGGTGTACCTAAGGGTCAACACTAGGTCCAGTGCTATTCACCTCTTCATAAGTCATCTGGAGGATGGGGCAGTGTACCCTCAGCAAGTTTGCTGGTGATGCAACTCTGGGAGGAGTAGCTGATACATCAGAGGGTCATGCTGCCATCCAGAGGGATGGAGGCTCAAGGAGATATGGGCTGACAAGGACCTCATGAATTTCTCAAGGAGCTATGTCCAGTCCTGCACGTGCGGAATGGCCCCAGGTACCCAGATGGACAGGGGGCTGGCCAGATAAAGAGCAGATTTGCTGAGAAGGACCTTGGGGTCCTGGGGGATAACAAGTTGACCATGAGCCAGCAGTGTGACTTCATGACAAAGAAGGCTAACAGCCTCCTGAGCTGCATTAGAAAGTGTGCTGCCAGCAGGTCAAGGGAGATGATCCTTTCCCTCTGCTCAGCACTGGTGAGGCACACTGGCAGTGCTGAGTCCAGTGCTGGGCCTCCCAGTAAGAGGGAGAAATGGACATACTGGACTGAGTCCGACAAAGGGCCATGATCAAGAGACTGGAGCATCTCCCATAGGAGGAGAGGCTGCAAGAGATGGATTGTCCAGCCTGGAGAAGAGAAGGCTCAGTGGGATATCATCAATCTATAGAAATAGCTGATGGGAGGGAATTAAAGGTCAGACTCTTCTCCATAGTACCCAGTGACAGGACAAGAGGCAATGGGCACAAATTAAAACCTTAAATTGAATCTGAATGCAAGAAGGCTGCAGAGAAGTTGAGGAGTTTCCATCTGTTGTCATACTTAAAACCACAAGTGGACATGAGCTTGGACAACTGGCTGTAGCTGGTCCTGCTTGAGCAGGGACTGGACTACATGATCTCCAGAGATGTCTTCCAACCTCAGCTGTTCTGTGATCCCATTTATCAAAACCTTTACTAACCAACTTCATACTTTCAACAAATTCCATAATTAGTGTAATTACTGATCAAATGTCCTTTTTTTTTTTTCTTTTTCTTTTTAATTTGAATGTTCCAGTAGCAATTAGGGAGAAAAGGAAGCTAAAGAAGAAAACAATCACAGGCTGCATCACCAAGATGCAAATTGCTATATTTAGAGCTACACTAAGCTCTGTGTCCAGGTTTTCTGTTGACAATATCCCTTTAAGTTAAAAAAAGCAAAACTAGTTGGTGACACAGCCAGTTACTGTTTTTTTGTCACCCTCTCTTTAGGCCACTCAGAGATATCTGCATTGACATTAAAAAGCCATTATAAGCAATTTAAACTCTGAATTGATCCTGACACATACATTCAGGTCTTCCTCATATGTCCTTTCAATAGTTCTCAATTCGAACTGAGAACAAATATCACCCTATAAACAGAGGAGATAATTATGCTTTATTGATTAGCCCCTCAAGGTAGGAATGGAAACCAGGCAGCTTTCTGAGAACAGCCATCAATGTGGGTTTTAAGTTGCACTATCTCAGCATTTGATTGTACAAACATTCCCTAAGGTAGTTTTTTAACATGGAACCTGTACCAAACAAATTTTTAACACTGGCTTCATTGAAAGCCAGCATGTCAATGTAGATTTATAAATAGTGACTTTATATACCTCCCACGGTTTTGTCCCTGTGCTGCTGTTATGGGTTTACCCTGGCAGGCAGCTCAATCCCACACAGCTGCTTCCTTTCTCACTCCCTCCCAATTGGACATGGAAGAGAATCAGAAGGGTAAAAGTGAGAAAACTTAAGGCTTGAGTTAAAGACAGTTTATTTGGTCTAATAAAATGCCTTAACTCTTGAGTATTCCCCCTTCCTCCTTCCCCAGGCTGTTAGTGCTGAGTATGATGCTACACAGTGTGAGATACTTGGGTCAGTTGGGGTCAGCTGTCCTGGCTATGTCCCCTTCCAATTTCTTCTGCACCCCCAGAATTTTTGCTGGTGGGGTGGGGTGGGGTGAGAAGCCTTGATGCTGTGTAAGTCCTGCCCAGCCACAGGTAAGACACTGGTGTTTTATCAACACTGTTTTGTTCACAAATTCAAAACACAGCACCATATAAGCTGCTATGAGGAAAATCAGGCCTATTCCAGCCAAAAGTAGGCACCCACTCAGTTTCCTCCTAACACTGGCTCATTCATCTCATGACACATGGCTCATAACCCCAGAGATGCATTGTGGACTGCCCCCTCTCTCTAACAAACTGCAACCCCTTCACAGCTGCCAAATGCAAAAAATACTCCTGTTTAATCCAGTGTCAACATTGATTGCCTTCAATTTTGCTAAATAAGGATTTTAACACCTGCCCCATCTATCCTACAACAAATGTACCACAACAGATTCATCAACGGACATCTGACTAAGGATATTTCCAGTTTATAGCTGAACCTCCAATCAACCATTTCTCAACCTTTCTGTTTCTTGCTAATAAAGCCTGTCAGCAATCAGAACTAGATATGTTAGAAAAAAAGGATAATGTAACCATTCTATGTCTGAGTTTATCGTACTGTCTAAGAAAAGGAGAAATAGCTTTGTTATGATTACTGACAGTCTTTTGAACTGGCAACACACTGCATTGAGAAACAGTGAAATTGTTCACAGCTGTTACTACAATACATTTAAACTCTGATGATCATTTTGGGTTACCTACACAGGTGCAAATAAAATAAGCATTGTTTGTTTTTGTTTTTTTTTTTTTCTTGCCTACTCCCTTGGCCCCACCAAGCAAGATGAGATGACTGTCCTCGTATTTGCACTTTCAGGTTTTGTCCCAGACCAACACATGGGCTCAGCATCTTCATCCATCAGGAACCCATTACCCTCTGAGATTCATCAGGCTCAAATTGACCCATTCCTCTAAGAAAGGGAGCGCTTGGGCCCCTGCACTAAGAAAAAAAACAAGATGAAATGAAGACACCATAATGTCTTGGTATGTCTTGCCAACATGCTGCCTGGCTTTCTTGCTGTTGCCTTGGGGGTGACTGCATTGCCCCCTGTGCAGGACTAGTTTGGGTTGCTCTTGCTCCTTTGAAATCCCTATTTTTAAACTGTATAAATGAATGAATGCCTTGAGATATCTTATGCTATCAAATATAGTTGAACAGTCTCAAGGATTGCTAAGAGCTGCAGAAAGCTGATCACAAAAAGTTAATTTGGAAGGCAGCCTGAAAACACACAGAAATCTCTTCTGCAGAATATTCACATCACATGAATGGCTGCTATCATGAGGAGAGATAAAAGGATGGGCAAACTTCTCTGACTGCTTCATTGGCCCTTCTAGATTCTGCACTGCAGCCTCTGCAAAATATGTATGGAAAAATGTGCAAAAATATTTAGCTGAAAGCTCCATACCCTAAACAAACCACAGAGTTCATGTAGTTCATGAAACTAACATAAAGAAAAATTTGGACTGGCATCGCAAATGGTCCATCTGCAATTGTTTTAAAAGCTTTCTGCTCATGAAATACAATATGAAAAAAACAAACCAACCCAAACCATTTTGTTGTACCTAGAATTATCCCACTAACTAAATGTATGAAAAAGCTGTGATATACACACAGAGATTTTCCCCAGAGATAAAATAAGAATGACCTCTGTGACTTCATTTAGGTTCCACATCTCCTGAGTTACGAGCCACTCATCACTTATAAGGTAAATCCCATATCTCACTCAATCCCTCAGTGGACCACAAAACTCCCTTCCAGAAAAAAATATGCTTCCCTCAGTCTGCAGAGGATTACCCATGTCAGGCATAGTTATATTATTGTTTTTAGTGCTGCTAGGAATTACTTGCAGGATGTTTCAGCTCATTACCTCAAGTTTTCATCAGCTATTTTCCGAGCGTGGTAACCTTTGTGATGCAGGTACTGTATATATCGACATTATTGATTCTGCTTCTCCTGCTACATTACATGCAATACATGTAAACAGAAGAGTGTTTCACTATCAGCTACAGAGGTGCAAAATGGTAGCTGCTACAGAGGTGCAAAATCTTGCAGCTACAAAACAGATAAAACCTTGAAGTAATCAGCTGAACTGTCATGGAACTAATTCCATGATATAGTGGAAGCAATTATTTGCACTTATGCGTCTTATTGGAAAATACAATCAGTGCTAAACCAATCCTGTTAAGGGTTGTCAAGGACGCATTTAGCTCCAAATGCTCCCCTTTTAATCAGTAACCAGTTATTAATTAATTAGGTAGTGATCATGTTGCTTTTCATACATGTGTATTATTATTGCACTTGATATTGTGCCTCTGCACTGATCGCTGTTAATTTGCAGCAAGTGCAATTGTGTTAATGTGCTCTAATGCCAGCTGTTATCACAAGGACAGGGCACTCAACATTTAACCTAAAATCACACTGAATTGTTCTCACAGCTGCCTCCTTCCAGCTCCAGCCTGCTGCTGCCTGGATGGGGTGTGCCGGGAGAGAGGAGATCGCTCCTGATGAAGGAAGTGTCAGCAAATGGAAACCAGCAATGGGACAATCAGAGCTAAGTACTTCGGGAGACACCTGTGAGCCTGTGCCCTGGCAGGGGCAGAGCTGCCCACTCCTTGCCTGCAGCCAGAGTGCTGCCTGAGCAGCAGGGAAAGAGGCAGATCTAAAGCAGAGGAGCAGGTAAGTTGAATACACAGCAAGTCAAGGGTATCTCACAGCTCTTGCTTGTCAGCTGTGCTTCAGGGAAAGATGTAGTCCCTCTTTGGTCACAGCTCTGCAAAATCATCAGTTTTAATGGCAGGGGTGAGGCTGCCCATGGAGAGCAATGTATTTGTTCACAGCTAACACAGGAGAAATCCTTTGTCCTCTTAGTATTAGTGATACTTGGGTTTGCTTACTAAATCACGTATTTTTCAGATTTTTCTTCCAGTCTGAAAGCTTTAAGCAGGACCTGATACCAACTGTGTCAGGAGAAAAACAAATACTTGTAAAAAAGGGAATTTATTTGAATTGCATTTAACAGAGGCCAGAAGCAGTGAACTAAGGATATTCAGCTGAAGCAGTTCAGTCAGAGATAGCTACACTTTTTAGTGCACTTATTTAAATAGAGAGGCCTGAACTGGAGATTAGCTATTTATCAGCTGCATGATGGAATGAGAAACAGCTGCAACATATTTCAGTGTAAGTTTTATTTGCTATAAATCCACAGATTCAAATTCTGCTCTGGTTTATGCCCATGGGAATATGGAATAAAGGTACTATCTGCCCACATTGTTTTGTGGCTTCATGCCTATGTATATCAGAGAAAATTTAGTTTATGTTGGCTCAGTTATTCACCATAATCTCCCAACCACGAAAAGGACTTTTAGTATTTGTAATGGTAGCAGGTATATGTGCAAAAAATAAACTCCCAGAATACAGTAGATGACATAGGTAGTAAAACAGAGCTCAAATTACTCAATGTCAAATGTCAAAGCATTTTCCTATGCAAGCCCTTGCAAGGATTCAACTTCAAGACTGTGCTGTAACTTCAACAGTTTCCTTTCCACACTTGTGGGTTTTGCCTGATTTTCACCAAGGGGGTCAATTCCACCCCTCACTCCATAAAAACTGTTCCCAGGCCCTAAAGGGAATAATTTCTGTATCATAAGCTTCTATTCCTGATTCCAGCAAATGCCCTCCTATCTGCAGCTGGGAGCAGCCCTGCTCCTGTACAGCAGAAACCACAGCATAGGAGAGGCAAGTGGCCTGTGCTGATCCCCCTGTTGGCATCTTGTGTTTTGAAAGGGAGAAAAAAAAAAAACCAACTGCTGCTAACCACTACAGTAGGAGTGTTTAGTTTGTTTGGATCAATTTCTGTCAAAGGCAGCCTGGAAGCTTTTTTTTTTTTTTTCTTTTTTTCCCCTCCAGCTTGTCTTTGCAAAGTTTCTTTCTCTCCCCCTGCTCAGTTCAGCCTTGTTGGTGTTTATCTGGTGACCTATTGGTATTGAGGGCTCCCTAACAGATCCCTTGGATTTGCACAAGTTGCTCCTGCTCTGCCACGAGGAAGCTTTGCTCATTTATCTGCAGATTTTAGCTCTGTTACATGGCAAGAATGTTAGTCTGCCTGCAAGAACTATCTAGCTGGGCTTGCTTGATTGATTTTTGTCATATAAAAGGAGAATGCTGTTTTTTAAACTTTTTTTTTCCTTTGGAGAGAGGAGGGCTTAAGATCTCTCTAAGTTCACAACTGTCCAATAAGAGATGCAGCCAAAGATATAAATTGAGGTGCCTTCCTACTCATAAGGGGAAAAATTTCAAAATATCTGTATCAAAGACTAGTAAATTTGAAAGTCATTTTACTTTTTTTTTTCCTCATGAATCTAGGATTTGAAAGGAAAATCAATGCTCTGTAGCTTGTCAGTGTTTTGGAGAATGCTATTAATTTCTTCCCATCAGTGCTCTCCAGAGCATGGTGACAGCAGTAGCCTATCCCTCTTGTACTTTGATCTCTCTCCAAGTCAAAATATAAAATATGCAGCTGAAGGCTTTTGCCCTGCAAAAGCAGAGGGCATCTCCTATCAGTAGTATTACGATTGTGACAAAAAATATCATACATGTAAATAAACAAAAAAAGGAGGGGAAAATAATTTCTACATGACAGTTCATATGCCAGTACTTTGTGACTTTGTTTTTCAGACTTTTTCTGTGAACTTGAGTAAAATAGCTTATTTAGCAAAAANAAAAAAAAAAAAAAAAAAGTCTCGCTGTCTTCTCTAATTAATAGCCAGCACCAGGTGGAAGGGAAATACAGTCCACAGACTCCACCAGATATACTGAGATACTTGCCAGAGTAAATGTTGGTAGTTTAGGCTAAGCCAAAACCATCAGAAAGCCATGAATTATGATCAGCAGGAATTTGCTGCAGCACTGAAGGTGCATTTTTTGAAGAAGTCAGGCACAGAATGGATGGAGATATCTTTGTATCAAAAACTCGTGCCCCTTGGTCTGGTAATGTTCATGTAAATCCATAAAGGAAAAAAATCCTCATTGCATTTAACTGAGCACTGAAATGAGAACATGCAATGCCACAAAAGGCAACAAAATATGTCAGTGTTTTAATGTGTTGTCAGTCCTTGCTGGGTATAGCAAAACCCTTGGGCTGAGTTGCAAGCTCAGTAATCCACAGGATCCATAGGAATCAATGTGCCATGGCTTTTTTTGTTTTCTTTGGTAAGAGCTGCTACTGCCTTTAGCATCTCTGAAGGTGTTTTCCAGACTGGTGACCGTCATGGTCAGTTCCTCTTCTGTCCATGTGACTGTTATGAGTTGCTATAAATACTATTATAGGACACTATTTTCATGCTGCTTTCCAAGCAGTGCCTGCTAACTTTTGGCTCAGACAACTGTTTTAACAGCTATGTGATATATTTTTTTTTGGTGCAAATTGCTGATACTCAGGCACAGAAACTTCAGTGTGTCTCTGATGTGTGTCCTGTAGCATGCATCAATCAGCACATCTGCCCCTCACTGCTGCCATAGCCATGAGCCTTCAAGAAAATGGACTTCTGTCTTANCAAGACTAAACAAGCATTTCTACTCCTCTCTTGGACACTGTTTTTCTGCAAAGACCAGTACAACCAAGGCCTAACAGTATCTTCGTGGAGCTGTTCTGAGCTGTTCTCCACAGGATGGATGTACAAGGGTCATTAGGCACTGGGGATTAGAATGACTTGTGTGTATTTCAAGGAGAGTAGGAGAAAAGGAGGGGATCTCATTCAGGAGTAATGAGTTTGTTCTCCAATATCCCTGTGAGGATTATTCCTTAAAAGTACAGGCAAAGTTGATTTGGATAAGAACTAATTATGAAAAAAGAAATGAAGGCAGTGTAGCTGTCTCCACCCTCCCCACCAGACCTTGGGGACACACATTATTCCTTGTGTTTAATCTATTAAAGCAATGACCCACATAAGAGGAAAAAGAAATTATTATAATTATTTCTGTGAGCATTAGTACCCAGTTCATAGAGGATGGCCAAAAAATAGGAATTCAATGAGAAGGGAACTCAACAATAACAGAAAACTTAGAAATCAGGGGATGCTTAGATTATCCTTCTGACCAAACCAAACTGCATTCATTTTGTTACTTGACTGTTTTCTAAGAGAATGTACTCTTTCTGCCTTTAGTTTTAAAGATGAACTGGATAAAGAGAGCAAGAAGAGACAACACAAAAAGATTTACAAATTAGCATGGCTTCAGTAGCATGGGCTCATTTGGATGACATCTCCTTGTAGCACTGATTTTAAGGTACCATTGTGTGAATTCAGGTCTGATTATGGGGCTAGTGTCTACAGCAGACATGATGACAAGTAGGTTAAGAGCAATCATGCTTAGGAATTTTCGTATCAAATGTCTACCTTGGTTCAGAAGACAAATAGGAAATAACAGCTCTCTTGGAAGCCAGTCTTGTCAATTAGAAAACTAGAAAGGATGTAAAAGGAACATGAATTTGTCTAAGCACAATAATATTGCAGTATTAAAGGTAGAGGAGAAAAGTTTAATGGGTGCATGAATATTTTATGTGTCTTAGAATACAGTCTAAGAAGCTGATGGATATCATGAGACATAGGCAATGTTGATTGCTTTCACTGAATAAAATGTGATGCATGGAGATGGATAATTTACCCGTGTTTCCAGTGATTATGTGTATTTATATCCCCTTTCTGTTTCTCATAAATTTGTAAAAATATTTTATCTTAACAAAAGTTCACATCATGCATCATGTATGTGCAAAGAGAAAAAAAACACCCTTATTCTAAAATTTTGCTTCCATTAAAAATCCAAACTCACGTTTAAGATATTTGTATTAAGAGAACACCATGTGAACAATGAAGGATTTTACTATTTCAAAGAACCTCAGCCACTTCTCTCTGGTTGTATAAATATCTAAACACATGAATCACATTTTACATCCAGTATAACAAGTCCAAAGTCTGTTTTGTTCATTACTTCTCAGCAGTCCTAAGATTAAGCCCTAAATACTTTCCCCCTAATGAATTTTATGACCTGCATACTATTGTGCGTGTGTGTGTGTAGGTACATAATCCTTTCACATTGCACTATGCATGGACGTTTTAGCTGAGATAAAGGGGCAGGAGGTATGTTTGTTTTCTCCATGACTACTACACAAATTCCCTATTTAAAGGCTAACACTTGCAAGAAAAATAAAATGGACAGAGATGTTCTCTTTTCAGTGGAGGGAGGTCCCCCTGCTACACGCAGCACTGGGGTTCCCAGCAGCATCACTGGGAGGGTCTGGAGCACTGCCCTGCCAGGGTGTATAGGCATTTTGTGTTAGTTTTTCCCTCACATGATGATGGACCTGCCTACCACAGGGCTGGCACAAGGACCACAAGAGGGAGGTAGTCATCATAAAATAAATGCTAGGAGCTTGCTTCTGGTACTCTACATAGAAGGAAAAATCTGCTTGAATAATTAAGGCTGCCTAGATGTGAATACAGATAAAAATAGATAAAGAATGTGGTTTTGGCATTACTTTAACACTCCAGCTCAAACAGAAAAGGCTTTGCATGGAAGTCAACCAAAGAAAAATTCACTCCGGGAGCTTGTATTACAGCTCCATTTAGTGGAGCAGAACGATCATGGCTCGTATTTAGTAGGTAATAATGAAGCATCATAAACAAAGTCAGGATGCAAGTCCAAGATTAAGTGGCAGCTTTAACGAGGTCCAGCTTGCTGGGAGCTTTTTGAAGTGTCCCTAGCTCACTTACAAAGCCAGAAAACAACAGAAGCAACTCTGACAGCTGTGAGAGTGTGTGGTTTAGAAGATTTTATGTCTGGATGACACCAGACTGGGATTCAGCTTTCATGTACTAACTAGGTCTGCTGGCTGCTGGAGCCCTAATCATTCTGCACAAACTTTGTCACCCTAATGAATTGCACAAATAATAATTCTTCACAAATCAGATCCACACCATCAGCTTCATGGATAGAGAAGGTAAACAGCACAAGTCAGCAGAATCTACGCTGTGTCTCACTAGCCATGTTTAATATGCAGTCTAGAAGAAATCAAATGCAGTTTTTGTGGATGTATGGATGTTATGGAGTATTTTCAATGACTAAAGAGCTAAAGGAGCACCCAGCAGCCAAGTTAGATGGTTAAATTCAATTTACCCTACTCTGAATGCATTGTAATCACCATGGACCCTTACAGTCTTTATAAGGGAAAAGGAGATACTTTTGGTTTTCCTTTCTTTTCAGAGAAAGAAGAGGTTTGGATTGCTTATAATCTTAAATTACATAGAAAAATACCTTTCAGCCTTATAGACTTTTTCCTTGATGATATTACAATTATTTTTTTCACTTCAGTAAATTAAACTTGGCCATTCATTAACTAATTACCTCAATTATTGCAGTTCCTCTAAGTATTATTAATTAGGTGAGTGGTACATTTAGAATTTAATATCTCAGTTAGGAGAATTTTGTTTAGCACACCTAATGCTCTGAAAGCCCTGAGCACGCTCAGTATCACATAGGACTTAAAGATGAGTGCAGGGGAATCTTTTGGGGATTGGAGTTATCTGTGGCTGGGAGTTACACAGTACAGCAACTGAGGAGCAAAAGAGAGAGGCAGGGAGTGTAGAGATGGATAAACCAACTTCCTTCTGCAGCAGAGAACTGCAGGATTATTGGAGTCCAGCTGATGCAAAGTTATGTGTTGTTTTGCAGTGATGACTGGTTTTCATGTGCAAACCCCTGAATGTGTCTACCATATATGTGTTGATGTGAGAGCAAGTGACCAGAGTCCTTTCAACCCTGTTAATTTATTTCCTTTGATTCCATTCTGCATCTCTGTTTGATCTTTCACGGATTATATACATTAAACCAAAGTAATTTCTTCATCTGAGACTCAAGCTGTAATCGCTCTTGGCCAATAACTATCTTTTATATTGCACTTGTATGAAGGGTGAGGAGGTGGTCCTGATTCCTCAGCTGTGAGCCTAGAAGTGGATACAATCCAATTAGCAGCCAAGATAATAATAACACTATCCAGTGAACTAATGCTGTGCCTCTAAATTGGTTCTTCTGCCATTGTTTAGGTTAAGAAACTCTAATCCTATAAATTTCTTGATTGCCTGTAGCTCTGATTATAAAAGCAACTTTCCCCACCTACAGAGTCAGAAATAGATGTCTGAAAATCAAATGTTATTTGCATTGCAGAGGCATCCCTCTGGTCCCCACCATTTCTCATTCTAGCATTCTCCTTTCAGGAGCTACACACAGACCTATCAGCTGTTTCTCTTTGTGCAGGAGAAAACAGAGACATCTATAAAACGATGTACCTGCGCAGTTAACCAGACAAAGCTCTTCACTTCACAGAAACCTATTGGAACAGCTTCTCAAAGCTCAGTGCCTGCTCCATGTGCTGTTGCTCTTCACACTGGAGTCAAATATACCACTGCCAACCTCAGCCCTGGCTTAACTGTGACATGGGCAAGAGGCCATAGTTGTCAGGAAGTTGGTGAATGAGGACAGTGAGAGAAATAAAGTTAAGGAGGCAGAAACAACTGACACTGCATGAAAATGAACCAGTTTTGCAACACAGGGAAACAGGTTTCTGGAGGGGAGTGGGTGAGAGGTGTGGGGTACGTGGTTTTCCCTGACATGGTGGTTGTTCTTCCCCTGATGATGCCACCTTCTCACCAAGGTGATACTGGTTAACTGGCAGGAATCCTTGACTTGCTCAAAGTAAAGAATCACTGCAGTGTGGGATTGAGGTTGCTTTAGCCTGCAGATGAAGCTTTTGGCAAATAGGGGATTTAGCTGGATCCAAAAGGTTAACTGTATTTGCCAAAGAGAGAAACCCTGCTTCTTTTTGATGATGCACACACAAAACACAATGAGGTTTTGTTAAAATAAATAGACAACCACTGCTCTGGAGGCTCTGGATGAGAACGAGCAACAGCAGCATTAAGCCACTTCAAAGCAGATTGAATGCAATTTTCACACCTATTCTTTTCTAATTAAGGTTAATTTGAAATCCAGACACCCCTCTTCTAATAATTTTATGGCAATATTAATTAATGGTATTGCTCTACAGCAGTAAGATTGCCATTTAGACCAAGATAGGTTAGAAGGACTAAAATATTGGAAAAATAATTGCAAGTTGGTCAGATGCAGCTGGGGGCCACCTTGATCTCCTGAACTGAACACACTGCACTTGGAAAGCCTGGAAGTGTGTGAATGAATTTCTCCCAGTGCAGACTCATTAGGGCTGGTTAGGTCAGCCTCCTGTATTGGAATGTAATAACATGAGCTTCCAAAGTGGGAAGAAACAATTGTCAGACTTCCATGAAAGCTGATAATTAAAGAAATTGCATTTTATTTGATGGAGAATATGAATTCAGACCAAGTATGCCAGGAAACATGGAGTAATATTTAGTGACTTATACAAGGTACAGTGAAGAGTTTAATTCCCATTCTCCTGATTCACTTTATCTCTGTCATGAGTTTAGCAGATCTCCATGCTCCTCTCTCAGCTGCTCTGATCAACATGGTGTGCCCACTCTCTGACCATCAATATTTCTTTTGCACTTCTGTGCGTAGCACAGATCAAACATCTGATTGAGGAAGAACTGGCAGATAGATGGGCAAACCTTGTGACCATTCCAGGTGGTTCTTGGGTTATTTCATCTACCTTCTCTTCATCCTATACATGGGCAAGTGCACACATCTCCCAGTCACTACTATACCTGTATGAGACTCACAGAAATGGATTGATGCACTGCTGATGGCAGGAAAGAAGGCATGATCTCAATTATCTTGGTTTTGAATTATGAGAGTATTTTTTTTCTGGTGTAAATTGTAATCTGCTTTTGTTTACTTTTTGTGTATAATTTTGCAGTTAGCCCAAACACATTGTGCAGCAATCACAGGAGAGAAAGTCAGAGTCACAACAATGTACTTTTAAGAAAACACTGGTATTGTAAAGTACTCAGAATTTCATGGTGTGTTTTCAGTAAGTGTTTTCATGGTGAGAGGCAGCTGAAGAAGCAAATTGGATTGCAGATGACCCAGGAAGTTTATCTATTTCTGGCTTTGCTATTCTTGTAGCCCTTTGTTTCACTTGAATCAGAAGAGATCAAGGTGACAGTGTTTTACATCCATGCTGTGCGTTTCCTGGTGGTTCAGGAAGCCTCCTGTGTAGACAGCACTTCTCAGGATAAACTGGACAATACAGAATCATGGAGTCACAAAATCATTAGGGTTGGAAAAGATTTCCAAGCTCACCAAGTCCAACCTTTGACTGACCATCCCCATGCCAACTAAACCACAGTACTAAGTGCCACTTCCATTTGTTTTTCGATCACTTCCAGGGCTGGTGACTCTACCACCTCCCTCAGCAGTCCATTCCAATGCTTAATCATCCTGTCAGGTGAGGAATTCTTCCTATGTCCAACCGGAGCCACCCTGGCACAGCTTGAGACCATGTCCTCTTGTCCTGTCACTGGTTGCTTGGGAGAAGAGGCCAACCCCCTCCTGGCTACACCCTCCTTTAGGTAGTTCCTCTTATTGTGACTCTTTTGATATTTTACACTGAATCTCCCTTAGTCAGCAGAAAAATGTCAGTCTGTCTGAGGGCACACCAGAGGCCCAGGCTGAGGGACACCAGGTCCCCTGGGAGTCCTGATGAGCAAGGCAGCAATGTCAATGGTTTGGAGGCTCAGCTCATAAGGACATTTGATTTTTTTAGAAACTTTCTTGGATGCTGTGAAATCCAAAATTTCAGGACAACTGGACTACAGGTGCTATATGACTTTCAGCTATTTCCTGTTTCCAGTCAGGCTGTAACCACAAAAGACAAATTGTGGCCTCCTAACGCCACTGATAACAGCAAGGCAAACAATGCATAATTGAAACACTCTTTGTAAAGGACAAACACAGAGATAAACACACTCCTGGATTCTACAAAACACCCAAAATATGGCTGAAACTCTTACAGCGGATCTTGTTTGCCTGTCCCCAATGCCAATGAGTTAGCTGTTTGATACTCTAACAAATACAATGAATCACAAGAAAAGAGTGGGTGGTTGCATTGGACAAAAGTTGCTCTTTATTCTGTGAAGAAATGAATCCTTCCAAATTCTATTTCTAAGCTATTTGTGTTTCAGAGTGCTCTCCTGCTTTTAAACACCTACGGACATAAACTAAGACTACTAAATAGGAATAATTTTGAAAACTTGGTTGAAGCATGTCTTTGAAAATGTGGTTCCCAAAAGATCAGGGGGACAAGAAGGAGCTGAAGCAACCTTTGGAGCAGCTGGCTCTGACCACAGCTATTGAGAGCTGCACTCTTCCCAGTATGGTTACACTGCTTTGACCGACCAAACACCAGAGGGGCTGACTGAGGCAGTGAGCAAAGGCAGTCACTTGATGAGGTACTGCATAACACAGTGAGAACAAGAAAAGATGCTTCTGGATTTAATGCTTAAGCTGAAGTCAGTGGAAATATGTCCGTTGGTTTCTGTGGAATTTGAATTATGATTTAGTGAGTAACACAAATTCAGGTTTTGTGTCACTGCTGCTATATCTGTTGATGAGAGCAGCTTGTAAGGAGGTCAGCAGAAATCAGTGTTAAGGCTTATCTCTCAATTAATGTGCTGAATGCTGGCATTAAAAGTAATCTTTCAGTTGGACAATACATAACCACTCAAGAAATACTGACAGAGAAAGTTCAGTGACACCTTTTCACTGACATTTATACTTACAGAACAGTGAAGAGAAGAAGATAAGGAGGGCAGCAGTCTACAGAAAGGAGAAAAGGCCATAAAAAAAGGGAGCATACACTGGAGAATATGTCACTTAATGAACAGTTGGAGACTGAAGTAAAATGTGATATTCAGGCAGAAGGTGAGTGTGAAGTCAAGAAACCAGGGAATATTTCAGAGAGCTCAGGAACTGAGGCAATGATCTTTGTGGTGCAGCTTCAGAACATGACAAACCAGAGGTCAATAAATATATGGTATTTACCTGCTGATCAGCAGCTTTGCTGACACCCGGCAAAGTTCACGGGGGGCAGCAAAGCAACCACCAGAATGGGATTACTTATAACCAGAATTCATTTGGGTAGGAAACACTAGAGGTTTCTCATTTAAAACCATGTGTACTTTGAAGGAGCATGGAAAGGTGAAACTGCCATGTTGGCTAAGGTTTCCAAAATGCCTGCAAAGCACTCTGTGAAGATCACTGTTATTATTGAACTATGTTATTATCCCACTGGTTCATGGAATTTGCAGCCTGGAATTAAAAGAAAAGTGGAGGATTATGGTGTATTTTAGAATTCCTCATATTTGTCATGTTTTCTTTTTGGAAACATAGAAAGGAAACTTCTGGGTCACCAAATATAATTCTTGGGTCCTGCAGGCAATCATGTTACCTAGAGGATTAATCTCCTATCAAACTCCTTGAACATATAATGACTGACTTTGCTAATGTTAATGAGAATTGCTACTCATAATTTGCATTTACACACTACTTAAGGATCTTGAAGTGTTCTTTCATATAATATACTCATTTTTATTACAGGCATATTGAATTTAAATGACTTGCCTAGGGTCTCACAGCAAGCCAACAACAGAATGACTCTAGTGCTCCTAGTGCTTTGCATTAAATCCTGGACATTAACAGCTCCCTTCATAAAGGGAGCTTTGTAGCTGTAGATCACCTCCTGGTGCTGATGAATCAAACCTTTTCTGATAGTGCAAACAAATCAATAAATTACTTGAACCCATGTAATGCTTCCCAGTATTTGCAAATCCTGACTTCCTGTGAACTTAGAAAACTGACACAAGTGTGAGAAATGCTTAGATAGCCTTTAGCCCATGACCAATTACGAAATTTTCACGCACCAAGTATGCACCTCAGATCTATATTTTCCATATGAATACAGCAGTAATCTCTACATTTGTTCCAGGAAAGCTTCAAAGCTTTCATTATACCTTGTGCTGTTGGAGGCATATGTGAAAACAAAAACCAAAACAAGAACACCCAAGCCCTGAAATCAAACCAACTAAACAAAAAAAAAACCCAAAAAACAAACAAACAAACAAAAAATCCGAAAACAAAACCACAAACCCAAAAGTAAGACTATAATAAACAAAATCTCTTAACTTTTCCAGTGGCAGAATTACTCTGACATGGGTATGATGTCTCCACTGAATAGCTTGGTCCTCATCAAAAACTAACTCTTAAAGGAGGAGGTGAAGCATCCCTTTATATATGGGTTCCTCTCTGTTAAGAAAGATGCAGTACCACAGAGCTACCTGAGTTTTCTGTCCATATCAATATTATTGTTGTCTCTAGCAAAGTGAAATGTTGGTATTTCCCTTTATATTTTGCCCTCTCCTCTATGCCTCCCATGGAATGAGCTTCAAATTGTACCCAATGATTTCAGGATACTATTTCCAAGCTTTTGCCTCTGGCTCTTTCTATGGGAAAAGAGCTGTTTTGTGGCCTGACACTTGCTGTAGCATCAGAGGAATCTTTGGGTAGACCAACAACAGCAATACTGAAACCACTCATTGAAGGAGTTCCTCCAACATGGTGGCAGCTAAGCTCTCACCTGTGGCAAATGGTGGCATTTATTTCTGCTGGGAATGTGGCTGGGCAGACGAATGTTAAAGAGTGCCTGCAAGGCCGCTTGCGCCGCTTGACCCTTGGCCAGCTTCTTGCTACGTCCTGAGCCTTCAAACGTTCTCCCGTCCACTCGCACGGCCATCACAAAGCTCTTGATGTGCTGCTTCTCCACCGTCTCCGAGAGGCAGACGTAGCGCAGGCCAGAGCGCAGCTCATTGAGCAGCACCACCGGGTTCTTCTCGCTCTCTGCTTTGGCCACCCTGTGCTTGCCTGGCTTGGCGTGGCCCACCAGGTCCAGCGTGTGGCACAGCAAGCGCCCGCGTCGGTACGCGGTGGAAAGCAGCTCGTTATTGACGGGGTTGTAGACCGAGAAGTCCTCGCTGTGTGTGGATGGTTCAAACTCCTTGAACAGAGTGTCTGGGAAGTCGGCCTGGTCAGAGGTGAAGTCCGTGGATGGGCTGATGCAGTTTCCCATGGCAAAGTGGGCTTGGCAGGCATTGGGGAACTGAACGAATGACTTCAGAGCTAACTCTGCGGCGCGCATTTTGGCTTTCTTTTTTGTGGGGCCCGTGCCTTCAAATGTAAGTCCATTTACTTCCACAGCAACAGCAAAGACTGGAGCATGCACTGGACCTGTCTGGGAAACCATTTTATATTGTAATCCTGGTTTGAGTTCGTGTAGCTGAACCAGAGCATTCTTTGGTGTCACTGACCATGAAACTTTCTTCCAGATAAGCTGAAGTTTGCAGAAATGGCCATTATTGCCTTCCTCTAAGGGTCTTTTTCTCTTACTGCTAGTTGTTCCCCCTCTTGCCCTATCAGTAGATGCTATTGGATGATCCTCCAGGTTGCCAATGTTTCGATTTTCCTTTACTTCTGCGCTGCTGGTACCTGTCAGTAAAGAAAAGAAACAACTCGCGTTATAATTACCATCATAGCTGACATTATGCCTAGGGCTGTTAGAATAGCCAAAGAGGAAAAAAAAAAGATAGAAATAGTTGCTAAGCCCTTTTTAGGAATTTTCCTTAAATATCTGTATAATGGTTGGTTTATTATTTCTAGCACAGCATTTTTTTGCATGTTCTGAATGTTTACTTGTCCTTAGAGGTCTGCTTCTATTAGTCATTAGCCTTCTGTTTTAAGAAAAGATTACATCATTCAAAGATGAAGCATAATGGATGCCATGTGACTTAAATGGCCTGCTGAATAATTACCAGTAAAATGTAAATAGTCTGCAAAATTCCCTTAGGATGACAATTGTTCTATAGTCCATGTGGGTGAATGCTTATGAACACATTATTAGAAATTAGAAATGATTCATAAACAGAAATTGGACCACTGCATTGAATAAACTATCTGCAGTGAATATATTGACCGTCTCTGTTCACACCATAGCCTCTTGCGTTGTCAACATCATGAATCCAGACTAGGAAGTGATCTGACACATCTTCATAGCATTTGAAACAATAATTTGGTCAGGACGCAGATCCCAGTTTAGTAAGTGAGTGCCTTCCTGTCAAATTCAATTGTAGATGCTCTTAGTTTCTGCATCAGCAACAACTAATATTGCAAAAGTTATAGATAAATCCAAATGAGACCAGGAGAAGCCAGAACATTATGATGAGAGCAATTGCTGATGTAAAGGATGATCCATGTGAAAGAAAGGCAACAGAAGAGAGTGACTGCCAGGAGTGCCAGGAAAGGAATGAAATGACAGTGGGGAGCTATGGAGGGAGCACTCTGTTGGTGAACGAGTGAATCCCTCACTGCTCTGGACCATGCTTGTGCAATGTGCTGCAAGGCAGTGCTCTGTGCCACAGCAGAGGCACAGATGAGAATGGAGAATCATCCCACTGATGTCCTGAATGAGACACAAGATGTGCTGCTGGCTAAATAATCATCCTATAAAATTCCTGTAATTTCTGATGAGTCAATTTAAATGTCTTGCATCTCTGAGACATCCTCCAGTCCTCCTGTGAATTCCTTGGGACAGAGACAAATGGAGGAAGTAAATATGGGTGTAACCAACCTACAAGGCAACCCATCCCAGGAGTGATGCACCTGATCTCTTTCCAAGCAGAGAGCCTGCCTTACTCCAAACCGTGCTGGGCATGGAGCCTTTCCCAGGTTTTGGTTTGTTATTGTCAGGCGGGATCATGCCACCTGCACAGGCATCAGTCCCCTGCACAGAAAAGGTCCCTGCGGTCCTCAGGGGACAGAGAATGATCCTCCCACTTTCTGTAGGGCCATGGCCATATTTGGTTTTCTCTCTACTCTGATAATATAAGTTGGCTGCAAGGAGGTAAAGGATGAGCTGCTGGCTAAGCTTTTAGAAACCTCTGCTGGAGTGCTGTGTCTGTGCTGCACCCCAGTGTTAGGCTAGGCCAACAGATGCACAGCAGCCTGTGGAGATTATGTGAAAACAACAATCATGATCAAAAATTTACTTCATATTCTGAAATGTTATACTTGTATTTAACATCAAAAGACTTTTTCCCATCAGAGGACTAAGTCTGCACTCATGCAAGTTGTTCCACAGAAAGAGGGTCACTGCTTAGACAGGAGTAATAATCATGGCACAAATGGGAGCCCATTGCAGAACTGAGTCTTTAGGCTCCCTCTCCTGAAGACCCTGCAGCACACACTGAGCTTCCAGGCTGGTCTATGTCTCACCAAAGTTATCACCAAAGAGCTCTCTTCTGCAGTGCTTTGCTGAGGGAGAACATGAACTGACAAATTAAGGTTTTAGTGACTAGTTAATTTTTACTTTCTGAAGGTAAGAGGATAGAATGAAGACAGGTAAGGAAGGAAAGAAAAGCATGAGACATACATAATAGAAAAAGAAAAGTTTCATCATATGGTATTCAGCTGTATAAAATATGACATCTTTAAACCAACCTCTCTGAAAATAAGACATTTAAAAGACCACGATAACTAAGGCACAAGGATAATGTGCTGTTTTCTCATTGAGTTCACAACTCTATTTATAGAGACTCTCTCTGAAGGGAAAAAGACTATCAGCTTTAACTTCCTCTATCCAGCTTGGCAGTGTTTCTGGCCATTTTCCTCATGTTTTCTTTCTAAAAGATTTCAGAAGATGTATTTTAGTTATGTGTATTTTTTTTAATGTAAAGGCAAAATATCTTGACGCAGATGTATTTTTTAGCAGGAAACAGGTTTTGTTATGTATTTCACACCTCCTCTCTCATCTTAACCTAATAGGTTTTTACAGAGCCAATTATGGTACATAATGATACTGTAGTCAAGAAGCATGAAAAGAAAGATAGCTCTTACTTCACACAATATTCAGCTTTGAAAAGAATTTGTATTGATTACGCACTGCTGAATAGGAAAACTCAAGAGGTTATTTGTGTTTATCATATTGTTTTATTCCATATGGTTTTTTTTGTTGTCAGAGAACTGCAAATTTGTGAACATGAATGTGTGACCTTAATGTCTTACCTTAACCACCCCCAATAAAACAATGTTTACCTAAACCATAAAAGAAACATTACTTATCTGTCTTAAATTGTGTCTATAAAATTGTCTAGTCCATCTTTTGGCCAACAGAGAGTTTGCCTTGATGAAGTGAAAAAAATGCAAAGATGCAAGTGTAAAACTTTGGGAGATCAAGCACAAAGGATATGTGGACAAAGTTGGCCATGCATGGTGATGACATGCCTGTATTTATGGTGTGTTTTGGCCTCATTACAGTGAAGAAAATCTGTGCAAGTATCCTTACAGCCAACCAGATTTCACAGCACCTGGTCCTTAATCGCCAGGAAACAGCTCAGTTCTTCCCAGATCTCAGGAGGAGCTGCAGCAGCCAAAAGTCATCATGGCCTGTAAAGCAGAGGCAGCCTAAACTCAGTGAGTGCCTCAGAAAGTCTGTGAGCCTGATGGGCTTGTGTGATCCCTGGCAGCTGCCAGGAAATGTGAAATTACTTTATACTTTCAGGTATCTTTGAAATAGGAAGTCTTTGAAATGTGTCTTTTATGAGACCTCTGTGTAGCAGACATAAGATTACCTCTGTAATGGTGGCACATGTACTTCTATTGTGAAAATCAGACAAAGCAGGCAAATGACACCAAACTACACAGGATAAATACTGTAAGCAGCTGTAATAGAACAATCAGAAGCAATTTTAGAAATGAAGAGTGCTAAAAGGAAAGGGGTAAGTCAGAGGATACACACAAGGAAAATGCAAAACTGTGGATCATTTTCAGTCTTGTTATTTCTCATAATGTCTTTGTTCTTGACTTTCCCAAATATATTCTTTACATTTGGGGAAAAAAAGATAATAAAGTATGGTTCTCCAATGATGAAAGGTTGGAGAATAATAAGACTGAAAGGGGATGAAGTTTAAAAAAAAGGGGAAGAAAAGTATAATAGTTTTTTTGCAATAGTTTCTATTTTGTTCTATAAGATTTCTAAAGAAATCCCACAGCTTTGCACTGTAATATTTCCTCAGTTAACTTTATTAATTGATTTTTGCAGTTTTACAGGCAACAGGAGACATTGTGATCTTGTATTTCTTTCAAGTAATTGAATGGGAGAAAGGAAGGCAGTTTGTGAAATATATTTATTTATGCACTATTCCTCAGTATTCTGACTGCTCTTTCATGTTTTTCTCCTTTTGGTCATTATGCACAGTAGAGTTAACCTAGAGAGTTTGCATCATCAAGAGCATTTCAGAACTATAATGCATCACTAGTAATGACACTGACTATGTCTCTGGGTCTTAAGGGCTCTACAGAACTAACCATCCGATACTCCACGCTACATTTGAAGAGATAATATTGTTCCTGTAAAAGGTTATTCTGCTGCCAAACCAACTTCTAGGGAGGATAGGGAAGGGAAGGTGGTAGGTGGCACCTTCATTTTTGCTGGCATTTTTACTATTGGACTACAATGGACACTACATTATTGAAAAGCTGTAATATTAAAAAAAGAATTCGCAATATCTATATTATAGCAAACTCCCGATTCGACTGATAACTCTGAGACTGGCAGTTACTGTCTTTAGAAACATTTAGTAAACACTGGATTGCTTATGTAAAGTACATTTTTGCTGTTCATCTGTATCACATTGACTGCAGATGTTAGAAGAATTGACTTTCACAATTCCTGGAATATTTGAAAGCAAAAATCTTGAACCAGGAGCAATAGGAATGAACCCAGGAGCCAGAGCCATGGCCTTTTTCCAAGGCCAATTCTGACATCAAATGCAATGTAGGGCAGTCTCCTCTTGCAAGCAAGATGGCATTTTCATACACTTAATGGTTCCTCAACCAAGAATTGGAAATGCCTCTGCTGGGATTTTTAGATTGATATTCTTGACTTTGGAATGATAAACTTGACGCTAACAATGGAAATTCCACTCTTCTCTCTTACATGAAGACACACTTATGTATTTTTAAATCTTTGTGTAAAACGTCTAGGTAAGCCATGATTTCTCTGATCCTGTGGAACACACCCTGGTGGCTCACAGGGTTCAGGTGGTTAAAACCAGTGTCATTAGATTTGTTGGTGTGTAACACCACACTGCAGAGAGAAGCATTACCAGTGAAAAAACTACAGGACTTTGCTTAAAGATGAAAAGTTTGTGAAAGGTGACTGCCATTGTCTTTAGCTGTTCCAGAATGAACATACTCTACCTTGCCCACCTAATTATCTGAAGTAACTGTGAAATCCATTTCTAGTACAGATCTTACCAATGAGGGAAATTACTCAAATGATCTAATGACCTGACTTAGATTGATACTCTCTGCCCCAGTTAGCAAGGAACTGCACGTAGCAGCAAATGTGGGCAGCCCATGGCAGAGACAGACCCAAGGACATGCCTTCCTGAATCACAGCCAGAACATTTTAGGCACGGGAGAAATCCAAATGATAGCAATAGAGACAGTTCTCAAAGCAAAAAATAATGCAATAGTTTTGGTGAGGGGTTGCCTGGAACTCTGCCTCTTGAAATGGGATATTCACTTTTTTCTTAGAGACAGCTGTCTGTCTCACAGTGTGAGGCTGCATCTCACACTGTGGAAACAAAAGCTCTGGGACCTCATGCTGTCTGAAGAGGAATTTGACCAACACGCTCATAACTGAACATGCTTCAGTACTTTGAATCTGAGTCTGGAATGTGTTGTTCAAGACTGCTGCAGTGGTTGAAATCAGTGTGTTGGGGACCATCAGCTCTCTCTGCAGACACTGGGGAGGTGTGTGCTGCCCTGAGCCTGTGCCTGTGGCAGCACTCCATAACGAGATCCCCAGGAATCATGCGCTCCTGCTGGAGGTACAACCTGGATTTAAAAGTATCTGTGGCTGATGATAACCTGCCTTGATCCCATGGCAAAGTGGGGACAGCACAATTAAAGATCAGGGACAGGCATAGGCTTGTAACATCATGAAAGGCAGACAGGTTTAAGCAGTCAACAGGGAATAATTATTCACTGTTTCATACAATCCCAGAACTAGAGACAGCAGGCTTGAAGCAATAAAATGGTGCACTTTTTGACAACACTAAATCAATCCTTTTTCCTGGCTGTTGTTGAGATCAGAAGTATCAGTGGGCACTGAAGAGGACTAGACAATTCTGTTGATGTCAAAGAAATATGATGATTCACGTGCAATCTCTAGCAGAGTAAATTTTTGCTAGGTGCTACAAGGATATGCCAAAGGGAGGATCCCCATTTAAATGTCCTTTTTCTCAAAACATCACTAACAAATGCTGACAACCATTTACAGAGCTAGGCTTCCTATTTCTAATCCTCTACAATTGCCTTCTGGGGATGAATAGGGTGGTCTTTTCCTTACATGTTCAAGATTAGACCTTGAGACAGATGATTACCCATAATTCCATTCCAAAGTTCATAGTGCCTTTGTCAGGTTTTTCTAGTATTAGTTCATTGATCATAACCCATAAAAATCATGTCTGTATGCTAATAATCACCTGTTGAAAATGCAGGTGTAGTTAAATTGCATGGCTCCCTTTGTAAGGAAGGCCTAAGGGAATGTGAAACAGGATTTGTATCCATTTCAGCTGGTGGAACTCTGCCCAGTGATACAGCACAGTAGGGGAAGCAGTGTTCTCACAGGATGCTCAGTGAGCAGAAAACTACGGGGATAAGCAACCTACTTCTCTACCTTGCCAGCATTCTCCTGGGCTTCTGTTAAATTGTTAACACGGAAGAAGGTTTTGCCACTTGTTCAGAGCAAATCTCTGAAGTTCTTTAAAATGTGGAATTACTCCAGAGGAACATGTGTGCTTTAGGCTTTAGTGGGATTTAGGCCACTATACTGCAAGTGAACACAGAAATATGGATGATTTTAAATTAATTCATATTAAAAAAAATAAAGATTCTAATAGTAACACCTAAAACGTTTTCTGTGTACCAAGAAATAAATAGCTGCCTTTTCATGGAGCATATGTTTGACCGGAGGGAGGACTGGGTAGGATGACCCTGAAAACAGTGACATTTGCTGTTTCTCTTTCAGAAAACATAGCTTCCCCTGTCCATGTGAGCTGTTTTACAGCCCACGCAGGCATGAAGCTGTCTTGGTGTTACAGAAGCAATAAGAAAATGGTGTTACAGTGTTTGGCTTGTACAAACTTCCTACATTACCTAAAAATAACTAAGTAGCACATTTGGGAACTATTACGCAGGAGGTGCCTGCACAAGCTCATCATGTGCATAATATGTTTCCTCTGTGTGTGTGTATACTTCTCATATGTCCTCCTGAAAATACAGCCTTCCTGGGAGCAATTCTGAGGGATTTTCAGGATTTTTTGCCTTTTCTGAGATCTGTAATTGCCTGCCTTTGCTGTGCAGCAGAATAGTGATGTCCATGTGATGCTCAGCAGCAGAAAATAGCAGGCTGTGCTTCTTCACTCCTCCAGCAGCTCTTCCCCTTGGTGATGCACCATGACCAAACCAAGGCAGATCAGCAACAACAAGGGAAAGACACCAAATTCCTCCCACTAAGTGGCTCTAACGGGGCAACATGGCAGCATGTGTCTGGCTGGAAAAGAAACCAGTCTGGTAGGTGATACTAAAACATTGCTCATTTGGTTAAGAAAGCTCCCCTCCCTTTATTTTTTTAAAGATTCAAGTTGTGTTACAATAAGCAGGCAGGGTAACACACAATAACTGCTTCTAGGTGACAAATGGAAGGACTTACTGAGGGTTATTAATTCCTAACTGCCACTCTCGGACTTCTTGGTATTTGGAAGGCTTCTCAATTTCAAACCCAGCAGGACTTTCCTCCAGCTCTACAGTCATAGGCTCAGACAGTTGGCTGAAGTGTAAGAGCCCAAAAGAACATTAATTAGCCAAGAGTGGTTAATTTTTAGGTTATAACTGGCTTATATAAGCCTGGTTAATAATTCTCAACTTGATGGTTCTGTGCAGGGCCAGGAACTGGCCTCGATGACCCTTGTGGGTCCCTTCCCCCTCCCTTCTGTGACTTCACATGGGGACTTGCCAATAGCTGCAAAACCTCCTTTCCACAATTGCTTCTCCACTGTAGAGATCTTATTTTCGAACTTTATTGTTCTCTGTAGAGAAGAGAGACTGCTTACTTAAATTGTCTTCATCCTCCATGGTGGTCGGGCCAGGGCTCAGGTACTTGAAGGGTGCTATGAAGGTTGACAGTATGCTTAACTTTTCTAGAAGAAAACAGAAGGAAAAAATACACACAAAATCAGTACTCAGTCAATGCAGTCACATCTACTTCACACTTTTTCTCAGGTCAAAACATCTTGGTAAGTCTGTTTGGTTTTAGGACATGAAGGAATGGCCTGAAGTTGTGTCAATGAAGGTGTAGGCTGGATATTAGAAAGAGGTTCTTCCCCTAGATGGTGTTTGGGCACTGACCCAGGGCAGTGGTCACAGCACCAGCCTGACAAGAGTTAAACAAGTGTTCTCAGGCACTTGATGTGACTCTTGGGGATGGTGCTGTGCGGGGCTGGAAGCTGGACTCAGTGATCCTTGTGGATCCCTTCCAGCTCAGCACATTCTGAGATTCTGTGACTCTACAGTACCACCACAGTTTACTCAGGCATTTATTACTGAACTCGATGCATTTATTACAGCTGGCACATGCAAACACGAAACACACATTCCCCCTGGTTTCTGCCCCCATGCAGTGTTTCTTGACTGTGCTTCCCAGCAATGGTGCCCGAGCACTGCAGAGTTGGGGATGCTTGAACTGGTCCAGCTGGGAAAGGGGTAGGCAGTCAGCCCTGGGAGGAGGGACATGAGCCCTGCTCTAACAGATGAGATCATCTACTTCCCTTGTATCCCCTTCCTAACAGAGGCTGAACTAGAATTTTTAAGAGGAAACTCAGTGGTGGATGGCACAAAAGATTACCGTGGCTTGTAATTCTACCAGTTTTGGGTAGGATTTTTGGAAAACCCTTATGCCCCAGAAAGCTGTTGTTCACACAATGAGAACACTATCTGAAATCCCTCTTGTGCATTCATATTAAGTGCTTTTATCTGTGGTTTCTGTTTATCCTGCAGATCGTGTATGGCAGAGACATTTACTTCCAGTGCCACGATCAGACTCTGCATTAGAGGCCAGGGCATATTCAGCAAAATGAGAACTGATACTGACTTATACTAGGTCAATATTTGGCTCAGGATTTATCTACAGAGAAAAGCTGAAGTTAACAAAAAAAATAGAAATAAATATATATTTAAGTGTTTTATTTCCTTTGATAACTAGTTTGTTTAGCTGAACATTTATTTTGTTTAGGCTAATTCCTTCTGACACTCTAGGGGGACTTTATTGAGGACTAACAATAGCAGAGAGTCTACTTGACAGAAGAAACAGAAACACACCTAACAAAGGTGATCCACAGCTTTGAAGAACTTTGTTGCTTTCCTAAAGTACTTCTCTCCTTAGAAAGCCTCAGCTATGGCTGAGGAAATAGGTGCCTGAGGCTCACCTATTTTGTCAGTGAAAATGCTCTGCATCCTGCACATTGTGAACAATGTTGGCCTCTCATCCTGTGTCAGAAGCATCAAAATAAGACCAAGAATGCAATCTTTGAAGTGACATAAGAAAAAGTATTTCCATGGTAAATTTCTTTATCATTGAGAAAATACTTCTCTGAATTTCCTCAAGCTCCCTGTCTGTTGAAGTACACTGGTCTAGAAGGCATTCCATCTGAAGAGCTCTTAAACTTTTTCTGCTAGCTTTTTGGCCTGGTTCTTCCTACATTTGCAAACAATCTTTGCTCTTGTTAAAGACTGTTATCAGAACCCATCAAAAATGACTGCATATGTTTGCCCTTGGCTGGGTAACATTACAGCTCAACTCTATTAGGGGAATTCACTGTAAAAGCTGACTGCTCTTTGTTAAGTAAATACAATAAGCAGAATAAAAGATTGCCTGAAGAAAGCCTTTTTCCGTCCAGAAACCTTTCAGCCCAGACTAATATGTAATTAGAACACAAATTAGCCTCCTTCAATTGCAATTTCATTACGGGATTGCAGTGATGTCAGGAACCAAAAGAATGAAGCTATTTATGAATGCTATAGCCAGAAATTTTCCTAAGTGAATCCTTTGACACTTTTTTTGCTAAGGCATTGCTCACTGAGAATTGTGGTCTCTGTATGACATCTCACTGTGTGTGAGACTGCTGGGTTGTGATCCTGATAAAGGCTGGTATTCACTCCTGACTTTCTTAACTGGTTTCTTTGATTGAAGTGAAAAGAGCGTAGGCTTTTGGGACCTAAGCCAAAGGCTGCATTTGGTAAGGGAAATGCTTCAGATGACAGACACAGGATCAGGGCAGCCCTTGGCTGTAGTACCAGCAGTGACTGTTGTGTCTGGGTACTGAGATCCTAAAGTGTGTGTACTGCACCTGTGCCTGACTGCTGAAAGTTGTCAGACCTTCAGGATTAACCCTCAAGGCACTGATGTCACACACAAACCTAAATCTTCTTTCTTGAGAAAATATTCTTACTTCTCATAGAGAGTTAACCCATTAACCAAGCAATATGGAAGTGCTTTCTTGCTGCAGTGGCTAATGCTTACTCCTGCCACCAATCAAAATGCAAATCCATGTATACTACACTATTGTTAGGCAAAGGGATATTTTATGATTTAATATTGTGTAATTGATAGGTGAAATTTAAAATATGAATTTAAAATTAATAAATTTAATTTTTAGTTTGTCTTAAGGGGCCCTTTAACCATCTTAAGCTTTTGTTGGTACTGTTTTCCACCTGTTCCCCAAGCCCTTGCTGGTGACTTCACTTTGTGTGGCAGAGAAACAGGATGTAAAATTTGCTGTATGCTTAGAGCAGCAATGGATGGGT
The DNA here is from genome assembly GCA_013400315.1 of Bombycilla garrulus. Taxonomy (NCBI): domain Eukaryota; kingdom Metazoa; phylum Chordata; class Aves; order Passeriformes; family Bombycillidae; genus Bombycilla; species Bombycilla garrulus. The sequence goes on along the minus strand of VXBU01003347.1, from coordinate 193,488 downwards.
TTGTGCCAACCAAACATAAGCAGGTCCTAATAACAGGATATAATTCTATGAATACCAATGATAAACTTTATAATTCAATATGTCAATTCATTGGCTAAGCAAGGGAACATTTAGTGTGTGTCTGGGAGGAGCAGGAGGGCAGGGTTTTGAGTAAGCTCTGTAAAAAGAGAAGAGCTGTAGTATACACACTGCACAGATGAATTATCGACCCAGTGAAGGAGGAAAAGATAAATGACAGAATAATTAAATGAAGGTATTTACAGGGAAATAGTCAGGTTAGGTTTAAAATTATTGGTGTTATTGTGCACTTCCATCTTTGGCACATTATCTCCTGTCGCTGGACAGACCATGAGGCACTTCTGCTTTATTACCAATGGTGAAATTCAGTGTTAATTGTCAAGATTAGGAGACTTCTGTAGTCACACTTTATGGTTCCTATGTAGGTTACTGCTCATCATAATTAGCCTTGTTTCCAGCAGTTTGATGAAATCTTACAAATAAGAATCAAGGACAAGGTTACACTTGAAAAAATCATAGGGAGAAATACCTCTAAAACCTCCTTCTCTCACAGTCATTTCGTTCCATGATTCTGCTTTTTTTTTCCTGTTTTTTTTCTCCCTCCAAAAAGAAGCAATGACAGGTAGCCCAAAATTAGAGCAGCTACTTTTACTTTATAATTGTAAATGTTCTCTGTATTTATCTGAGGAAGTTATTTTTCAAGGTTAGGAGAGAGAGTTTAAGCGGGAAAAAAAATAAAAGAAGACATTTCAAAAACTCTTTTCTGCAGAAATGCAGAATATATAACCCTATGCTTATGAGAAGTTGCACATGAAGGTATTATTGCTGGCATTACAGTTGTACCCAAAGCCTCTGACGCCATGAAGAAGAGATTTCATAAGGTAAGGACCTATGTGGATACAAAGAAAGCTTTATTTACAATGGAAATTGAGAGACAAAGAGCAGGTATAGTGGAATTTATCTCTAGCTACCCTGGAACACTGTTGCAAGATGATAGCATCATATTTTGTAGTGCATTCACTATAAAAACAGTCTTCCAAGTGAAAATCTGCTCCAGTACTCTAAGCCCAAAAATCATCATTTGTTCTGAAGAGAAGCCTATTATAGGAAGGAAACCTCACTCTTCTGTTCTGGGATGGGAAAGGATTTCAGTTCACTATTCCAAGGATATATTTTCCAGCAACAGCAAATAGTTAACATTGAATCATGAACAGTGTTTTAACAGTAGCCATAAAAATAATTTAAATAAAAAACCCCACAGAACAAGGTATGCATGGCATGAAATACAGAAAATGCTTTAGTACAAATCATTCAGCAAAGCCTGGTACATAAGGCAGGCAAATTCCCACTAAAAACCTGCTTTTTTTTTGTGAAGTCGCTCTTGCCCTGGGGATGCAGTCAAAAGGCTGGTCACAGGTCCTGTAAATACACTTTTATGGTGAAGACATGAATGCACATATACAGCTATAAACACATTCCTGCCCTTCATACCTATCAGTATTTGAAGGGCACCAGACAATACTGCTTGATCATCAACTCTGGGGAAGTTCTTTCACTCTCAATCACCAGAATAAAAGCAACAAGAACAGCAGGAGCTCAACACTTTTAAAAATCAGCCCTTATACATGTTGGACAAATTGTTTAGCTTTGAGAAGAGCAGACTGAGTGGGGTCATAACAGCAGCCTGCAAGCATATAAAAAGCTGCTGCATGGAAGAAAGGAGCAAACTGTGTTCCATGTGCATTAACACAACTAGAAGTAATGGACTTAAATTGCACCAAGGAAAATTCACTTTAGACATTAAAAAACCCTTCCTAACAGTAGAGATAGTGCAGTGCTGGAATAGCTTGTCTGGTGGGGAGGTGCTGAAGGGCTGTAGGGAGACAGCTGGAATCTGCAGGGGGTAGCCTTTCCTTTATAGAAAGGGCCCATCCTTTATACTCTCCCATCTCGACAGACTCCAGCAGAAAAACTTGCCCTGACCATGAGATCCTGCAGCAGGTTCGAGCTCAAACTTGGAAAAGTGAGTACTGTTTGCTATCTCTGAGCAGAAGTTTGTGGCATGCTCTTTTGCTTGGCAGCTAATGAGCACTATTAATAATTGTTTTTCAAAAATGCAACTTTCAAACACAAGAACAATTAGGCAGATGGATACCAGTGGTTTGCCAGATCAGCGTTAACAATGTTTTACTGAATTAGTGTCATTCTCATATTCAAATTGATCACCATAAGCTACTTTACTTGCCAGAGTATTCTTCAATAGTATTCTTTTAAAAACACAATGCAGACATTATAAACCAGTCCTAAGTAATTAATTTGGTTTTTGTGGAGTATGAAATCACTCAGGAAGGGACAAATACGATGCAATAGTGTAAACTCAGCTGCAAAACCTCTTGAAAAAAAAAACTTTTTTTGTTTTTTCTCTAAAGCAGTATTTGCAGCTACTCAAAGAGTTACATTTTTACAGTTGTGTTTAGCCTTGATTTATTTTGAAAGGAAGGGGGGATACAGGGAAAAGGGAGGCTGCACATCAGGAGATGATTCTTCATCTTCCTTCCCATATCTTAGTCAGTTTAGGCTTGGGTAGATACTGACTGACTGGATGAAGAGATTCTTAATGCAAAAGAAAAATATGGCAGATCTGTGGGGAAAATAACAATGTGTTTAAACCACAGCATTTATTGAAAAGATTCACAGCCTTTTAAATTATGGTGTGCATAATTCAGCCACCATGCATGGTGGCCACCATGCTGCATCATCTAATCTAAGCAGGCAGTTTCTAGGTAGGGAATTACTTGCATGGTGTCAGAATCAGCTCTTACAGCTGAGTTTGAGAACCAGCTGTTGAATCAGGTTTCTGAGTGTGAAGGGTTTAGCAGCATTGCCCAAGTGCTTTTTGCTTCACAGGCAAGTAGTCAGGCTCTGTGTGATGCTTTTATATACACACTGACAAGGCTGGGCTGGGGTCCCCATGAATTACCACCACTGTTCCACTGGGGCTGGGAGGGTGTCTGTCCATCCCCTCCAGCCATGTTTAAGTTGGTAGTGTGGCTGCCCTAAACCCCTTTAGGGGGCTGATGTTTCTGTAGACACAGACACACAACGAGCTCCAGTTTGGTGCCTTGTACGGGATAAGTTCAAGCCTACATATATTTGCAAGGGCCATTCCTGCTTAGTTTGTGTTTTCTTCTCTCAGTCCTACACTGTGAGGTCTTAAATTGGAGCTCTGCTGACATCATGGGCCCTTGAGAGCCATCAGCCAACGCAATTGGAACAGCAGGCCTGGCTGAGCAGTCCAAGGGGGAAAAAAGAGCCTTTGGACTGGAGAATATGAAAGGGTTAAAATATGTGGGACCGTTCCTGTCTGTACCTGTGACACTTGGCACCCCCGAGAGTGTGGACTTTGAGGTGGACAGTTACTAAAGGTCTGCTTTTTGTAATTGGTTTTCAATCCAGAGCATTTGCTGTGATATCCCACCCTGGCCCATGTGGGAACTGTTAAGGAAAGCTTTTCTTGGAGGTAGCAGAAAAACATGCAGAGAGAAAAACCTTGTGGTTGAATATGATTTTTGAGTGGAACAATTTTTTTTAAAAAACAGGGACAAAAGGGACTATTCAGATTGAGGTATCTGGTAACTAAAGGGAATACAAAACCTGGGAATATTTTGGTAATCAGCATTACAGGTGCTGGTTTTCAGCTGCTCAAAGCAGCCTTGCTGTGCCTTGAGTTAGAAGTCAAAGGTGTGAACCTGGAGCCATGAAATCTTCCTCTGAAACAGGGCAACAAGCTATTTGGTACAATGCAGTGCCCAGGCACAGAAGTACCTGCCTGCAGGTTGAACATGGCTTGCCAAGGGCAAAGGTCTTCTGTAAATAGATCTACTTGCTGCCTGTATAATTTTTTTTATGTAGTGCTTGGAGCAAGAATATCTTTTTGCTCTATTCTTGTTCGGTGCTTAGCAGAATGGGATCTATGTCCAAGATGAGAGCTCTGAAATGCAATTATATTAAGCAGCAATAACAGTTTATGGTATTATGATACTGCAGAGAACACCGAATGTGAAACATCAGTTAGCTCAGGGGCCTGGCAGCTGGACTAATCCTCTGTGCATCCTGTCCCAGCTGTCTGCTGACCCAGAACTGCTACCCTTGGAAAGCTTTTGGGGAAGTTGTGTGAAATGTTTTACCAGGGCCAATCCAATACCCAGCAGGCAGTGGCAGGTCCATGCCCTGTGCTCTGGCCCCTCTGCAGCCCTGCAACTCACCAGGGTCTCCACACACAGCTGCACTCATTTACTCTGAGGCCAAAGTAACTTCTGGCTCATCACTTAGGAAGCAGAAAGGACCAGCAAAATCCCTGTGCATATGATTTGTATGGATTCATACAACATGGTCTGAGGTACATGGGGATATGTTTAATTGATCATATCATGCATTAGGACATAGTTTATTTCTACACTGCCATGTCCTGCAGCTCTCCTGCATTTCTGGAATGTGGGGAGACAGTGGGGTTTAGCTGCAGATTTATCACATGAATTCAAATAGGCACTTGCATAGACAAATCTCAGGGGCTGTCCTTTGGTATTCTGTACCAGCCTACTCCAAACTCCTTCACCATGAAAGACCTCTGCCAAATGAAACATGTTGTGTTGTGAAATATTAGTTTCTTATTACTTCCAGTAAAGAGCAAAGTAAGTAAAAACACAGGGTGGTTGATGGATTTTTTAATAAGAAAGGCAATGTGTCTGTGTTTTGTTCTCTGTTAGATTCCTTGGAAATCAATTTGAAATCTAGTTCAGCCTAGTAAAATTAGATCTAAAACTATTTAATTTTGTTGCAAGAGTGTTTCTCTCTCCTGATGCCTTGCTTGAGGAGACACAGAGATAAAAACTCTTGAGTTATTATCAGTTCATGTGCATCTGTCTGCCTGTGGAGTGTACTATATTATATATTTCTAAGTGATCTGGCTGTGGCTTGGAGATGTCAGTTTAAAATCCACATTTTAGCAAGCTTCTTATGCTATTTGAACATGCATTTTGGAAATATTTTTATTTTGCATTCTATAAACAGTGACAGGCTTTTATTTCCTCCTTTTTTTATCCCTATTTTTTGGGATGTCATCATTTTAGCAAACAGGAGAAGCACAGAGAAAATAATAGCATGAAACCCACCAGTTCCCAACATGTGCTGAATAGAGATGCAAGACCACAAAAATAGCCAGTGGAATTAGTAAGCATACAATAAATCAGTGTGATTAATTATGACTACTTGATTGTATGCGAAACAGTATTATCAAACAGTATTATCAAAGAGAAAAGTCTTCAGTCATATGGGTAACTAGTACTAGGGTGAATGGGTTAGTTTTTCATCAGGCTGTGTCAATGTACAAATCCGCACTACTTAAGGAGACTTTGCTAAGCTGGAACAGAAAAATATATGAAAATTCTTGATTTGGGTTAAGAGGTTTGCCTATCACTAATTTAAACCTGTAAACTAAATTATGATTATGTGGAATGTGAGTGGTCTAACCCAAGTAAGAATACCACAGTTAGTAAAGGTATTTAAAAGGATGCCTGGAGCCAGTGGAGCTGAGGGCTGGGGAGCAAAGCAGCTGCCTTTGCAGGCAGTAGTACAGACTAAGGCTCAGCACTGTGCATGTAGGAGGACAAGGAGGATACAAAGCTTTGTGCTGCACTACCTGATTTTGAAGGGTTTTGCCACCTTCTGAAGCCAGCAGTCCACTAAAGTAGTTAAATTCTAAGGTGGGACTGAGCTGTTATCACCAAGTTTCAGTTTTCCAAACTCTGTCTCCAAGTTCAGCCATTATCTGGTTTAAGAAAGGCTAGGAGGGACTGATCTCATTGGCACGGATGTGTACAAATAAATGCCAAAGATACAAATGCAATAAAGCCCTCCCAGCAGGTGCCTATTGATTTTACCTGCGGCCTGGACTATTGATTTAGGCTAAAAGACTAACTTGTAGATGTCCAAAGTTAGGAGACATGATTTCTGCGCTCCCTTTCCGGGAAATCCTGACTTGTGTTCTGGTGGATGTTACCACTGCCTGTGGCTGGATTACAAGGTGCAGAGGGGGACTTCCTGCTTCCCTGAGCAATGCAGCACCTGCAAGAAGGATCTTCTATTGACATGTTTTCTTGATATTTTCAGTCCTTGATCTACCACAGGTTTGGGTAATGAACTGAATGGTATGTTACTGAAAGGGGGATCAAAACTCCTTTATGCTCACAGAACTCAAAGAACTGCTAACACCATGAGTTACAACATGGAAAAACTGTAAAGATATTTGTGTAGGTGCAATATGGATGAGCAGCTAAGTATTTATTTTATATTCTGGGAAATGATAGTTTCGCTGTAAAGTGGGTCACCCAACACGAGCATAGCAATGTGCTTCATCTCAACACAAACAACTCTTTTAGCTCTTTTAAGGTTTCGCTTCCTGACCTTTGTTAAGCCCGCAAATGCAAATGCAGATAGAGCTGTCCATCTCCTTTCCAAAACAGACTATGGGACTGATAGTCCCAGCTGAGTGCAGACACTGCCTGTGAGCACTCCTCTGTGAGCTGTAACCCTCTCCCTCCCAAACTGAATACCTGCTTAAACATTAGGAAGTGAATGGCCTGCATCAGAAAGCTCCAGTTGGCAATTGGTGGTGACAGGCTTTTTAAAATCTCTTCTCTGTTCATCTTCCGTAAGCAGCCAAGTATGACCTCTTCCTCTTGTACTTCCATAATAATAATAATAATGCAGATTTAATCTGATTCCTGCCCTGATTTATCCTTGGTAACATGAGGCAGTCTTGTGTTAACTAATCTGTTTGTGGGCAGAAAGTTAAAGGCATTACTGTTACAAGTTAGGGTGATAATAAGAGTGCTGAGACTTGCAGGGCAACATGCTACTGACAGAAGTCAGGTCTGCTAAGTGAGCCAGTTATTTAAGTATTTAGGCATTTAAATTCTCATTAGACCCCTTGGGGGCTGAGACAGCAGGAAGGAGTTAGGGGCTATCCTGGGTCTGTCCTGGGTGTTGCTGGTGTTACAGTGCCTTTGACTATAAAGCAACTCCTCCAGCTTCACCTGGTAAGGCATGAGCCTCCAATATTTACTAAACTGTCCATCACAACTTGTAGAGAGCCTTAAAGTCTCAGGTCACCACTGCTACTTTGTTAGTACTTTCTTTTTACTTTTTCAGTCTTTATTCAATCCTAGGACAAATGGCTTCAAATCTTTTCCTCAATTAAGAGTGGTGACAAAGGAAAAGTTTGCTACAGCTTTACAAAGAAGGCCAAGTTCTCAGAGTGATGCAAAGGGAACTTGACACCTGACTCCCATCAACAATAATAATGGGGGTTATGCATCTAACGCTTTCTGCATTGTGCTGACATTGTACCCTTGAATGTTAGTACAGTTCAATAATTCTCCAAAGATGAGGCAGCTTATTTTCTCTGCCATTGCTGCTTTGCTGGCATTTTTATGGCATTCCCAGAAGTACTACCTGTCAGAGATAGTACTTCCAAGGATGGCATTGCTTTGGGGTGATTGAGGATTGATGTAATTAAAGAGAAGGCAGTCTACTGCTTGCCCATGGGTATTTTATATTAAGCATTTCACTGCACAGCTACAATTGATTATTTAAATGATGACAAAGTTGGGCTGCTCTTTATGAGCAACCATGATTCAAACCATGAATTCAGGGATGTGCATCCTCTATTTTATGTTCAAAATTCTGAGAGTGCTGCAGAAACAGAGCTTTCTAGGAAAACTGCAACCTCCTCAAGAGCCGTTTATCAAAGGAAGGTGTTCCTGCCCGTGGCAGGGAGTTTGGAACAGGGTGACCTTTAAGGTCCCTTCCCAACCTAGACCATTATATGAATAGCACCACTGAAAACTTGCAGAAACTTGCCACAGGGAGGCATAGTTCCAGTCACATCTAGGGACAAGTAAGATCCTTATCTGGGAATAACTGGAAAATAATAAGAAAAAGAAAATATAGTATTACATCATTAAAGAAATCCCCCGGTGCAGTTGTTGTTGTCTTAAGGATTATCTGATTAAATCTACACAGGCTTTTGTGCATATCAACATCTGGAGCAGGCACTGTAGGCTTTCTTTAGTAGTCAGTGAAGAAGTAGTCAGTATAGCCTATGGAATTAAAGAGCATTAATTTCCTCCTAAGGTAAGTATGTGTTAGTTCTGCTCTGTAACTTGAACATATTAAAAACCACATGAAATATCAGACATATTATTATCTCAGTGTTTACCCCTTAACAAAATGATGAAGTGTTGAAATCCAACAGGAAGGCTGCTCTTTAACACTGCAGACAGAGTTTGCTAAGGATAGTCTGGGAACACAAACCAGCTCTTTCTTTGTGCAGAAAGAAGAGGAATCTGTTTCTTCTCTTCCCTGCTATAATGTCCATAAACTCCAATTACATTTATAACTTTGCATTAAATGAAATATGTTATTTTACATAAGCACTTAAAAAGTCTATTAAATATCCAGTAACAGTTTTCTTTATTCCCTTGTTAGCAGCTGCCATAGCAGCAGGACTCACACGAGAATGAAAGTGATTTAGTGCATTGATTTGCAGTTGGCACAGCCCTCTGTTCTCAAACAGAACTGATTAGCTTAGCAGGAAAGTGCCATTTACTTTTTATCGTGTTTCTTTCCTTCTCATCTCCCTTCAGTGGCTGCCAAGAGGAACAGAAGAGCTGTAACCTCCTGAGCAGGTTACTTACTTTCTTCAGCTCCAAATTCTGCAATTCTGAGGACTAATTTGTCTGGATAATGCTGTAGCATCAATAGAGATGCCAGGGTTACTGCTTTGGTGTACTGAAAACTCAGGTCCCACTGAGGTCTTTCAGACTCTTTCTACACAAAATTAACCCTGACTATGAGAATCCCCTATGTCTCCAAAAGTGCCATCTAAACCAAGATTTTAGATGCTTTTTCACCATTTACTGGTAAAACTAATAGGACAGCAAGGCAAATTGTCTAGCTGGAAAGGTTTCTCTTGAGTATCTCACTTCTTCATAAACTGTCTGTATGGCTTGTCTTCTAATACATAACATTGGAAGGACTGTGTGCACACTTCTGCACCTCTGATCTTCCATGTATTGAAGCTGCTAGGGAAACTCTTGATTCACTAGCTAAAGGTAAAGATTTTCTGCAGTGCAGAATGACCAGTAGCTGCAATAAAACAGTGGGAGTCATTGAATTAGCAATTATTTTTCCTTGAAAACGAAGTCATGACAAAAGTTCAGTTTGCTTTGGCTAAGACTCCATCATTTCAGGGGTCAGATCCTCAGCTGGACTGAGTGCCTGCAGCTTTATTGAACTCCATGAGCATACATGGAGTCATGCCAGCTGAGGTCAGTGGAATAACACTGTTTCAAATGTTTCAAACCAGTTATGGTTCTGATCCCATAAACTCGTCATGACTATCCAGTCTCATTAGTACTTTTCACTTCTCTCTCAAACTTGTCAAAAATTCAATGATGCCAAATCTTCTTTGAGGTGTTAGATATTTCCAAGTCTGTTTCTACAAAAAATAATAGGGAAAAAAAGAAGCCAAAAGGAAAGGGTGGGAGGCTGAAAACCTGGTTCAGAGTTATTTCTGGAAACAAAGATTAAAAGATGAAGAGGGGAGAGAGAATCTCCTTCCTACTTTCTAGCTTCAATTCACTCAATAATATTAATCCTTTTGGACTCTTTACAGTTAGCAGAGATGAAGAGGCTAATCTCTGTCTCTTCTACACTGGAGGCTCCATTAGTTCTACTAAATAGCTGGTGCAGCACCAGAGAAAGAAGTACATAAGCATTTACCTCCCTTCTCCTTTGATCTCAGCAAGAGATTATAAAACAGCTCCCATATTCTGTTCTTTCATTTTAAAATGCAAAGCAATCTGTAACTTTCTTCCCTTTGGCACAGGAAATCCTGGTGAGGAGAGGGGTCTTTTACTAGAAAATGTATAGCTCACACTTTTCAAATGTATCTAACTCCATTAGTCATGTGAATTCAGTCTCTTTTATTCCCCCATATGAGCCATCTTTCCTCCTTCTACAACAACAAAGAAAATCCTCTTTTCTGGTAAAGCAGGAGGTATTTGAACTTCACTGATTCAAAAGACTGCAGTATCTGCCATAGCTAATGAACTCCTGGCAAACCAGGGGTGTGCTGACAGGGCAGCATGACCACAGTCCTCTCCTAAACCACCAGAAAAATAAAAGCTACCTCTTCGTAGGACTTAAAGTACTGCACATGTGGGTGTACTCATTGTCAGCAAAACCTTACTCTCTTGGTGCTGTGTACTATTTGTTTTGCCACTAGTGGCAAACTTTAATAATCATGAATTGAATTTTAGGATAAAATGACTCATGCCTTAAACTCCATTGATTGCAAAGGGACGTGGGCCTGGCTCAGATACAGAAGTAAACATTTGGTCAGATAAAACCAACGTCATATGTCTGGTCATCCGCAGGTCTCTCACACTTATGTCTGTGAAATGTCCTCCTTGGCTGTATTCTGGATTTTCTTCCTGTGAAAACTCAGACCCAAGGTGATAGAGGAAGGGAAAATAATGGCACCGGATTGTAGACAAAACTTGGTGTCAGAAGGTGGCTGAGGGTCATACCTACAGCTGGATGGCATAGAAATACAGATAGAGGAACACAGCTGTGGCCTCCAAAGTGGATCCTGTAACCCTGTATCAGAGCCTTAAAGAATTACTTAGGTTTGGAGAGCATCTAGCATCAGATGCCTCAAAAAGGAGCACACAGCTGACACTCTTAATGTGTTTTTCATGAAAGTATTCAGCAATAAACACTGAAGATTAGAGTGTATCCAAAATCTATCCCCTTCAGGGCTTGGGGAACTGGCTCGTGGTTACTGGGAGAGACCCCTTCAGTTTGGGAACTTTTCCTGAGGACTGATGTCCAAGCCCTGTCTTTCAAACTGGTGGGAAGTGGGAGCAAGGATCACAGTCTTTTGAAATGGGGTAGCTGTGGGTGACAGTGAGGGCAGACCCTTGTACTCAGGTGACATAGTCACTGAATTTACCCAGAGCAGGACTTTGTCTGGACTAATGGCCCTGGAAAGGCTGTGGGCAGGGTGGGGGAGCCCATCAGTGCCCCAGGGACCACACAGTCAGCACACTGTTAGCACAGTCTGGCCACCTGCAATGCAGTTCCCCTTCTATGTATATTTTAATGCTGTTCTACACACATTTTAACTTTTAAATTTGACTAGCGGGTTTTCAATATGGGAAAAAACAATTACAGATATTTAACAGTAATCCTACTCTTCTCCACTGCCACTGGAAGGCACTAATCCACCCAAAATACCAATTCTTGCATCAAACACACACTTAAGGACCATGCTCAGTGAGGCCTCGCTTGGCTTCCAAGCCTTTTGATTAAACTATGCTGGGTTCTGATCCACAGCAGACTGTGAACTTCCACCATGTGTCTTCCTCTGTGACCACCCTGCAGCAGAGTTGGAGGCACAGGAGCAGGGCCACCCCCACTGGCACTGGATCACTGTCCTGGGCACAGCCCTTGGCTGATGGGTGGCAGTGAATGGGCCCCCAAGGAGCTGGCACATTTCTGCTGGCAGCAAGTGCCAGAGCAGGGAGGGGCTCACGGTGCCACAGGGCTCATCTGCAAAGCCCTGGCGGTCTGTGGCCTCACAGCCTGCAGGTGGGTCATTCTTTGTTGTGCTGCTGTACGTAAATGCTAGGCCAGTAAAACAAAGCAACACTTCTAACCTCAGTCTTTCCTATTAGAAATAGGCTGTGCTCTGATTTGTTCAGTTTTGTAGTACTGTTCAAATGTGGAATCCAGGATAGTGGGATATATTATGGGGTCACATCTGTAGTGCCATGGCTAAAGACCAAGATATTAAACCCATATATACTAACTTGTCCAAGACTATTCAGAAAGTCCAGGAGCTTTTGTGCTAAGAAAATTGAAGCACTTTGGCCTTTGCTGAGCTTCAACAGATGGATTTGCTTCATATTTGTTAACAAAAGTGACCACGATAGAGAGAGAGAAAGAAAAGGTGACAATTTGTCTCCAGAAGTAGCCACACAGTAAATCTCCAGTGAAGTGTCTTATGGGAAAAGGTTGATTTTCACTATTTTGCTTCCAGACCTTATATATGGTTATCAGGACAAAGGTAATTATCTAACGCTGGTAATTTAAATACAAATAACAAAATCATTCATTTCCCTGGCCCTGAGTGACAAAACTTCAGAGTGCAATGTGACCTCTGCCACTCCCACAAATGACTTACTAGCAAGAAATGTACTTTTTCAATTCAAAAAGAAATTGAGAAAACAAAATCCATATCTTCCCTCCCTAAAGGGACAACAAGATCATGAAGTCATGCTCCGTATGGCCCTGACACTGTCAGGTGGTTTAGGCAGTAGATTGAGGTCTGTGTCATTGATATGTGTAGACCTTGAGATCTGTCTAGATGTCTGCTGCTGAGAGAGTGATTTGTATCTAATTTGTTCAGTAGTTTTTCTGTTTGTATCAGACTGATTTTTCCAAATATACTTGTCAGTAGAATTTGCTCAAATGCACTTTGCAAACATATTTTAGCCTATGCAAACTATTTGTTTTGACTGTTCACTACTCATGCTGTGTAACCAGCCACCTAAGGCAAACTGCTGTTTTCCACTGGTTTTGCAGATGACTGATCCCTGAAATACTCTGAGCTCCTTTTGCAAATCTCTGCTGTAATCTGTCTCCAGTCACTCAATAAGGTTACCAAAACCTATTTTTCAGTCACATAACAAGTGCCACTATCTCTTGTCTCTTAACAGATATGCTTAGTGTTCTGACAGAAATGAAAATGGTGATGGAAGTGATTTGCACACACAAAAAATGAGTTGGAAAAGGAACGTTTTCATGATTCTTTTTAACTCAGACATATTTAAAATGCAAAACTTACTTCCAAATATCTTAATAAACTAATAAAAATTGAAAATTCTTGCTTGCAGAATTCTTCATTGAAAATAAGCACAATAAAACTTCTAACATGAATGCATCTTTGCTTGCTATATCACCTATCAGGCGGCTGCTGAAGAGACCTGGAGGTCTGGACTGCACTACTACACCCACAGTTTGAATCCATTGGGTAAGTTCTAGCATATCCCATTTTTTTTACTCTGCAAAGTGAGATGTGATTGTTGCTCCTGATGAATGGCAGTGGACACACTTTCCTAGAGAATAAAACCAGAGAGCCTCACAAGACTAAATCACAATCTCTTGACTGCACCTGAGCCTTTCATTTGGTCAGCTTGATGCTTAGCACAGTAATGGCTGAGGTTAGATGACATGAAGCCCACTCTGACTGCTTTGGCCTGTAACAACTCCCAATGCCAGGCTGATAAAAGCATTGTGCGTTAGCACAGAGGTGACACTGCGTTTATTTGCAGACACCCCTATGGAACAAGTGTGTTGTTTTTATGGTTAGTTAGCACAGATTTAAGGAATGAACTGCAGAGGAAATCTGTTTGCTAATGACACATCTGTGGGCAAAGGTGCCACAGCCTTCAGAGTGCAACGGAACAGAGTTCCCAAACGTGCGTCACTTGTGACAGTCTCATCAGCTCAGTGAAGTCCCAGGCACCTCTTGGGGCCATGTTTATTTCTGACAGCCTGGTTTGAAACATATGTTATGGATCCGAGTATTTTGCATTTTTTAATGGACAAGCTGGGGTCACATGCGAAGGCTTGCACCCTCTTGCAAATGTCAAAATCTGACTCAGACTGGACATAACCCAAAACACCTTGTCGTGACTCCTTGTGGGAACACCATTACATGTGGCAAAACTAAAATAAAATAAAGATATCTGACCTAAAATAGGTAGCATGTATTTTTGTAGAGGAAGGTCATTCATTTCTGTTATTTTGAGTACTCTGCTGACAGAGGCTTTTCTGTATCATTCTAATTTCAATGCTTCTATCTATAGCTCTTTGTGTAGATTTGTCCTTTCAATGTACACTGTTGTCAATGGAAAGCTACTGTAAACTGGTTTCAAGGTGTGACTCAGAAAAAGCTGGCAAAAAGACGCTCTGAAATTTTCAAAGCCAGGTTGTGCATATCTTCAGTTTGAATGGATATGCATGCAATCCGCTACAGTTTGGCAAATCTCATCCACAAACTGCCTCCCACCTTCAAAACAGAGTCAATGTCATCCAAATGGGTTGTAGCACATGACAACAATGATTCCCAACTCTTGAGGACAGCCTTGCATCTCTGTCATGGCTGCTGTCTATGAGTGAATGTACATAGACATCAAGTTTGCATACACACAGACATACATTTACAGGAACCTTTGTGATTTTCCAAACACAGGCACCAAGTTTGTCAGTCAGAGCCTCCAAGCACCTAAACACATACAGGAGCCACCTCAGACTTCTTGGCATCCAGCTAAGACACTCATGATTGAAACAGAGTTCCCTATGTCCAAGAGAAGATCTTCATATAAGGCTTAGAAGACTCATAGGTTTCTAAAACCATTACAGTGAGAATTGTAGAAAAGAATTCAAGGGCAGAGATCTGGAGGGACACAGATCTAGATGAATAGTGGCTTTATAAAAAGTAGCACAGAATATATGTTTGGAAAGAAATCCCATTATGGTTTAAGATGCACAACTACCCCAGATATTGCCTACAAGCCCATCAGAAGAATAGGATTTCCTGGCTCACAAGGATGATTTTCTTTTCACAGACCTGCTCTACACTATTATTGAAAGAGCAAAAAATATCATAGCTTCTCCCAAAACAATTTAGAAACAGGAAAAGGAAGGCTTCCTTCCCTATTTCTTGCTGCTGCCCAGTTCTGACAGGCTGCTCAGGAGGACGATGGGGATTTACTGTTTGCTCTGTGGCACACAAAAAAGCATTAAAATAAAAAATCCTCATGTAAATAATTGCATCAATTTTGCAATCAAGCAGAAAACAAACAAACAAAATCCGGTGAGGCCAACACTGAATGTACTAATCTTGCCAATGCTCTGTATAATTAAAACAATTTCACCTTGGAATCTGGCATTCATTATAACATGGAGCACCTCCAGGCTTTAGCATTTCAGTTTGTTTTTGTGGACCTAGCTAGAGCAGAGGTTTGTACATGAAATATATTCTAGTCCTTTTGCTTCTGATCCATTTAACAATTATTTTATGTCATCTATTTGTTACATACTAGTTGTCTCTTGTTTCTGTTGCTGCACCAGTATGACTTAGGAAACACCTCAATGCATCTCGCTTGGCAGCAAAATTCATCACAAAGTCACTGATATCAACATACTAAAAAAACCCAAGTAAATCCCAAATTTGCATTTGCATTCAATGAACACAGCAGTGAAGGGATTTGCTGCTGTTGTCCTCTAGGCAGTGATACAACAAAATTTTAAAAACTGTTCTCAGTCTCAACAGTAGTGTTTCAGATTTCCCACCTTCATACAGGGGCTCAGTTTACAGGGAGGTGTCTGACAATATCCTGAAAAACTGGAAATCTATTTACACAAACTAAAAGGGAAGAACCTAAACTTACAGACAAAGCCCTCATTTTTTCCCATAAACTTTAACATAAGAAATGGATCTTGACTTCAAACTTTAGGAAAATGCAGACCTTATTTTAAACTTTAGACCTTACATCTGCATAATTCAGGCTTCTTAGTCAAAATCTAGTCTGGTTCTAGTACCAGCCAGATTCCTCACTTAAATTTAAGTCTTGCACTTGGGCCTAGCTTTAATTTAAATACTGAGGATTTATCCAGTTGCTTTCCTTTGTCTAGCATCAAGCAGTTTCAGCTAAAGAGATCTGTACTTGAAATGCATCTGTTCAGCATTGGTACTGTTAAATTAGTGGTGATATACATATATGTATTTGTGGGCACAGTGATCTTTAGTAGCTCCTCATTATGTTTGAAAGTAGTTCTTGTTATCTGACTGAATTATGCTGAGCATTGTTATGGCTCAGATAACCTATGGAAACTAGTTATTTTTCATGGTATGTTAAATGTTAAATGTTAAAACTGACAAGCAGTTAGTTAAGCATTGCACTGGAGACTATCATTATGTCTTACAACTTGGAACATGCACTTTTAAGACTGTTCAGATTAAAGATGAATCAAAGCACTTCAGCTTCAGGGATAGAACTGGAGGTGTACATCCCTCCAGCCAGAACTGGAGTGTAAAATCCAACACAAATTCCTTTTAAAATTTAATAATTCACAAAATCTATGGTTAAGCACAGCCAGGCTGGGATAGATAAGTAAAATAAATACCGCAAAGTCAATTTTTAATAATCTGTGGCATGAAATTTAAGCACAAGAGAAAACATTTCACAATCAAGTTAGAAGCTTTTTGTAAATGATCAAATGGGAATTTTATACCCCCTCACCTACCAACGAAAAATACATCCAGTTTATCCTTTAGTCCTCACAGCACACTCCTAGATTCCTTTGTTTAAATGCCTTTTAATTCTAAGAGAGCCTTTATTGTAACCCCTTCTTAGAAGTAGAACTTTTATTTACAACAACCTCAGAAGAAGATAGACAGATTCTGGAGCCTCTTCTTTGCTGGTGAATTGGTGCATTAAATGCAGTCACAGGAAATAATGTAATTAGTTCCTGTGCTAGTCTGGTAACAAGTGGTCTGGTATATTTATCTAATTATTGAGACAACACATTTACAACCGAAGAGATTTTGTTATAAGAGGTTTATAATACTCTGATTTAGTCTGATCTTCAGTCTCTTAATGCCAAATAAAAACTGGCCTTCAAGCAACATTTTTGTAAGATGAAGAATAAAATCCCAGATGGATTATGACAAGTCTGTCTTGTCCTAAAAGAGAAATCAAAATGAAAAACTGGGAAAATTAAATGGCAAGGATAATACATATACACACTTGTTCGGGGGAGAGAGAAAATGTGAAGATTTGTACATATTTTATGCATCTGGAATCAGTATGCTAACATGCTGTTTATGCTAAGAGGTATACCATCTGCAAGGAATAAAGAAAAGGGAGAGATTATACTATATTATGGGGAAATCATATTTTGACTTTATTATTATGGATGTGGCTATTTTATGAAAAGGAGGTGGATTAATAATTGTCTAACCAACCAAAAAGGAAGGAGAAAGCAAAATGGATTTTTCAGAGAATATTTCTCATACAATAATGAGGGGCTTGTGCAACAGAGCAGAAGGAGGAAGGGAGGGCAGTGACAAGAAAGGTAGACTGAGCCTCAAGGTAGGAGAGAGGTGAGAGCTTGGGCATCTGCAGAGCTGAGCATGGCTGCAGAGAGAAGGGTGGGTGTGCATCAGCAGCCACAGGCAACTTAATCAGAGAGAGAAGAGGTCCTCTGGTGTCCTGGACTTCTGCAAGGAGGATGACAAAGAGCCACATGACTTGGCTGCATGTCCCCTAAGCACAGCTGCCTCCTGGGTGCCTGGGCATGGGAAGAGGAGAGGCAGGACAAGGAGTTGCTGCAATGCAACTCAGTGCAGAGAGGGGATCCTGCAGCCAGGCACTCATCTGCGATGGGATGTGGGCCAGGGTGGCTGCATTCTCTTACATATCCATGTAAGGCCCAGGGGACCAGGGCTGGTCAGGACACAGGATGATGACACTGGGAGTCCAAAGTGGGTCCCTGAGTAGTAAGCTGTTAGGAAACTGGAAGGAAACTGGAGGGAAAACGCACAGCCTTTCAATGTAATGTAAAGGAGCTAAAAGCTGGTAAAGCTCAGCCCTACACTGAGGATCTGGACCAGACCTGCTCCTTTTATTTAGGCTCTCTCATTATAAATATTTGGCACATGCTATTGCACTTCTTCCCCTGCTGCCCTGCTCCTACTCCGGGCCAGAGGCTTTTTGTTCTGAATGGAAGGACAACCCTCACAAAGGGCCTTTTTCCTGAGAGATATTGGTTTCATTTACAGTGAGCTAGAAATGCATGTGCTGCCATGCCCTGGGCCTTTCAATCACCCGCCAAGAGCATTCACTTTTCATTGTTTCCATTTTAACGCTGCTCTTGCAGCTGCAATTGCAGCCACTTTGAATTAAATCTGGGTTAACAGTCTGAGGACAGATAAGCCCCAAGAGAGGAAATGATGTAAATCCAAATGGCAATTCTTTAACCTATTGCTTATTATGACAGGCTGGAAGCCCTGCGTGTGATCGGAAGCAAAGTGCATTTTTGCAGTCTATTCTCATTTGCATAAACCTTTATCTTGGAATTTGCATAATTTTTCAATTAATCACCAGGACAATACTCTAACTCCTGAACATCCCTCTCCCAGGCATTTAAGGTATTCTTGCTAATATAAAAGGTTTAGGCAATGATGATGAGGCCAAGACCTGGCGTTTTCTATTTATTTCACATGTAAAACCCCGTCCAAATGTTTACTGTACCTTATACTCCACAACAAGTGCATCACTGATCACTGAAAAAGCACAGATGGGACGTAGACAGTTTTTCATTCCTTGTTCCATATGATAGAACTCAACACATCTGGTATGCTATGAAAAGCATCTTTGCACTAATTTGTTTGTCAGTATCTATTGAAAGGACTATCTGTCATCCTGTCGCATTTTGGTTGCCCTGAGATGGCTGAAGACAAGACTAGTCACAAATTGCGACTGCTGGCCACTGGGGAATAACTGGTAGAAACCACCAGCTGTTCCAAGGATCATCAGTGGTGGATTTGGTTTGTGGTTTTATTATTTTTTTTTTTTGCGTTCTATAAGTGGAAATTTCAGTGCAATTTCTCCTCAGACATTTTGTGTTTGCAAGAAGAAACCAAATCACTTGAGCAACCGACAGTTTGTTTGTCCTCGCTGTCCGTGTGCACATTTCCAATATGTTTCTACAGCTGGCTGCGTTTTCTTCGACTGGACAGGAGTGATGCAGGGGGCAGAAAAAGTGCATGCTGCTGGTGTACATGATCTTAACAATTGCCTTTGGATGCTAGATCTTTTATGTCAGGAACTTGACCATAAATAGATTGATTTGTCAGGGAAAAGTAAAGTTCCTAAAGGAACCTTGGTGTTTATACAGGTTAATCAATAAAGGCTGAGAATGTTTTCTCCCATAGTTCTTCATGCTGATCATCTTCTTGAAAGACAGCCCCGTGATTTATGATTTGTTATGTTTATTTTACCTCATCTCCTTGCCAATGAATCAAAATGTTGGATGTCATTTCTTTTCCAGTCTTATTGTTGTACTTTCTTATTGTAAATGCTTTATTGCATTAAATTCTGATTGTGTGCCTAATTTAAACAATTTGTCATCAGACAAGAGCTGTTCTGGCATGAGAATGCAGATCTGATTGAAGGTGTGAATTTCATATTCTATTAATGGTTGAGTGATATAGATAAAGAACTTTCAGAAATATAAGAAAGCCTATAAAACACAGTGGAAAGATTCCCATGGACATTGAATGGGCATATAACTTCCAGAAATACTAATTTGAACTTCTTGTAGTTAATTAAGTATTCATGTATTCTTATAATTAATCTGAATGATCTGCAATATACCAGCATAACGAACTTAATGCCAGCCATTTCAAAATAATGAAAATATTTTTCTATTTAATACCATATAATCCTTTGAAACTGCTGATCTGAGTAACAAGCCATACCTTGTTTCTGCAATACTATTAAAGAAACAACCAGCACCTTATCTGTATGGGAACAATAATAACATCATGTGTGTTTTCCAGCTCTTCACAATGCTCTGAGTGCCTAAGTTGAGCTCCTAAGCTTTGAATAGGAGTCCCACATGAGTTCTGCCTAAAATTAATACTGTGTTGTGATCCAGAGTACTCTGTAATTGTGCTTATTCTTTCTTTCTGCTAATTACTGAATTACATATGAAAGATTTAAACCAAAATCAGGAGGGTATTGAGTGACAGCTAACAAAACTAAAGATGCATCATGATCCTTACTATGCCTGTTTGCAAGAAGGTCCTCCCAGTGTGGCTGAACACTGAACGTGTTGGGCCCAGAACTGGCATTTGGATGTGATGGAAGAGGATGTTCCTCATTCCTGCCAACACCTAGATTATAGCATATGAGAATACAGCCAGTGTGCCTTGTGTTTTTAAAGCCATTTCATGTCTCTAGTGGGATAAACCTTGCTGAAGTTGGGCATGCCAGACATTTAGCTTGCTGTGGGGAAAAAACCATCATAAATCAAGCAGGCTTATAAACCAGAATAGATATGCTGAGGGAATCCTTAAAAATTAAGACAGCCTTTCATGACTGCAAAGCACATTTTGAGCTGAATAATTTGAGGACTAAACAGCCCATAATGTAGCTGGTTTCACATAAACTATAATTTGATAATGAAGTGTTCTCACACAATTTAGGCTTTTCAGATGGCTGCTTAAACACAGAGGTGTGGCGTGCACTAAATGAGATTATGTTCTAAAAAAAGGTTGCAATGAACACGTAGCTGCTGTGGAGAGCAGCAGTATTGTGATGCACCTTGCATTCATATAAAAATTAATTTCTTGTAACAATCAAAACAAACCAACTGTTTTGACTAGCTCCTCTTCCAGCCTGTCATTAAAACCGAGTGTCTTGCTTTTTGATCTTGGCTTGAAAATCAGCTTTGTAGTGGCAGGATTCACTACAGATTGGATGAGGTTGATAGGGATCTCTGGTGACTCTCTAGTATAGTTCCCTGCTCCAGCAGGAGGAGGCACAATTGACTGCCCAGGACCATGACCAGCTGGGTTTTGTGTATGTCCATGGGTAGAGGCTCCAAAACTAAAGCTGGTTCAAGCAGCAGAAGAAAGTGCTCAGAAAAAGCATCATGGGTCTGAAGCAGAGGTTTTAGCAGACAGCTAATAGAGAAGAACTGCACAAAGCCATAAGATGTGCAGAAGTATTTTGCCTTGGCTCTCTGATTTCTATCCACGAATTTAAGAGAGATCTTCACACAGGGAGATTATATTTTGCCAGGTTTTCAGCAGGGGAGGGGAATACAGCAGAAATAAATTCTTATCTCATCTGAGAGCCCCAGTGGAGCAGCTGGAACCCCAGGAACTCAGAAACTTCACTCTTTGCCTTCACTCTTTACTCTGAAGGTCTTTCTATTACAAATCCCATTTCTGTAAAACTGCAAAGACTTGGAGGAAATCTGATGAGAAGAGCTTTTACCAGGAGACTTTCTGCATGTTTTACATTCAGTGAAACAGAAAATAAGAGACAATTTAGAGAGAATTTGACTGATTCTGCTTACAATTAAAGCCAAAGCTAGACAGCACAAGCCAGGAAACAGAAAGGTAACCCAATTTTAGCATCATTTGATTTAAACTTCATAGGACATTGCAAGTCTGGGCAGACTTTTTTTCCCCTGTGTCATACACTGACTCCATCAGGGTCAAACAAATAAAAGTTTATTTGAAAATTCCTTACTTGTCTGCTTCTGTTTGCCTTAGTGTAAAATTGATGTGACAGAGATTTCTGAAAACCCTTTCTTCCTGCAGGGATTAATTCTGGTGGTACTGTGTGTGTTAGAGTTTTTTATAATCTCTGCTGGCTGTGAAAAAGGACTATAACACCTATGGAAATGACCATGCCCTTTGCTTCTGTCAGTTTTCAGTCAATATAGAAAGTCAAAAGTACCACAGACTGAAACAGCTGCATGATGGGAGAACTCAATGTTGGAATTTTATTTTCTTTTCAAAACTGCCACATTTCTGCAGTTTCCTACTTCACTACCACTTTCATTCTTTTAGGCCAAGCAAGAGATGGGAGACCTGGGAGATGAGTGGAGAGTGTACAATAAGTAGAATCAATCCATAACTCTTGAGCCCGACTCTGAAGGGGTTATATCCTGAATGCCACTCCCAGCTTTACCCTGAAGTGGTGTTTGAATGCATGCTGCAAGAGGCAGCTGTACATATCAACAAGAAGGGATGCAGAGGCTGGCTCTGCCTGTCTGTACTGGCTTGGACATCCAGAAAGGCTCTAGGGAGTGGCTGGTGGGTTTTCACTCTGCTCATGGGTCTCCTTTCTTGACCAGGTGCATGTGTCCTGTTGACCAAATCCATGCCAGTTGAATTGGCTGAAATGATTTATTAACCATGGAAAGCCAGGGAGAAATAAATGTTAAGTTCACTGCACCAATCAGAATCTCTTTTGACCAAAAATCAGCTTATGGCAGATATAAATTCTGAAAAACTCAGCATCTTTTATGAATGGAAGGAACACTTTTATGCAAATATGAGCTGTGCTGCTGAAGTCACTTACCTTTACAAAACACCCATAAATTTCCTGAAGCACCAGGACACAACAACAAGCCACCAGAAACTTTCATAATAATGATCTCTATTTTTATGACAAGCATGAGATCTATTTTGGAGGAAGCTTTATGTATTCCTGTAGTTTAAGATTTTTCATCCTGCTTCAGAGATCACCTACGAGCTACCTAGGGCTGGTATTAGAAATCCCATTTACCACTTGATAAAGGCAGGTGAAAAATAAACCACTGTAGTTAACACTTGGCCTCTTCTATTAACAGGTGCAACATGGATGACAGTTTTCAGAAGAAGGTACGTGTCAATATCATATTTCCTAAGTTGTGTCTCTGAACCTGGGGGCTGATCCTGTGATTTCTTTTATGGAGTGTAACACACAGGCACTTAAACTCATTCTGCTCCTATGACTTCCATGTGCTTCTTTGGGACTGCCACATCCCTACCTGGGCAATTTTGCTATGGTCTTTACGGAAATGGTTAAATTATTAAGGTTTAAGGTTCTTATGAGAGCAGCCACAAGCGAACATTGTCCATATCAGAGCTGACGTGAAATTTGTTATTGACAACAGTGTGGACAGGCTTTTACCATCTCTCAAGACAGGTATGCTTGTGGGAAGTAACACTTCATTTGCAACTTCCAAGTCTGTAGATCTTAAATTGCAATGGCTTTAAGGGGGTAAAAAACCAGGGCTAGAACTCTTAATGCATCCCGGTACATCTAAATTTCCCCTGAGGATGGGATGACTTAACTGTCATTTGAAGTTTTATATTCTTCCTTTAAATCAGCTATTTCATTTAAATAAAAAGGTTCTATATTCTGGGATGGAAATGCAGCTGCTTCAAGTAGCCCTGCAGCATGTTGATTTATTACTGACTATATACTCCTTCAAGGAGAAGATTCCTTAAGAAGACTTCCACATATAACTCCATATTTCTTGCTACATAACACTTTATATTAATCTCACCATATCTGCATCCATGAAATTTGAGAAAAAATGAAAAAGAAGGTAATTACATATTTGGATAAATACATTTGCAGGATTTAATGCTCTGTATTCACATGAATAAACTACTCAGTTGCTGCTATTAAAGATAATGTAAAGTTATATATCTGAAAAGGATCTTTTCTGTGTATCCTAAGAATTCAAAAAGTCAAAACTTCTACTTTTGGGAAACTGTATCTAAGTGTCAGTAAAACTAGGCTTAGGATGTCCCTTAAAAAAAAACCCCAACAAATTCTGAAGGGAAAAACACATATTTTTGCTGAGAGTACTTACTTTCATTTGTTTTTTATGTGATGAAAGAAACCACTCCCAGCTGCACTTTTATTGTTAAACTAGAACTTGAAGGCCATAATATTATGTACCTTTGTATGATCATGGCTTCCACAGGCTTATTATGCAGTAAAATTGGATGAATTCTCCCAGGGATGACTCACACAGCTTCTCACCAACACCGGTTTTGTCCATGCACGACCTCCCTTTTTAAATTCCAGCAAGCACACACAAACACAGAGCAAAATCTGTCTTTGTATGGAATGAGTGCAAGTCCCATACCTGGAGCTCACATCAAATTTTAAGGAAGTGTCTGTTCTAACAGTTCCACTGTTGCTAATGTACAGTCAAAATCTTATTGAACAGAGCTCCAACAGCAAATTAGAGATGGACACTGCTGGTGGAGTATGGCTCTCTGAAGAGAAGAAAGAAGGAGAAAGTTTTCTAAGACTACATACTTAAAAAATCAGTGTTGCTGTGGTGGATACATGGTGGATGCTTTTTTATCTCAAATCGTAAATATGTTTTTCTCAAAAAGATCCATCTATGCTGAAGCAAAGGTTGCACAGACTCGTAAACTTTTACATGGTTTGGCCATCAGGGAAAGACCATGAGCCACAGGATCTCGAATGTAAGTTAGATATGGACTGTTGGGACCAATAGAAATCTAATAAATACCTGAACCTGAACTATGTTAATACTCCCTAATGTCTTAAATTTTTTCCACAACAGAATGTACTACTAAAAATCAAGGTACAGGCTGGGGTACTAACTATCTGATTGCCACTTTGTGCAGGACGGTGCCATTATGTCTCCTAGTACTGCTCAGGACCAGGAGACAGAGACTGAATTAGAAGGAAAATCCACTAGTTCTTCTTGGACACCACTTCTTCCCTTTCTTGTTTTGAAGGAAACACTTTGTGCAAAAGAAGTGAGCAGGGATGGCTGATGGCTGAGTGTGACTCCTCACATTGGGCAGGCACAGGATTCATTGCTGCATCCCATTTTTCCCCTGGGAGAAGAATTCATGCTGTTAAACAAATGACCTGAGGTCTTTCTGCAGTGGGGCAGTTTGAAATTCATGAAGCTCATGCTCATATATAATAAGAAAAGCTAAAATGTGATACAGGCCGTTAATAGCATCATCAGCTTGGCGGAATCAGGGAGCCATCCTTACTGCTGCACATGAGCACAGCGTGGTCTGCTTCCAACAGAAGCCTCCGAGAACAGCCTTGCTTTAAATAAATAGCAAGACTTTTTCAGTATTATCAAGCTGCTGGATTTTGAATATGTCTGTACAACATAATGGTCTGGGATGTATCACTTGTTACTGCAGGATAAATATTATAAAATAACTCCTTCCCTGCTCACAGCAAAGTCTATTTTGGCTTAAAAGCAGCTGAATGGTGGGAGAGAAACATAACTTAAACAAACCTTAGATTCCTAGCTGCCACTTTAAATTAACAATCTAATTTTAACTAAATCACTCTTTTCACTTTCACCTGGAGACCTGAATTTAAAATCATAATATCTCCCTGTAAAAGCTAGTTGTTGGAATAAGACCAGGCTATTTCTAAGATAAAATGTTGTTAACCAGTGTGCTAAGATGCAATTTTCTCCTTTTATTGCCTGAACAAGAAAAAAAAATTAAGAAGATAAATGACATACGAATTAAAAAAAAAAAAAGTCTCTAATCTGATATTTCTGTAGCAAGATGTATTCTAGCACATTATATATTGAACCATGGTATTTTAAGGTCAATATTCAACATACTTTATGCATAGTGTTAACAAAATATGATGCACTGACATAAAAAAGGTTTTCTATTGCTGTGAACACAGGCTAAATACTGCAAAACGCTGAATAGGGCAGACATTACAAATGCTCCATCTGTACAGAGCTTTAAAGAATAAAACTTCTCTCTATGTGGTGTGACAGCCTGGTTTTTAAGATTACTTGGTGGTGTCAGCTGAATCACTGCTACACACAAACTGTCAAGTCCAGCAGACAAGCATGAGTCTGCATCCTTGTTAGCTGGTTCCATTTGTCATAGACCAGTTAATAATATCAATCCCATACATCACTTTTTCCAAGTGTGTAGGGGAGGGACTCCCTGTTTTTATAGAAATTCAAAAGGATGCAAAACATCATCTCTCCCTTTTTGTGCACAGTTTATATGATTTTTTTTTCCTACTATGGATCCTATTATATCCCTTACAAGAAACTGCTTTAATGGTTGGTTTTTTCCCCAGTTACTTAAAAGGGTACATGCAAAACAAGTTAGTACTTCTGTAAAATGAGATGGGTAATTTTAAGAGAGGCTGCTGCTTGTAATTTACTGTTATTACACAATTCTTATTTTTATAAGACATGTCAGATAATAAATCCTTATTTACATGCATATCCTCTGTCTCTGAATTTGAAGAAGCATCTTAACCTAACCAGCAGTTGAGATGATGATGAATGTCTGTCTTGGACTTCTGTCTCACTTATCCTCAAGTTCTGATCAGTGTAATTTTGCCACAGCTGAGAAAAGTGCCTTTACTTCCCTCTCATCATTGAGGAAAGTTCCTTCCCTTCCTTTCCATTGCTAAGTAGGGCAAATGGCAGGAGGTGCTCATCATGTTACAGGTCAGAAGTCATCTGGGTCACTAGCAGGACATTTTGAGGCACTCTGACAAACTCTACAGAGCAGAAACTCCAGTAGGAAGGCTTCCAGGTGCCCTAGATTGCAAAAAGTGATTGGGATCATTTTCAAAAACCACTACATAATTAAGAAAAGAAGTGTGCATTACAAATTGTGGAGGAGTTGGATCTCAGAGACACGAACAGTGAAAATTTAATTTGTCTTCCACGTGCGGCAGTGAGAATTATTATTTATACGATTAAGAAGCTGAAGGGGTTATTAATTAATTGGATATATCTCTAACCAGATCTTACATGATGGCATCATACGGAGCAGACAGAAACCTCTCAGAGCCCTGCACACTATGTCCTGTAAGTTCATTCTTTTTCATTTGATTTCTGTGCGTGTCTCCTTCCAAGAGAGAAAAATACAAGAAATCTTGAAAATACTTTAGTGGTCTGACAATATCAGAGCAGTTCTTTCTATGCAGGACATCATTCTCTCTGTTTGCCTTCAGAGAAAATACTGGACCATGTCCTCCTGACAAGGAGCAGCAACTCCTCCAGACATGGCACTGACACAAGCTGTGCTCGAAGAGATGGTCCTGCTGATTTCACAGACATCTCCCATCCACAGCTTTCTGTCCCATTTGGGTCTGGATATTTCTCATATCATTGCCAGAACCTTGACAGAAAGAGAAGCAGTTCCACTGACATAGCAGATGAGAAGAACCTCCTGAAATGTTTTAGCACAACTCCTCATGTCAAAAAGAGCCAGAAATGGTAGATGCACTTTTCTGAACACAAACACACATTTCCTGACAGACTAGGGGTGCCTTGCTGGACAGGTTGCAAAAAAAAATGCTCATGCTGAAGCATTACCTCTCCAGCAGCTGCCACAAATCCTTAACTGCAGACAGAGGAAAGAGCATACTGCCGAATACAATCACACAAGGCACAAAGGAGGCTGGTAGCAGTCTGAATGCTCAGACTGAAAAATGGGGGTAAAATGATGTACCACTGTTCAGCTTTTGACATGGGCAAACTGCAAAATGTATGTAGCGTGAACTCACCAACCCCTGTGTGCAGTTTTTGTAAAGCTCAGAGGCCATTAGCTAAAGCAGTGCTCCCTGGCAGGGTTAGTCAGACAGTGTAGGGTATGTGGAACTCATCCTAACCTGCTGTGCCCAAATTCTGAGCCACACCTGGAGATGAAGGCCAGAAGTTCTGTATGCCACCTACAGAGCCACAGAATCACAGAATGACCAGGTTGGAAGAGACCCTTGAGATCGCTGAGTCCAACCCATGCCCTAACACCTTAACTAATCCATGGCATGGAAAGACGCATCCAAACTTTTTTGAAACACATCCAGGGATGGTGACTCCACCACCTCTCCAGGCAGACAATTCTAGTACTTTATCACTCCTTCCATAAAAAACTTTTTCCTAATATCACCTAAGGTCACCCCTAAGTCTCCTTTTCTCCAGGCTAAACACCCCCAGCTCCCTCAGTAGTTCCTCACGGGGTTTGTGTTCCCAGCCCCTCTCCAGCCTCGTTGCCTCCTCTGGACACTCTCAAGGGTTCCAATGTCCTTCGTAAGCTGAGGGGCCCAGAACTGGACACAGCACTCGAGGTGCTCCTCACCAGTGCAGAGTTCAGGGGCAGAACGACCTCCCTGCTCCTGCTGGCCACACTGTTCCTGATACAGGCCAGGGGCCATTGGCCCTCTTGGCCACCAGAGCACACTGCTGGCCCGTGTTCAGCCGGCTGTGGACCAGCACCCCCAGGTCCCTTTCTGCCTGGGCACTGTCCAGCCACACCGTCCCCAGCCTATAATGCTGCAGGGGGTTATTGTGGCCAAAATGTAGGACTCGGCATTTGGACTCATTCAGCTTCATCCTACTGGACTTTTCCCATCCATCCAACCATTCCAAATCCCTCTGCAGAGCCCTTCTCCCCTCCAATAGATAGACACACACCCCCATCTTAGTGTCATCTGCAAATTTACTAATGAAAGACTCAATACTCTCATCCATGTCATTAATAGAAGTATTGAACCGAACAGGCCCTAGCACCGACCCCTGAGGGACACCACTGATGACTGGATGCAGCTGGATGCAGCATCGTTCACCTCCACTCTCCTGGCCCAGCCATCCAGCCAGTTCTTAACCCAGAAAAAAAATGAGAAATTTATTCTGGCATGAAACTGAGTAGCTGATAATCTCCCACCTGGGCACAGGAGTAATCTGCAGCAGACAAGAGCTTGAAGAAGTTGTGAATTCCTTCAAAAGAGTTTAAATGACAAGTGTTGATTCTTATTTCATCTTGTGGAACACCAGGAGAATAAAAAATTGGCTACATCAATAGAACTCTTGCAAATCATTAACCAGAAAACCTCCTTAAAGGAAAGTCTACTGATGTTCCATGGGGTAAACTCCTGATAGTAATTTGAAACTATAAACCACTTCGTTCCTCTGCTCAGGTCTTTCCAAATCTTACTCAGACAGGCACCTTTAAAAATAGCAATATAAATCATTGTAATGGAAGTAGGGAGTAATATTATATTTTAATAGCAAAATAATATCAAAACTGCAATAAATTACATAAAAAAACCCATTAGTAAACCTACCTAAGACGTTGAATTATTATCTGAGATGAAGCTGTAGAGTTGTAAGTTCATAAATAATAATGAAGCTTCTGTTGGTAACATAAGTAATGTTTAAATGGTAGGGTTTAACCTCTGTTTTTACTGAGCTTAAAAAGCTTAAAAAGCTTAAAAAGCTTAAAAAGAGGAAGGATAGAGTAGAGAGGTTACAGCCTCAGACAAAACAGCTGTTTTCATCCACAGGCTATGTGGGGAATGGCGGAGTCCCCCACAATTGAAATAACAATTAAAATAACAACAAGAAAGTGATGCATTCCCCGAGCCATTGGTGATAGTATCTCTAAACAAATCAACCCAGGAAGCCTCTGGATTCTGAAATACCTGGTAAAACAAAAACCAAAGCGAACTTGCAATGGAAAGCAAGCACCCATTTCCCTTTGCAAATGGCTCCAAAGGATCTGACCTGCCATGGATGCGGTAATTCACACTCACTAAGGTACAAATGGCACCTCCTTGAAGTGTCTGATGAAAATTTAATGTTACCTCTGAAGTCCTAACCAGGTAAAAAGGCCAAGCATGACCCAAATGTTGCACTCTTGTAAGATGATGCTTCTGGGTCAAAAGAGCGTGTGCTGCAAATAGCAGCTGGTCCCTACAGGATCCTGCTCCACCTGAGAGGATGATCCATCACCTTGCTTGCTCTCTAATGCTGAAATATCAGGAGGAGAACCCTGCCAGTGCAAGACTGAGGCTGTAAGGCCACCTTTAATTTGTGAGGCTTTACCTGAAGTTTGTTTCCCTCTGTCTCGAGGGCCACTGCAAAGTGCCACACAAAGGATGAAGCCTTCCCTGCTCCACTCCCACATGCCACCAAAGGATGGCTCTCCTCTCCTGCCTCCTGCTCAGCTCTGATGACTCTGAGACTGGGAGAGCTAAAAAATATACTTGAGAGAGCTAAAAAAATCCTGTAAAGCCTTATCAGGGTATCAGCGCTGTGTTTTGTTAATAAGCTTCAGATAAGCTATGCCTATAGCTTGCTGAGCTGCTTGAGCTGATAAGTGATTGCAAATGAGTATCTGAATAGCAAATACACTGTACTACTGAACATAGATCTGTTAATAACAACAACAACAACAATAATAATAACAATAACAATAATAATAACAACAATAATAATAGTGATAATAGTGATAATAATAACAATAATAATAATAAAGACAATGGAGGGCTGGAGAATGGAGACTTAGCTCAGACTGCTGCCTCCACAAGACAGCAAACCTCACTTCTACAAAGACTTTTGCTACTTCATTTCCACAGTGGTTTTAACAAGGTGTTTCAAAAGATGATGGATAAATGTATTAGGCTGCTCAACCAATGGCAAAAGTGTCTTGGTTCCCATGAAAGAAGTTACATGATGCTCTGTGCGTGTACGTTTGTCTATTGGTCTATGTCTACATAAAACATTGTTAAATACAACAGAATAAAGTCCTGTCATGCCCTGGGTAAGCAGGTAGGATAAAACCCACAAAGTAATTATAGCTCATGTAAGCCTGAGAGAAATTACATGTCCTGTTGAAGGCTGCCCTTCCCACTTTTAATAGAAAATAACTTGAAACTATGGATGATGGAACTTGTGTAAGGATCATCAGTCTATCAAAACCTCTTCTAAATCTCCATCATTATCTACCTGAATTTTGAATATTCAACCATGCATCCATGGATGCAGACTAGAAAAGTTCTTACTCTGGAAGCAAAAATCTAAGCTTTACAGCTTCTCAAACTCAGTTGATTTTCCTCCTAAAAGGGAGATAATTTTTAGGGAATGTTTGGTTTACGTTAGATTTAGAAAAGGCTGGACAGACTTTGGATCAGATTGTTAAAAGTTAGCGACCTTGATCTGTGACCTCAGATGTTCTGAAAGAGGAGAGAGAGTTCATCTCCTGATAAGCGGTCTTTTTAAAAATAAACACTGAGCAATGAGGAAGTTACTGTTGCATTTAAATTACCTATTTATTTAAAGTAACCTTCAAGACCTGATATTTACTTTTGCTTGAATATAATTTATCAGGAGAAAGAAAGTTGCATGGTTAGTGAGAATACATGGACATTTAGCTATTTTTCCTATTTATTAGTGTAAATATTTCTATTATCATCTGTTTTGTTGACTAGCAGCTTGCCATGAAGGAAGACACCATAGAGTATTTTATTATGCAAAAAGACAGGAAAGCTGACACTGGATTTCTGACTTCAATTCTGTCTTTTGTCAATAACCCAGACAGCATTTTATCTTTGCAGAGCTGATCATTATCTGCCAAAAGAAAAGCTCCTTAAATAAAATAATAACTGAATATAACTATTTTTCTTTCAGCTAGGCATAAGCTTTTGCAACATTCCTTACAATTAATGATGATACCACTCATCAGTGACTCACAAGGATTGCTTTGGTATTAGTGATGGGATTGTATTTTTCTAAGTTGTAATGGAAGAATCCTGTGCCTAGCCACAAAGCTTCCCCCTGGAGCACCACCAGGTGCTGGAAACCTGTTGTCCTGCTTTTTAATCATAACTTCATTAATAGGGTGTCTGCAGTGACAGTACAAAAATGAGATGGGCTGCAGGAGGCACAGAGCGGTGCCAGGATCAAAGCGGGGGCAGCAGCCATAGGGAGAGCACAGTCAGATTTTACCAGTTCTTTATCACACTTGAAATTACCAGGGAATCATTCTGTGGTCCAGCTACTTTTTCTCTTCTGTTTTGTTCTTGTTTTATACATGTTCTCCATAGCATAGGTTTTGTTAGTTCAACAGCCTGATACTATCTCCCCTGTCCAAGACCATGCTGTGAGAGGTTTGGTTGCCCTGAGACTGTTGGAATCACTGAAAAAATGAGAAAATTTTTCCTGGGGCACTTGGGAGCCAGGGCTGGGCCTGCTCCCTGTGGGGTTTGAGGAGGAGACTTCCCCAGGCAGGCTGATGTCAGTGGTGACTGACTGCATGTTGGCATTTGGGGTGAGGGAGAACAGGGAGAGAGAGTTTAAATGAGGTAGGTGCTGTTGCAGCCAATTTGTATCAGCAGGCCCTACTTTTTATCACACAGGGTGATCCCCTAGATGTACATATTTGCAGTTGATGCTCCTCAGATTTTGGTTGGGTAAAGAAAAGCAGGAAGGACTTGAGTCTCCCCTCATGTGGACACTAAGATTCTGGGTTCTCTTCAGCATTCGTTGTGGCCTTCCTAAACCACAAACAATGCATTTGAAGACAAGGAGCATAGTCCTTGCTCCAGTCATTTCTTCCATCCACTCAAAATGTATAAAAGTCTGGGGACTCAGGGCAGCATCTTGAACCAGTTTCTAGGAGTACATTTAATTTCACAACTAATCTAGCAGTCAGCAGCAGAAGGCAAAGAGCACTAAGGGCTGTCTCTCATCAGAGGCTGTCAGGAGAGGGAGAGGAGAAGGTTGGTGACTACACTGACCCTGGCAGCAGATGATCTGAGTTTGGGCCACAGTAACCTTATAACAGGAGCTAGTGTTGAAACATGGAACCTTGAATAATGTGTGGAAAATTCCTAATCTATTTAGAAGTCAGAGTTTTTAGATCTTTAAATGTGCAGTCTGGAATAAGCTTTGAGATGTTCTCCAGGAAGGATCAAATCCATTTTCCTCTACTTAAGTTTTTTTGATTTTGCAATTATTAAAAGCACTCCAATTTTTACATCTATAACTTCTGCCTAAACCACAGCACTTAGATGCCCTCAAAAAAACCTGTGTTATCTGTGTTTTCCCTTTCCCCCTTTTTCTAAATTCTCCAATGTCCTCTGTCTTTTAAAGGTTTTGAAATAAATGGTGTCCACTTATTAGAGAGGCTATAGATGTTCTAGGTTAGCATGACTTTAGCTTATATCCAAGTTGAAACATTTCTTGAAATAATTTCCTGAAGGGGTCCTTCCCCTTCTTTTTTATCCTGTAGAGGGAAGAGCTGCACCACATGATTTTCACAGGTACAATTTATTTACAAGCAAATCCAAGTCCTGCTTATCCATACAGCCAGCTGACAGATGCTTGTTAGCAGGTGAAAAGAAGGCTACTTGTTAAAGCGCAGCTGCTTCCATATTTTTTTGCCAGCTGCATATCAGACACCACCTGGCAGGAATTTATTCATTAGATATTACTTTAAAAAACAGCAATGAAATGCATTTAAAATGTTAATTTGGAATGTTTTAAGGACTAGGTCATTGATGAGGAAACACAATGCTAATTTTCTGTGACTGGTATTGCTAGTGGCTATAATATTTGATTACTTTTCTAGGCTTGCAAATGAAAGAGCCATTGTCATTCTGAAACAATAAAATAGCAACAATAATTTCCCATATTTATTAGTAAATAAAAGACATGGTGGATTCTAGGTCACAGAGATCCAGCTAAACTCAGGCTTTTGATGAAAAGTTAAGCTCTTGTTGATAGCTGAAGAAAACCCCTATATTCATTGCATTAACATTTTATCTCACCATAATGGGACAATCTGAAGATCTCTGAAGTGAATTGCTCACAATGCCTTCATTTTACCTTCCTGGGGTTGTATTTTTTTAATGAGGCTACTTGTCCTTCCTCAATTTATTGTAAGTAAAAAAAAAAAGGTATTGTAGCATAACCATAAGGAAATTTCACCAACACGAAGAATTATTCAAAATAGAACATTTGGTTTTAAGTGAAGCATTTAATGTATAAGGTACTCAAACTACAATAAAGGAGCACATTTCATTAATGGTTTAGGTTTTCCTTTCCTTTGCCTCTTAAAAATATAACAATCCTGTCTCCCAGAGGGCTGATCTGAATCCATATATCAGTAACAGTGAAAAAATAGAATTTCAGGAAAGGTGTTCATTTATAAGACTGGGACTCAGGTCCCAAAGAACATAATTCAGTTCTGATTATTATATTACTGGATCTCTTCCTGGATAATTAATAGATGGGATAATCTGTAATACATAATTACGAGAAGACGAAAGAGTTTCAATCTAATTTATTGACTTAGTATTTTATGAAATGGAAGTTCATTATGAAAAGGAGGAAGTATATTTTGGTTTGACCTTCTCTTTATTTAATTGATACTCCACAGGAACCTCCATGTCCATTTATTTTCTAACGATGTCATATGTGCTCTGTGAAAGTGGGTAAAGACACATAGACTTTCTGTTATCACTTATTTACAGTAGCAGTGTAGCTCCAGGGCTTCAATCCATGAGAAGTTTTAAATATATTGATCCTTTCTCCTTTCTCTTTATTCTGACCCCTGAAGGTGAAACAACACCTCCTGTAAGTTAGAGAAATGTGGCTTTAGAAGTGCTCTAGCATCACAGTAGTGCAAGCAGGCAGCTGGGTAAGATGTAACATTAAGGGAAAAAACCTGAGATAGAAAGAAAAGAAAAGGTTTGCCTGAGGTTTTCAAGAGACACTGGACCTTCCCCTGTTTAATCTTTTCTTATACAAGAGAAAATACAATCTTCTCAGTTTTGCCACAAAGAGGATAAGGCAGCACCTCTTGGCAGGTTCCATAAGCACGTGCAACAATAAAAGGCATGGTGTTGGATTTCCAGGTAGGATATTTTCCTAGAAATAATGACTCACCACCTAGATTTTCCTTTCAAAATTCTCATAGTCCTGATGTATCCTGAGAAAAGTAATAATAAAAAATTGATAAAAATAAAA